>JAWWEW010000002.1:1717330-1865327 GCA_035583185.1 Anabacerthia variegaticeps | reverse complement strand
TCTGTGTTTTGAGTTGGCAAACATATTTTGTAGAGTTTTGATGTGGGTCTGTTGCAAGCATGCTCCTTTCCTGTTTAGCAGAAAGCATCCTGTCGTTGTCCCTGCAGACGTGTCGTGGCAGGGTGCGTTACTAGTTCACACTGTGAGTTACAAGGCTAGAAAGCCTTAGTTTCTTTTTAATTTTCTGGATATAAGATACTTGTGAAGAATCTTGCTGTGGACACAGTGCTGCACACTCTAGAATACACTTTCCTGCGCTCACCATACCTGTTTGGATCAACTGTCCTGGATACTTACTATCAATCCCGGGTTCTGTATGTTTTGTGCATTTTAAACACCACTGTCTTTCTCCCTTCATCGTTTATGAATTGTTTTCAGGCTTATTGTTTTGTTTGCTTATAAAAATAAAATGTGCTTAAAAGGTTTAAATCCCGTCCCTTCTCACAAAAGCCAAACAACAAATGTGTGTAGCACAGCATTTTTATCTTGGTTAGCAGTTCCTCTTTGCATTCAGGATGCCTGGGTTGGTTTTCTCAGGCAAGCTGATCTTAGGTATTGGAAAGACATAAATCTCACCCACAGCACAATGGAGGCACTGGCAATGCTTCTCAGAGTCCTGTTGTGTTCTGCCGTGTTTGTTTGGTTATATTAAAACATGGTTCTCTGTTTTTTTCTTTGCGGGAAGGTGAGAGTGCTGAGTGGTTTGTCTATGTTTTCTTGTCCTTAGGTCATGGCCACAAACTTCTTTCAGTTCCAGCAACAGTACTGACTGTGATAGCAGTATTTAGTGCTCTTCACTTGCCTCTTTGGTCTCAGCAGAATCAAGTAGCTTTAATGAAATGCTTATACTGCCTGTGCTGGTGCTGATGATCCTCAGCTGAATTCTTTTCCATACTTTGGGATGCCCAAGTACAGCCTTGACATCTGCTCCTAGCTGTATTTTTGACCATATCTTGACTGTCTGCATTTCTGTCTGTGCTCCTTGTGGCTTGTTTGTTTTTCTGCATTTCTTTCTTTCTTTGTTCTTTCCTTCTCTTGCAAGTTGTGCAGGATTGACACCCTGCAGTCCAGCCAAAATGGAAATGCAAGCCGGTAACTCACATGGAAACAAATTTTGCTTCTTAAGCAATTCCAACATTTGTTTTCTAGGGCAATTTAAAGGAGATGTTTTATTCATACAAAGTCAGTATTGCTCTGTTCCATTCCAATTCTAGTAGTCCTGGATGAATGCAGGACATCACCTGCAGATTTAGAGTCATTGCAAGAGCAGTAAGTTTATATGCAGCTTTAATATTCCACTGTACTACAGTACTGATCATGAGAAACTGTGAGTGAGTTGTCAGCAGAAGAATGACTTTGGAATTCCTGGGGATGATGTTTGATGTTAGAGTCGAAAATGCGGAAACCAAGTAGAGATGCTTTGTGAAAGGAGCGCACAGGAAGTGGGACAGACAGGAACTTCTGGTTTTTTGGTCTCATTTCCAACAGAGAACCAGAGCAGGAGCTTCTTCTTTAGCACTTGCTCTGACTTCCTCCTTCAGTAACAGGCCTGATTATTTTTCTAACTCTTTGTGGTTGTTTTTTTGGTTTGTGGGTTTTTTTCCCTTCTGGATTTGCAGAATTAATGAGTTCACTGGACCCACCTCGAAACAGCTTTCTTTGCTGAGTGAATGTTGAGCTTTACTCTCTAACATGCCAGGAATAGATTTACAGGGAGGGGTTTAGTGATTTTTTTTTTTTTTTTTTTAAATTGCAATAGTAGGTTATCATTTGTCACTCCAGTGACCATATTACTTTGCATGCAAAACACTTCACTTTAGGAGTGTGAAGATAGCTCATACTAATTTTGTCTTCTGAGGAGTTACAAGCTTAACGAAATAATTTGTACAGAAATAATCAGTGTCAGGGATGGGAAAAGAGTTTAACAGTGCTCTCACCTCTTATCCTGTCTGCAAGACATTAAAACTGGGAAAGGGATCTAGACTTAAACTTCCTTTGTTCTCCCTGCCTTCTGAAGTTGAAATCAGCCAGGAGCAGCTCTCTAATCCCTATGGCCATGTACTTGCCCAAGTCCATGTGCAGCCAGTGACCACAGGGCAGCTGGGGCTGGCAGGAGAGAGAAGCAAAAATTGCTCAGGCCAAGCCTGAGCTTAAAATGTTTGTGTTTAGTTCAGTGGAAATCTTTCCTTAGAGTGGGGCCTAAGGACAGCGCTACACAGTGTAATTAAATCTTGTTTTTTTAATTATATAGTGCAATTTAAAGCCTTAAGAAATACTTCTATAGTATTTTAGAACAAAGAAAAAAATGTACATAAGGTATTTAAGAGTGAATGCAATTAATTCAAGATTTAATATTATGTTTAAGGAAAAATGCAAATTAATTTTTTAAAAATAACTTGTGATGTAACTTTGCAGAGGATTCTTGTTTTATATGTGAGGCAGTAATATCTGAGGATATGATTTATTTATCTTAAAGTTAGAACATTTAACTATCCTGGTGCTATCAGTTGTGATTGGGTATTGATCCCTTAGTCATACTGATTTCATACAGTGTAGGTGACATAAGACCAGCTCTGGCCCTTTCCATTCTGCTTCTGGTTTCCCACCTGTGTCAAGGCACTTTTTTTTTTCTCATTTGCTCCCTACCTTGGTTTGTTTGAGTGTAGCTTGTCTTTCTCCTCAGACTTTCATCTGGTTTGGAAGGGAAGTCTGTCAGTGTGATTTATTTCCTTTCTCCTGGGCTTTCTTGTTACTATGTCCTGGTTTGTTGGGTTTCGTTGTGCGTTTGTTCATTTACTTTTTGACAAAGGAGCAGAAATAAGCACCTCAACACTTCTCTTGGGTTTTTCTCAGTTATCCTCTTTATTCCTATATAACTTTTTTGTTACGATGATTAACTAAGTGACTTTAACATCCTCATTAAACAGCTCTTTCTTAGGACTAGCTTTTTGCTAGCCCAGGGTCCTGAGACAAATCCTTACTATTTCAGTCGCCACACTTGTGTGAACACATTTAATTGAAAACTAGGAATTCAGATTCCTCCCCTTTCCCCACAAAGTGTATTTTATGACTTGCAGGAGCACAAACATGCAAAAGCTGTCAATCCCAGCGAAGTTCTTATTGGGAAGACCTGGTTAAAGCATAAGTAACCAGAACTGGTTTTGCTGGTAAGAATGGGAAAACAGAAATAAAAAGGGGATGTCAGAAAAATAGACATTCACAAGATGACTTTGTATGCCTTTTTTTCCTAGGAGAAAATTACTAGTAGAATATGTAAAATGTAAGCAATTTATTACGATAGGTATTTATAGAGTTCTTTGAATTTGTTTTTTATGGTAGTCCACATTGCTACCACATAGAATGTGGATTTAAACAGGCCATTTCAATCTCCTGTCTAATTTCATATGTTCATTTTATTGGTGTAGGAGAGCGTTTAAGCTGGTGGTAAATTATGTGGGAGGATTTATGTTAAAAAGGGAGGAAATTTTGTATTTTAGAGGTGATATACCAGAGACTGTCTATTCTTACTATTTATGATAGCTTACGTAGACTGGAAGTTCTGAAATTTTGAGTCATATTGTGTTTTATAATATTTGCCCTGAAAATATTAGGAATCTCAAATTTGATGTTTCTATACTCATGCCAGGACATGTCTAGCATCTTCCCCACGGTGCTGTATTACCTTTCTTTCATTGTTGAGGTAATTGACACAAAATTCTGCATGAAACAATTACACTTGTATGATGTTCCTATGCCAATTCACTGGCATTTGCTTTTTTTTTTGTGTGTGTGTGTCTTTTGTGATACTTCAGTGCTCCTCATTGCCTGGGGAACAGGAGATCATGTATTCTGCCTGTGCAGAACTTATGTACAGCGTCATCCAGGATTTAGATCCAGTAGTTACCCCAATTACTTGAGTAAAAGCCCTTATTTCCCAGAAGTTTGACTTTGTTTTTATAGTTCTTTTAGCTACTTGTCAACTTCAGTGGGGGAAAAAACCATCATGCATTTTCTGTTAATAAATAAACAAACTCAGATAAGGATAGGATAGTAATGGAAGTTGTATACTAAAATACTACATTGTGTTGTTGCTTGCTTAAACTTTCTAAATATTAAGATTGTATGTTGAGTGTTACCAGTATGTAATTCGTTTAATAGGTAGGCTGAGTAATATTTGCTGATACTAGTGATGAATTCAGCATAACAAAACTAAGCTAATCACAATGTCAAGGATCAGGAGGCATATTGTTTGTGTTACAAAATACATCTATTTTAAAAAGCAGTAACCTGACTATGCTAAACTGACACAGCTGTATTTATAAAATATCTTGAATAAAAGAAACCTGAGCTACTTAGCTGTGTTTTTTGGGCAGTGACCTGATATCTAGCTGGTCATTGCTGAGTGGTGTTTTATTAGATTACAGTTGTTAGCAAATAGTATTTGTGAAAGCTTATGTGAGAAAGTGTGGTGTAAGAGTTTGCATTATTGCTGGTGGAATTACTGAAATTCTTTACACATCTGTAATCAGCCTTAACTGATACGGTTTAATAGTTTATCCAGCTTTGACTTTTATAATCCTGAACAGAAAACTGGCTTAGTCTGGTAATAGCCAGTGGACATGGATTGTACTGGTTTGGACAAGTTCTGTCTTCTGTCGCTTCAGAAATAAGCTGATGTGAAACTGGATGGGTATAATCAGATATCTTCTGAAAGCAACTGAGATGCTTGCAACATGAGGCAGAGCAGCTGTCAAAAATGTTCTTGTGCAAATGTGGTTATCTTTATTTTTGGACTAACCAGCATTTTGTCTTCACAGCAGCTATACTTCTGAATGGAAGTGGCTTGCAGACAGAGCTAGAATTGGCAGCCGTTGGACATGGCTTCAAGCCCAGATTTCAGAACTAGAATACAAAATCCAACAACTAACTGACCTTCACAGGCAGATACGTGCCACCAAGGTATTGTCTGTAAGATCATAAATGGGTATTTCAAATAATCTTTTGATGGTGTTTCTTGTAATATTTATTTATTTGGTTCCTTCTTGTTGTTTGCTTTGTCCTGGACTTCTGTCTGTGCAGGCTATCACATGTAAAGTTAGTGGGAAGGACATCAGGAGCCACAAGTATTGTACCCTAAAGATGCTGGTATAGGACTGGGATTTGGGAACTCGTACCTTCCTCTTTGTGATAGTTAGTGGCATGTGGCTTTCAGGGGCCCAGCACAAACTACTCATTTATCACACTGGTATTTCCCTCTGCAGAAGTGGCGAGATATGGTTTTCAGGTGGGATGGTTGGTTATTCATTTTTGTGTTGTGGGCTTTCAGGGTGTGTTTTTTGTTACTTGCAGTGCATATTTATTTTGAGGATTAGCTAGTTAATGTTTGTACATCGCTTTGAACAGGGCAAGGATTAATTATTACTAAAATTCCAGTGTGTGTGTAACTCATGTACTAGTTTTTCTAAATCGAACAGGTGAGGCAGTGGGAAGTGACATTCCTAAAACATTAGTAATCTAGCTGTCAGTTTAATGGGTTTCTCAGGTCATTCTCATGTACAAGAAGCCAAACCTGTGATAATTCTGGTGAAGTGATAATGAGGGGTTCTAGAAGAGAGTGCTTTGGCTCTCCTTTGGTAAGCCTCATGTAGGTTGTCTTGTGTATGTGTGTCAGATAGCCCAGATTGAGAGGAGACAGAGATGCTTCGGACTTTATGTGGCTGAACGTGAGATTTAGAGGGAGTTCAAAAGTAGGGGTAAATCACCCCAGAGAGCGTGTCCCTCTGAACACATAAAGAAAAATTATTACCTCTTCTTTTGCCCTCAAAGCCTTTCTTTTCATATCCAACTTTTCCCCAGTCAGGTTTTTCTTTACCAAAGAATTGAAGAGCCTTTGTTTGAGGGTCTGTGCCCACAGAAGTGAAAGATTTTGTATTTTAGTAAGGAGTGAGAATGCCGTTGTTTTAGTGTAGCCCTAAATACCAGGTACCTGCAAAAAGCTGTCAGCCTTTAGAATGTCATAGGTCTGATGAGCTACAGAACATGAAGAAATAAATACCAGAGAAATAAGAGGAAGAATGTTCTTTTAGTCATGCATTTTCTTCGCATTAGGTGGTGCGTTGGCTTGTAGCCTAGTCATCTTCTTGGTGGAGATTTTTAGGGACATTCCTTTTTGCAAACTTCATGACCTTTTTACCAGCTGTGGTATTTAGCGTTTGGCATTGTGTCCCATAGTGAAAGTAGGCACCTATTTTCTTGAGATGGGACTTTTTTGTGCTCATGTGTGCAGTGCACCAGTGCGGCAGCTACGGAAGGACATGTGGGCTGAGAGAAGAGCTCTCTGTTTTCATTTCGTGGCTGCAAAGGAGTTTCACAGTATCATTAGAATTTGTATGCTGTGTTTAGTGGTTTCAGAGTGTTTTTCTTGTGTTTTGAGTGGAAAAAAATGTGATTCATAGTCAGTGAACAATGATTTCAAGCAAAACGCCACTCCTTGAATACCATAATGCAGTAGGAAGGGGATGAGTAAATTGTGGACTGTTTCCTGGCCTACATTGTGTCCTCTCCATCTCTATGCACACAGAAGTAGCAGCTCTGGATCTTTGAGTCCTTCTGTTTAAAAAAATGAATATTTGCAAAGCAAAACAATTCCATTTGGGAGAGAGGGCAGTCATTGCCAAAGCCTACTGGTTGTAACCCACTTAAATTGTAATTCTTATGTAGTCATTATTAGTCTTTTAATCTACTCTTTCTTTTCTGTGTCTATTCTGTCTCTCCCTTTTCATACAGTCTGTAATTTTTTCTCTTCCTTTTCTGCTTTCCTCTTTCCTTGCTTGGTAAACAGGTTTCTACAACTACAAAAAGTAAAAATTGTAGTGGAGGCATACGTGTGTGTGTGTGTGTGTCCCTCTCTTCGCCACTTTCCATGGGTGTCTTCTTTCATGTTTTAAGGCAAGGTGCTGCTGAGGCAGGAGTCAAAGTCTGAGTAAAACTACAGGATCCTTAGTTTTCCACAGCCACAACTTAAGTGAAGTCTGTCTTGCTTAAAGAAATAGTAATAGGGCTTCCTTTTGTTCATATTATGACAGTCTTTCTTGTTCCTTGGTTTTAGAGGAATATTCTTATTAGAAAAATAAGTTTGAGGCAGTGTATTTGAATGGTCCCATTCCTTCAATATCTTCTTGATATTTGAGTAACAATACTTCAAAGCAAGTAGGTTCTTTCCATTTCTCTTGGGAAAAAGAGAGGTTTGATAGCCTTTTCTGAGTAATAAATTTATTTGCTCAAGACAACGGCAAATTAAGAGACTATTTGAGTACTGATTTTGACTGTTACAAAGTTATTTTTGCTTTTATGTTGTTTAACATTTGAAATTTTTAAAACAGATCAACTGAAACATTACCTAGGATTATACTTGACTGAATGTCTGCTACCACATTTGTGCAGATGGTCTTGAAAAGCAATGATATTGGTAGAATATTTAGGATAGTTACTTCTAATTATGAAACTCTAAAAATGCTCACCCTAAAGAAAATAAATTGTAAAAGGTTTTTGTTTTGAATTGTATAATCTCTGCTACATGAAAAATAACTTTCTTGATGTTTTGCTTAGAATAGGGATTGTAGTAAGAAATAGAGGAAAACTTATTAACTGTGAAGACTAAAACCAACTTCAGATCAAAGGGCAATTGTTTCTTACAAAGAAACCATCTTAAATCAGTGGGCAAATGATCATATAATACTATAATGAATATGAATTTCTGATTTGAATTTTGGCACAGATATGTAACCAGTGATACAACACTGGAGCAATTCCTGCTATAAGGAGTAGCATAAGTGATGCAGCTTTTCATTAAAGAAAATGCCTACTATTTCTATATTTTAGCTGTTAAGTCCTCCAAGGCCATTGGGAGGATTTAAGAGGGATGTGCCATGTTTAACTGCCCCTTAAAAATGATTTAGAAGGTTAATCTGTTGTCAACCAACTGTGTTCAATTGCTGTTGTCTAGGGGATGGTGATCTTAGAAGAATTCCCATTTCCAAAAGACATTTTGAAGAAGCAAATACAATTGACAGACCAAGAAGCTTTATTAAATGCCACAGGGAATTCACAAGCTGCCATTGAGAGACAGGATTCTTTGCCGGAGCATGACTTTGAAATGTCACCCAGCAGTCCTACTCTGCTTTTACGAAACATAGAAAAACAGGTAAAGTAAAACAAAATTGAATGGTCAGTGGAACCAGATGATTGACTTCAGAAACAGGACAGGTTCCATGGTGATGACTTGCAAAAAGGAAAATACTTTGCAGTCCTGAAGAGTTGGTGCTGATGAATTGAAGGGCTTGAATAACTACATTGTACACCAGATTTACAAATTAACCTTTTATTTCTGATGTGTCTGTGTTAGTGCTTTGTTTCCATCCAAGTGGCCACATAACAACTTCAAGAGCCATCCACAAACCTGCCCTGCTTTGTAGTCAGGGTCAATGTAGAGTTGCCACAGGTTGTTTCAGGAAATACTTGTATTAAATGAAAGAGTACAACTGACGGTGGAGATACATTGGACTTGAAATAAAAAAAAAGCCCACCAGAATGTAGTTGTTGATCTCTCTTCTCAAGCATCACAGGAATCTGGTTGGGAGCTGAGAAATTCCAGGTACTTAACAGGCATAGAGGAGGCGAAGTTGTGAGCTGAGTTCCACTTTGTGGCGTTTAAAAGTTTCTAAGGTTCATTGCAGGGAATATGATAGAGACTCCAGCTGGGTTTTCTTTTGCTTGAAAGTACATAAAGAACATACAGAATCACACTGCTGAAGGAGATACAGTACATTTGTTTTCAGAATGAATTTATGCAGTTTGTGTAAAGCAACTCTGACAGAGGCACTGCCGGGCATTAATATATTGCTCTGCAGCTCCATGTAAATTCCTAGTCATTCATGTGTTTTTCAATGGCGTAAAAGTAGCTTTAGGTACCAGTGCCTGTTCCTGAATCTCTGTGCCAGTTTTTCTTATTTGATAGTCATGCTTTCTTGTTCCTAAAATGCTTCCCCTGTTTGATAGATCTTATCCACCACAGGCAGGAAGCAGTGAAACAGGAAATTTATATGCTCAGTGCTGACAATTGCATAAGGTAAACCAAAGAGCATTTTTAGAAAGTGGTGAATTGCCCCTCTTTAAGTGGTTGCTTGGAGAATTAAACACACTTTTCTGTAAGATACTTGACGATTAAAGCCATTGTGGTGTGTTCCCTGGTCCCCAGGTAGCCACAAACTTGATTCAAGAACTTTGATGATCTGAAAATTATTTGGAAGTACAGGTGTCCTTCATTTAACACATGTCCCAGGTCACGTTGGATTTTTTACCTTTACACCACAAAAAGCTTTGGAGTTTGATTTCCTTTTTGACTAGCAGCTCTGTAAATCAACCTTAGATTTAAAAGTGTGAGTTTCTCCTTGTTCAGTGTTAGGAGCAGCAATGCTGTGGGTTGAAGTATATTCACAGGTACTCCCACAGAAATCTTCAGTCTGATGTTAAGGTATTTCTTTGTTAAAAAATAAATAATTTTACTTGTGAATAAAAAAAGAATCATGTAAAATGGAAGTGACTGAGTCTGGCAATTTTCATTAATACTAGTTTCAAGTCTTTTTCAGAGCTATACAAGTTTTTAAAAATATGGATGTTTTTCCTTGTGTTTTGGAAGTCTACCATTGTTTTTGTGCTTTTATATTCCGTGGAGACTTTGCTCCTTACAGATTGAATTCTTTTGAGATTTTTAGATCAATCTGCTAAATATTTTACTGGCGTCTTGTTTGCATTGTCCAGACCTTTTGCAATTGACTTGCTATTTCTGTGCTTCAGTAACTGTCCCTGAATATTTTATTCTGATGTGAAATTTTTACTCAACTGCATCAGTCCAAAATGAACAGAAAATATGTGAATTGTAATAAAATGGAAAAAAAAAAGTTCTTCCTCTTTCTGCATAAATGTAAAATGAAAATATGAGGAAAACTTACTGGGTAACCTTTAACAATTCATGTTTTAAACATTGTTAGTTCTGAATGAAAATCTGACAAAGTAATGTGAAAGTTTTTTAAAAGAATTATGCCATTTCAAATATATTTAATTTCTGTTTAGTGTGCAGAACATAGTTTCCTCCAAGAAAGCTGCATTTATTGTCAGCCTCTAAGGTCTGAGTTTTAAAAGAAAAGCATCATTGTGAAATGTTATCTGGAATCAGTCCACAATTCATTGCTTTGCAGGGAGTAGCTCTTAGTCTTAACAAATTGGCTGCATTTGTTTTGGGGCAGTTCTGAAAGTCCAGGTTTTGATGTGGTGGGAGGGGCTTCTTGTTGCTATTTTTGAGGATACCAGAATATTTTATCCATTCCGTGTTTACAATAGTCCTCGTGTAGTTACGCTTCCTTTTGTAAAAACACTTTTGTCTGAGTACAGTGAGCAATGAAGAGGATTCTTTTAAGAAGAAGAATACTTCAAATGAACAAAATGTACAGGGAATAGACAGTTGACCTTTTTTCCACCTTGTTATAATGCTTGTCAAATGGCCAGTTACCAGCTCTGGCTGCAGCTGTTGTAACATCAGCTGTGAAGTGTTCTTGTTCCTTTTTCCCTTTTAAAAGCCCTTGGTTTCAATAGTCAGATTGCTAATGTGTTTTGTGTGCTACTTATTCAAATGTATAAGCAATGCCCTTGGCAGGTTGTTCAGGGTTGTGTTGGTGTTTTGTTGGTGTTTTACTGGTTTTTCAGGTGTATTTGAACATAATAATTGTGAAAGAAAAACCATGCAGCCGTTGATCATTCACAAGAAGAAACTAAATGTGGTTATTCCATGATGTGTATGACTGGAATCTTGTGTAGGAGATCAACGAAACCACAGAACCTTTGAGTTTTTGAGTCTGGATAAAAGTCTGACTATCTTTTATTTTGTTTAAATTTTTATTTCAAGAGTGCACAACTGAGTGAAATCATCAGCAGCCTAATTGCTCCACTCAATCTGTCTCCAGCTTCTTCATCTCTTTCATCCAAGACCTGTAGGCACAGACAGCTGGTCAATGGCATCTCCTTCAGGTAGGTGACAGTGTAGTAGCTTTTATTTTTGAGAATAACTTTTGGTAAAATGATGTAGAGGAAAATAGTAATCATTACAGTATTAAATCAGGAAACAAAAGGTGCTTTCTGCAAGCTTCAAGAGAAGTCAAGTCTTGTTTGTAAGGGTAATAATAGTAGGTTTTTGTGTTGTTCTTAAAGACATCATAAAAGTATGCAGCCACTGTAAGTACATTTAAGTACTGGGAGGATGAATATATCTGTGAAGTTGTGAAAGAGTACAGCAGCACACTGCTTGTGAATGTTCGAGACTTAATGCCTTCTGTCGTAACGAGTGCAACTTTATTTCTGGAAGAGTGATGAACTAGATTAGTAGAGAACATAAGCAATATCACCTGTGTCCTAGCATGGATCAGTGTCATTAATTTTAAGCACAACAGTGTTCAGTAAAAGGCCAGATTTATCTTTGACGCTTATATTTTCAGGAATTTGGAGATACTATTTTCCATTCTAGGTCCTTTGTTCTGAAAGGACATACTTTCCAGGATGACTGTAGCTTGAAATTAATATTGTAGAAAAATGTTTCTTAGTACTAGTCCATATGACCTAGGAATTCCATCTTTTACTCAGAGTAATTTCATCCTTTATTCAAAGATTTTAAGTACAGTACAGGCTGTAGTAAGTATTGGTCTCAGAACAGCATGAAGGTGATTGACTGCAGTCAGTCACCTTACAAAAGTCTTACAAAAGACTTAGGTATGTTGGATATTTCTCCTGATATACTGGTAATGTGATTTTTGAGAATGGAGGGATTTCTGGTATTCACGGGTCTTAAGTAAGATCAGGTGGATGAAGAAACTGTTCCCAAGTAGAGCTGAGGTGTTTATGGCAGAGTGTGCTGGAGAGTGAATTTCCCTGACTCCTGGCATGAGGGAGAGTTGGCTACACTGTCTGTTTCAGCAGCTTTGCTGCAGAGGCTGTAGCCTCCCACAAAGAGGTTATAATGAGCAGCTTGGATGGGCACCTTCTTTAGCTGCCATCTGTTCCACAGCGGTTTTGTGAGTCTGCCCTAAATTTAAGGATGAAGGGGTCCTGTCATGTAATATCCATGCTCCTGATGTGTCAGTTGTTTACAGATAATGTGGAAAAAAATTAGAAGATTCCTCTGAATTTTGGAGTAAAAATAGCCCTGAAATAGGAGTTCCTAATAAGAGATTAGTATATGAAAGAAGAGTAATAGGGTATGTCTTGAATCTGTGACTTTTTCATGAGACAGCTGAGGAAGAGTTGCTTTTAAAAATGTTTCTAGGAGTGTATGAATCAAGGCCAAAATATCTTGTACACTTGCACTGCTCACGCAGTTTAAGTTGTCATCCAGTTCTTCAGTGTTGTAAAAATATATGCACACTTGAGTGCTTTTTGCAGCAAGCCTTCAACTTTGCAGGCAGATGTTGCTACAGCAACTAAATCAGGAATACCTATAACAGGGAAGTGCTATTTTCCCATTGAGTCATTCCCACCCAATTGGGAGAGTGTTTTGAATTCTTACCTTGTTGCCTGTTCTGGTGGGCAGACAGGCTTTAGATTGGTGAAAGTTGTCTGAGATTGTTCTACATGTCCTCGTAGGGTTTTTTACTGCTCTTGGCCATGTCTTTGCACTTGACTTTGACTCTACACACTTATAGTGCAGAGTTCCTAATTTTGATACAAGTTCTTTATAGTGAGTTGCAGCCTTTATGCTGAATGGTCACTGGTTTGTAAAGCTTTACTTAGGTTTCAGTTCTTGAGCAAAACTGAAAAATCTTGAAGGTATTAGGGTGGGAGTGTACGTCTCCTTTGTGTTCGCATGACTGCTGTCTTGAATGGAATGTCAGTTTGAAGGGAAATAGTAGTTGTAACTTAACTCATAGGTGTTAAAAGTGTTAGAAAGAGAGTTCCGGAATTTGGAAAAACCAAAACCTCTTACGTGGTCAAGGGCTTCATTTTGACATTTGTTTCCATGAGCAGAAGGGTGAACAAGAATGGTAACTTCCTTTCCTGACCATAGAATTATAGTGAACAAAGCACATTGTGACCGGTTGAAATTGGCCAAGGGCCCAACAACAAAGGCCCCAAAGGCCTCTCCTGGCCACATGGAAAGGAGGGAAGGGGAGGAAAAAACCCCTGCAAACCGAATTTCAGCAGAACTGAAACAGCTTATATATATTTACACATATATACACATACATACAGAGAAGAAGAGAGAAAGAAAAGTTTTCACTTCCCTGCCATCAAAACAGCTGCCATTTGTGTATCTCAAGATGCCTCCTCCCAGCCAGGCTGGCCAACCAGTAGGCCCACAACCACAGCTTACTCCCACAACAGGAGTGACCACAGGGAGCTCCTCTGCTCTCCAACACTGCTGGAAGAAGGACTGACCTCTGGCTTCCTTCCTTTCATTTTATATCTCTGCTTATGTGAAGAATAGGATGGTACTTCCTTAGTTATGATCTGGTTGCTAGGAAAAGGCCTAAACCAAACCACTACACACATACACTGTTTCCTGAAACACTGTGCTAAAACTGTTTACTGTTTATAAAATTTCTTAGAATTAGGTAGCTAATCAGTGTCTGAAATCTTAGCCCATGCATGTGGAGCATATTTAACTTTTTGTATTTCTTCCTCCCATTAATCATGAAATTGCAGAGCTTCAGACAACAGAGAGGTATCCTCTTCAGGCAGCTGGTTTCTTGATCATCAGCACATCAAGAAAAGAAGAAGAGACAGGACAAGACTAAGATCTGTCTCTGTGACTAATGTGAGCACATCTGCCCGCACAAGGCCGCTTCATAGTTTCCAGAAGAGGAAGCTCTACAGAATGCACAGTACCTGTCACTGGAATCAGCAGGTAGGCCCTTGCCTCTCTCTGTAGAAGAGTCCAGCTGCTGGAGTCTGCATGTGTCTTGTCTTGTATGCCAGAATATTGCATGCTGTGCTGGTTATTCATTGCGTCCAGGGACCATATCGTTGTGAGGCAGCAGTACTGGATGTGTCGGCAGGAGTTCAGAGTTAATGAGTTGAATATAAAAATTAAAGATCACTCAGAGCCCTGTTTATCACATGAGTTTGTTGTATGGCTATCTTTAAAGCTTGTCCAGGAGACAGCTTGAGAACTTCCCTGAGAGACCTGATGGCTGAGGAGACATGCTAAATGTAAATCAGCTGCCTGCTTGTTTCCAGAATATTTGTTGTAGCTACTAGAAAGTTTACACAGCTGGTAGCACATTATATTCTAGGAAATGAATTGTAATATCTTAATCTTGTTTCTGTTTTTGCTATTTCTGATTAGTCGTATTGCGTTTTTCATGGCACTGTAAAATGCTTTAAAAGTCAAAATTTTCTGCATTACAGAGGAATTAGTATTTTAAAATGGAAAAAGCCACAGTATTTGTTGTGCAGGGCAAGGCTATCTTTGCATCTGATATTAATAGCATATTTCTGCTAACAATACATAATGAGTTTAACTGTGATACTTAAAGCAGTGGTCTAATTTGGGAGCAGAGACAGTATGAACTCATTCTTTAGAGCAGTGCTAATCCCAAGGGGTTTTAATTTCTTGGTTTTACTTTGCCTTTTAAAAGTGTGTTATATTACAGGAAATCTCTGTGTTCCCTCTGCTGTCTAGGATTTAGTAAGTGTGCCAGTGGTCTGGGGAGAAATTTCCCCTGTAAGGATGTTCTGTACTGATTCAGCATCCTTTGCAAAATTGCAGAAGTGTCCTAGTTTTAGCGAGATATTTTATTGAAAAGCTGTCTGGTTTCTTACTAGCTTGAGTACCCACCTTCCTGGCAGCAGGGCTTAAAGACTTAGCAGCTTGCCCTGAAGGGTTCAGTAGGGGAGCTGCAGGTGGAGTTGGGAGCTCTCTATCTCCTCCTGGATACTTACAGGCTTTTTGTCTTCCTTGAATTAACCAAGGACACTGTGGCTGACTTGGACTTTATTGTTTGCCATTCAATCCCATCCATGTCCTGTTACAGAGGTTGGAGGCCTCATACCCCAAGTGATGCCTCCAGTACCACAAGTGCTTCTTGCAGCTGTAGAGATAGGTCCTTAGCCAGAGACTCCAGGGCTTTCCCTTCCTTCTGCTTAAGCATGAAGGGTTTTCAGCCTCAAGTATTTCATATTTCAGTGAGCACTGCCTATGTCTCTGAGAACTGGGCCAGCATTAGTGCGTTTCAGAGAATAACAGTGGAGCCTTGTGATCAGAAACTTCATTTCTGCAGCCCGGCAGCAGGAGTTCAAGGCAGAGTTTACATTTTTACCTCCAACCAGCCATAGAGCTCAGCTGCTCTGCATGCTCAATAGTTTACCTTGATTTACAGACTAAAAAAGTATATTTGCAATTTATCTTTCATTGTAGGCTGCAAGCAAAAGCATTTTTAAGTTACTAGTTAAGGCCTTAGATATTGGAAATGGTGCTACTGTGTGTCTGCTCCATGGAGGTTGTTGCACTGATAAAAGCTTCCCCCCACCTAGATTCTCCAAAGTCTAATACCCAGTGCTTCTGCAAATGGATTTCCTACAGTGAGGAAAATAGCAGCTCTGTCTCCAGCTATTTGTCTAAACTTGAAGGAATTAAATCATCTGTGAGATACTAAAAGTTCTATTGTTTGCTTAAAAGCAGACAAGTGTTGTACTAGTCAGAAACTCTCAGAGACATCCTTCCTTGGCTGACATGCCCTGATGTTTTCTTTTCTAGTGTTTTATTTGTGTGGCTTGCTGCTGGATTTTTTAGTAGCAAGAAGTTTGTTTTGCCAATATATTTTGTTAGTTTCTCATTTAACTTCCCAACCAATGACATTAGTTCAACTTTTTTTTAAGTCATGTTCCACGAAGAGATATCATTGAGACTAGATAATGTTTTAATCTATGAAAACATTATACAGCTCTAAATAAAGTTAAGAGACAATAATGCAGTGGGATCTGAGTACCGTGAGTTTTGGTCCTGTTTGTTTCTTTGCAAGATTGTAGAGAATGGTGGATTTTTTTAATCTGAAAATTCTCATTGTATCTCCACCTGCTGGAGGAAAACTTGGTTGTGTGGACTGAGGCCCATGGAGAAAAACAGAATTAAAATTTGCAAAGGTGCCTTCAGCCTGAAAGTTGGGAATTGAGGTGCAAAAGCTTACGTTTTGTATTCCACAAGAAAACAGTTGGTATAATGTTGCCAGCTCTTGCAGTTGCATCTTGCCATATTTTTTTCTCTGCAGTCTCAAATGGGAATTAAGTGAGAGCAGAATATCTACTTTTGTTTAGTGGTTTGGGGGGGGGGGGAAGAGGAAAAAACCCAAAAAACAAACAAAAAAAGAAAAACATTGCTTCTCCAGAAGGCTCCAAAACAGACAGGAGAAAAGAATTTAAATTCTACGGCATGGGTTTCTTGTTTTAATCTAGTTCTCATGCTGGTTCTATGATTTTTGTGTCCAGCATCATTCCCAGTGCATGCTTAGGGCCAGTGAGACTTTCTGTAGATGCCACTTGATAAATACATATGGGTCTTTCCCCAAGTCTTGTTAATTTTCAGTTTTTAGGGAAGAGTGTACACACACACACACACACTATTATAATTTGTATTCTGTCCAGCATGCAGAGCCTTTATCTTACTTGCTAAATATTTGCTGTCTGATGGGGGTTTGTAGCTAGTAGGAAGGGAGTTACACTGAGTGGAGTCTACTGGTTGTCATCCCCCTTCTTTGGTATCCCTAGATACTGGTTTCACCACCTTCTTCAGCATAGTTTCCCGGCATTGCTGACTTCTGAAAAGCCATGAATACAGGGAATGTTGCTGTGTTGCCACATCTCCTGCACACTAGTTCAATGAAATTGGTATGGTACTTCTGTGGATATGTCAGTCTTCTGGTTGGGGAGGAGAATCCCTTGGTTTACTACGGTTGTAAATGAAAATCATAGTTGATAAAATAACTACTTTAGCACTGGAAGCTAAAAAATAAGTTAAAAATCAATGAAACCTGAGTAGGAAAAAGAAGAAGTTCTCCTGTGCATTCAGCTACTCTGAATGTGTGACAAGACTTTTGTGTAGTGGAGAGAGAGGGAGGAAGGAAGGGACACCTAGTTTTGTGATACTGCCCGTGGAACTAGTTACATCCTTTGTGAGGTTTGTGGCAGGCCAGTCAGCCTGTGATTCTTCTTTTTCAGAATGAAAAACCTGTGTGCTCTCTACAGTCCTGCAGCTTTAGCTTGTTATGACAGTTCTGTAGTGTTTTCCTGCTCACATCAGCTCTTAATTTCTATGTGACATTTTTGAAAAGATATCCCAGTGGATTAACATGTCTTCTTTCTTTTGGTTACACTGATCAAAGATTAAGCCTTAGCCTTGATTTTTCAGTTGATTTGCTAGTTGAACTAAAGGTCTTTGTTTCAGGATGTAGAGGACAGCATGCACTTCCTACAAAGCAAGTGAAAGTCCATCTCCCATTGGCTTATAGAAGGATTAAAGAAACTAAACTCAATGTATATTTAGGAGAGGTGGGTGGTCTCTGAGAACGGTAGAAGCTACAACTCCTTTTAGGACACCGTCCAAAAATCTGAATTTTAAACAAACTGGATGCTGAGTAAGTTGTCATTAGTGTTTTATGTAAGTCTCTGTTCTCTACCTGGAAAAACTGTTTCTGCCATAAGATCTGCCACTTTATCATACTTATTGACAGCTTCAGAGAGGCCAGAGGTAGGTGAATCTGTTTACATTGCAGGGCAGCTTGGTTCCCTGTACCTGACCTGCATGGGACAGGTCGGTCCATCTAACATCTGTAAAAACTTCATCTGAGAGTCTTCAGAGTGTATATGTCAGTGCCATCTGTTCTGCACCTTCCCTTATCCTTGTAGGGATGTCTTTGATTTTTTGCCCACCTTCTCTCCTGTGCTGATAAGAGAGAAAGTCTTTGAGGCTTTCAGATTAACCTTTCACTGTCCTTATGTTGTGTGTTGCCCAAAAGCACTCTGCAGTGAAGTCCTGTGCGTTTGGCTCATGGTATAAGAGGTTTCACAGAACTGTATGTTCTGCCAGAGGGACATCGCTCTGTTCCTAGCAGGTTGTTGAGTGCAGAAGATGGAGGCTGTGAAGCAGTGGACTGCCCTTTAAGGCACATGCTGAAGCACTGAAGCAAAGAGGTGACATGCAGCTCTATTAATTTCAGCTGTAGACATCACAGGATTAAAAGTTGGTGTGTTGATATTTAAAGAGTCATCACCCACCCACACAGTGATTCTCTTGGATCCCATAATTAAATCTCTGCAGTTTAGTTCACTACCCATTTACCAAAGAACAGTTTTTAATATTGAGGGGGATAGCTCTTCTTTGATATTGCTGAAAAGTTCTGAGAGTGTATTTGTAGGTAGAATAAATGCATTTTCCGTGCCTTTTTGGGCTTTATAAGAGTAACCAGGAGCAGGTATTCAGCAGGGTGTATTTGAGCAAACTTAATTAACTTATTGGATTCATACACAGTAACATAATTAAACTGTATACTGTTACACTTTGGCATGTTTCCAGAAATGGCAGGAGTTTTAGTGATCAGTAGCTGAAACCATAAAATGAGCATTCACTTCAGAATTTTCAAAGGGAGCACAAAACATCTTTCTTTTCAGTTATGGCACACTTCATAGACTCACACTTTTTTCTCTGGAGAAGATTGGGTGGCCAGTAATGTTCAGTTTCTGACCCTTCTGCAACAGAGGCATGAACCAAATGTTCTTTCTCTAATGCATGAATTTATCACAAGCAAGTGCCAGAATTGTTTTGAATATTGAAATTATTTGCATACTGTATTTTCTGCAACCCAGTAAAAAGGCACTATGACGGGAAAAAATCCAAGTTTAGAATTCATAATATTCTAGAAAATTAGATTCTCTTGGTTGACACGATTGCTTATGAAGTTTAAACCAAAGCTGCTATTTTAGTTGAATATGTAAAGCTTGCACACTCCTGACTTCCTCTTAAATACAGTGTGTTTTCTTTTTCTTAATAGAATGAATTTAATGTAATATTATTCTTCATATCTGCTTGAGCTCAGGAAGCAAGAGGTTTTGTATTTCTGTAATGAAGAAGAATGTTGCAGGAGATGTAAAAGTATAGTAGAACGGGGAAAAATTGATAAGAGTTTAGTAATTTCTTGCTTTCTGAAGAGTTGACATTGGGGTCAGGCTTGCTAAGGGGGCCTGTCATGTAAAAGCTGTGTACCATGGTTTTCCTGAAACCCCTTGTCATTGCTGTGGATGAATGGGTGTATTTGTGGGCTTGTTTTTAGTTGGGGTTTGGTGGATTTTTTTGTTTTGTTAAAGAATCAATAATTTACTGCTGTAAAGGCAGCTGGGTTGTAGACTCTGTTCTGCTCAGAATTGGATGCAGGGAGAGTTTAGTTTCCAATAAACAATTCTTCGGTTTTGTTTCAATAAGGTTGAAGCACTTTCTTTGAGTGACATGCTTTAATTCCAGAGCAAAGGCCTTCTGAAATTTTTTCATGAAGGGTTGATTAAGTTGATATTCTTAATAAACATCATGTTTTCCCTAATTCAGCATTTTCCAGTGGAAAATTACTCCATTAGAAATTTAAACCAGATCTGGTAGCTAGGCACACAGACACTACCAGGTTTTTTACCTTTTTTTTTCTATTGGCTTCATAGGCATTTAAATAAAATTGCTCTTGTTTCTGTATAAGCCCTTATTTTCTTTTGGATTACAAACTGACTTAATGAAAGATTTCATTACTTAGATGTTGATGCCAGAGCATTTGAAGCACTAACACACAAATTCAGGCATAAGGTTTTGTAATTCCCACCACAGGCAAATTGAAGAAAAGAATTTGCATTTATCAAAACTGGCAGATGGATTTTTAATACAATTTCAAAATAGATTGTGACTGTAGAGGTTCTTTGACCATCTATGCGTGTTTTTGAGCAAGCTGAGCTTTAAGCTATAATCTAAATGTGTTTCAGGCTAAAGTGAATTAAAGCAAGAAAAAGTAAGTCAGAACTATAGGACTGGATGTCAGAATGTGTTAGTCTTATGTGTATATTTTCTAGGTGATTTTACTAATTAGTATTCAGGGATTTCTTTTTAAAGAATGAGAGATTTATTTACTGTAATGTGGATTCCTTTCTGTAAAAAAAAAGACAAGCAGAAATGGTGCAGTTGCAGTTTAAATAGTGGAGATTCAGGAAGCGACTTCATTTCTAAAAACCAAATATCAAGACTCAGTATGCTTTTGTGCATTTTTGAAAAGCAAGCCCTTAGTGCATTGAGGTAGAACAACTACCTAAAAGCTTTTTAAGCTTGAGTTTAATGGTCCATATAATAAGAAACATTAAACTCACTTTAGCATTTATCCCTCTAGTGTTTCCAAACATAGGTCCCCGTTCTGCCAACACTTTATGGATGTTCAAAGTTTAACAGATGAAGAGTCCCATATGTCTGTCACAGGACAAAAATAGAACATTAATTTGAAGGAGTCCTGGGCTAGAAAAGAATTCTTTCCAGGTCAAGTTGGAAGTCCTTGTGTATACACCTGCATATGGAGGTCAAAGTGGATTTAGGTCTGTTAATGTTTTCTTGTGGGGGAAAAAAGTTTAATACAAGAACCCTACCACCATCACAGGGCCTTCTCTGCCTCGGCATCGTAACATCCTTGATTGATTTTAATAGTTTCTGAGATACAGTACCAATGTAGGGAAATTGTTGATTGAGAAGAAAGGAAGAGATGGGAACTTTTTAGTGAAATATTTTCTAAGGTAAGTGTGGGTTGTGAATACTGATGCCACCTGACAGAAGGCCTGGTTTCAGTAAGTGGAGGGGGATTTTATGTGTTGGATATAATCATTACATCACTAACACGAGTGGCACTGCTAGAAAACATTCTGGAATATTTCAGACAGGAGGAAGCAGCTGAAGAGATTTCTTAGATTCAGAAAGCAGAAGTACTGAAAATACAAGTCATGTTTGTTGATGGCCTTCCCTTTGATGCAGCTGCTAGATGTTTTCCTTCTATAAAAAGTCATAAGAAAATACAATATTCATTCTTAGTTTTTTACACTGGAACTCTCTTCCAGAGGATGATAAATATAATTATTTGCACAGTGATAGGCTGAGACCCTTGAAGCACCCACTTCTCTCCCTTCCTGTTTGTAGGATCTGCAGCATTTGGCAAAGTATCAAAGACTTAGAACTGTCAGTATGTTTGGGGTTACTACCACTAGTATCCAGTAAGACTTAAAGTAACATAAGCAGTATTATTTCCCTGTAGGACTTCTGTAGCATATTTTGAAGCACAGACTCCACTGTTTGCTGCTCTCTTGTAGCATCAAATTCAGTTCTTTCCTTCTGTCTTTCAGAGCTCAAGCATATGGCCTGCACTGTGATGCTTATTGCTGCCCATTTTCACCTTTTGTCTCAGCCCTACTACCTCACACTTTCTAGTTCTGTGTCACCCATCATTTTACCTTCCATACTGTAACACACCTCACAAATAAGCAGCTAAATTAATCTTTATTTGCAGTTCTCCTCTTCCTTGTAATTCCCCTTACTACCTATTAATCAATCCTCAGTGCATCCCTCTCCATATTTACTGCTGTGTATCTTCTTTTGTTTATGTTGCTTATGTGATGTTTAAATTATAACAAGGTAAAGACTGCCCTCTTGTTTTGTGCAAGTACATGGTGTGCTTAAAATGTTTAAAATAGTTTCTTGCATTCAAATGTATAAGCTCAAACTGTCTAGAAATTCTGACAGTAAGAATCTTACTAAGGGGATAAGCAAAGGACACCCTTCTATTTAGTCAAGCGTTAGATTGGTTTGTGCTGTCTTTTCTTGCTTGTTGTGCTGGAATTAAATTTTAAGAGGTGTTGATTTGTCATTGAATAGATCAAAATAATGATTGGAAACAGTTACATTTTCTCTGAAAGTTTTGACAGCTGTTTCCTGGCCCTAATTGAAGGGGGGGTTTGCATTCTTTGTATTGTGCACTGTGGTCCATGATAAGTGGAGTTAAGTCACAGTTAGACTGTCGGAAATGGGTAGGAATACGTTTCCCATTCACACGTTAAAGGCTGTCACTCACTGAGTTGTTGGTTTGTTGGGGTTTTTTCCTCTTCTGGTATAATTTGAAGTATGTGAGTGAAGGAGAAGTTGAACTTTGTTTCTGTGTATTCTTGCAGACTTTGCCATCTAGAGATGCCTCCTTTCCATATAAAACTCAGTTGCCATGTGTGATGCCAGCCTCCACTTTGACCAGCAGTGAGTACAGCACAGAATCTAAAATCCTAGATTATGTGCAAGAGCTGGACTCTTCCTTTCATCCAGTCTTATCATTCCCTTCTGGTAAGTAATGCCATGACTGCAGCAGGGTGGTTGTGCTTGTGACAGCTGTAGAGGTTAGGGACTAACTTGTCTTTTGAGTGGTTTTTAGACCTTAGTTCTCTTAATAGAAAACCTCTCACTGTCAAAATACATAAGTTTACACTAAATTAAAATCTTAACTTCATCGTAACTTTTAAAAAACACACCTTCTAGTTTTCCCATACCAGCAATGCTCTTACAGCCTAGAAAGACTGGTCAGGAGAAAGGTGAATTTGGGTGTTTCATGGTGTGTCTAATTAAGTCAGTCCTTTAGAGATGATGCTGTTGCCAACACATTGCCATACCTTAGTTATGTTGTTTTCATAAGGAACTTTCTGTTCAGGCCCTTTGGACTAGTTATACAAAGCTTTATTTAGGTATTTTAATTGTTTTTGTGATAGCCTTTTTTGTGATCTTTGAAGTTTATGGTTTCTGTCATCTGACTCTTTAGTCTTTTTGGACAGTAATGCAGATGGATGTTGTCTGTGACTCAGCCCTGAAATTAGTGCAGGTGCAACCTGACAGCATTTGGGACTTCAAAATAGAATAATAAATGCTCTTAGCAGAAGGGATTCATACTACTGAAATTTTGTGGTTTGGTTTTTTTTTTCCTTTAGGAAAAACCTATTTCCAGATCCATGCTTTACTCAGTACTCTGTGTACTTTACTATCTCTACCTCCTCATGAAGACCACTAGTCAATTTGTCATTTTCTTTCATGTGAAAAAATTATTGTGAGTAAATGCGTGGTAGAAATTTTCCAAGTTGTAGCCTGATTCAGTTTCATGTTTTCTTTGCAGCTTTCTTGGTTATCCCCTTTTAGGGGACTTCTCTTGAAATACTGCTTGTGCTTTGACCATAGATACATATATATATATATAAATATATGCATACAGATAAACCACCAGCAGAGTAAAGGAAAAGGGTTTTGTTTTAATTTTCTCTGTCTGCTAGAAATGTATTATTGGCCTTTGTTTTGTTGTTTTGGAACTCTGGCAGTTTGATTTTTTTTTAGTGTGCACAGAGGAATTCAAGATTCAGATACAGTTCTCTCACCTTGTTTTTTCTTGTGTTTTGCTTTCAAAAGTGAATCATAATTTGCAGACAGCCTAATAAATGGTGTAATGCGCCTGGTTCACTTGTGTACTTACTCTCTTCTGGAAGCCTAGCTGTCCATTGGTCTAAGTCTTGCCTTCACAGTTTCCAGATGACCAAGAATCTTGATCAAAAATGTATCAGTGATTGCAGCATCCCTTGAACATAAAAGCACCTTTTTAAACTTTCACCTTGATAACTAAACTGTAGTTTGTATCTAAGAAGTTTGGGCTTCTGGTATTTCTGCACCTAGCCTGTGAATAAGCTGGAACAAGCACTTCTGCCCTTTTAATTAAGATACAGGAGCACAAAATAAAAAGTCTCTGAGATGTCCAAGTGGTTCCCGAAGTGAAAGAAAAAGGAAAACCAAACTAAAAAAACCCAAAACAGAAGAAATGTTATGGTTAATTCTTAAATGTTGTGATTAATACACCTTTCAGACCTTCTTTATGTTTTACTTGGAAGTAGAATAGGAAACACAGCAAGATTATTAAGGTGTTATGACCAAATACCCAGTTAGATTCATATCAAATTGAAATTAATTGTTCTTTTTAGCAAAGTGTGTTGAAAGTTTCTGTCCTAGCACACCCTGAAGGCACATGATTGTTTGTAAATATAAGTGGTTTATTGCCCACCCTTGGATGTTGCCCTCTGTCCTCATTCTGAGAATTCTGTCAAGCTGGCTTCTTAGATTGCCTTTTTTTCCTACCTATTTAATTTCTCTTTGTTCTTGTAATTTTTTTTTTTCCCAGAAAGGCTTTTCATAGAAGAGAGATTTATTTTTCTTAAGCCTTCCTGCCGTACAACAGGGGGTAGATTCTCTACCACTTGAGATGTTTTGCAGGCTAATTCTGGGTTAGAGCTCCCATCAGGAAATTAATTATCTTGCCCTGCTGTAGCCTTTTCAAGGAGAAAGAGAAGGAATGTACCTTGAAATCACCTCTAGACTCCCAGCAGTAAAAACTTCCAAAAGCATTAATGACTCGTACCCAAAAGCCTCAACTGAAGCCTCTTCAGATTACAGGAAAAGTGCTCTGTACGCTCTCTGCTGTGCAGGGTCTTGTGCAGGAGTTTGTTAAGAGGGGAAGACTCCAGTCTTATTCCTACTCCAGAGTGTGTTTCATTCCTTAGCAATGTTGCTCATGGATTGTATTACGTAGGTGTTCTGTGGATCAATTCCTAGACCTTTAGTGATGATGGGTAATTCATTGCCTCAGAGGTTGCCACCTTTCTAATACTGACCCTCTTCCATTTGGATTTTTGTTTTTTTTATTAGACATTCCTCTTCACATATACTTTGAAACATTATTAAGGAAGGATGACATCAAAGGAGAACCTATTGATACCTCATCTTTGGGAGGAGAGTTTAAAGTATCTTCTGACAATGGTATGTAGAGCAAAATATTTTAGTATTTGCAAGACCATTTTTTATTCGTCACTAATTTCTTCTATGAAGAGTTTATAAATTTAGCACAAAGCAGGTTATCAGAGAAGTTAACTCACTAAGGCTTTAGGTGGGAGACAAATCTTTTCCCAATGTCAGGTTCTCCTTTGTTGCACTGAGATGATCCCACCAGAGCCATAGGAGGGCCATAATACACATGCCGGGAGTTTGGGCCAGGTTCCTGACTGCAGTACTGTTCTATTTGGATTCCTATCATAAGTTTTGGGGTGTTTTCCCCCCCCATTATAAATAGTTAAGCAGTTGAGATTTCCTGTAAATTGCATTAATGGAAAATAAGTTTTCAATTTGATACATGGTTTTTTTGTTGTAGACTGTAATCAGCATCATGTTTCTGTCAAACAATGGAGTAGTAGCTGTTTATCTAATTCCAAATCTCAGTTGGTGTCAGGAACATCTGATCAGCTGTCAGAAGGAAGAAAGAAAAGACACCTAAGTGAGACAGCAATAGGTAAGAGAAATGCAAGAAGGCATTAGTTCTTTTAAAATACGTATTGTATAAATGAGTTTGTAACCACTGGGCTTTGAGAATTAATTTTAAGTTGTCTTCAAAAAGAATACTGTTATGAAACTTTACAGGAATGAATAAATGGACTTAGGACACCATGAAAATAATTTGCTATTTTAAAGCATAGTGATCCTCTTTCTTCCTGAGTATATATTACAAAAGGAGACAAGCTTCGGTATTTTACTTTTGGAGCACTCTTAAAGGAAACTGCTCAGCAGTCCAACTGTTTTGCTGATACTGGGTTATTCTTAACACGAAGGGGATTTTTTTATAGCAGTCAGTGAAACAGACTGAATTGCAAGGTTGTCTGTCAAATCATGTGCCCAGCAAAACATTTACTATTCCTGGCATCTTTGGTCCACTGTTCCATTTGTTGTGTACTGTCATTTGTGGTTCTGGATTCCTTCCAGATTATTAAGAGGACTTGTGGATAGCCAGTGCTTATTGTGTTTTCACTCTTATTATCTTTATATTTTAAGTCATTGAATCTCTACTTCGTTGAATCTGTACTTCTTGGTAAATTAATAAGAAGTGCCCTCAAAGTCCTGTAAAATAATGTGATCGTTTAGGGATAAAAAATTCAGCATACCAGTGTAAGGATAAATGGCATCTTACCTCTCCAGGCTGTTAGAATGTAAAATATAACAGATCTTGTTACTGATTCATTTATGTGACTTTTGGAAAGCTTTTGCAAAATTACTCAAAAGACATTTGAAGAAAATAAACTTCTGAGCAAGAGGAGAAACTATATTGGTTTAAAATCCCTCATAAAAAATAATTTAAAAGTATAAATTATCAATTAACATTGTGAAAAAATAAACTTCTGATGCATATCCAGGTAAAACTGCTAGTGTAATCTTGTAGTAGAGGTGGAGATATGGAAGTTACTGCAGAGATGATTCAATAAAAAATTAGGATTTTTGATTAAAAAACAGGCCCAAACTCACAATCCAAAACCCCAAACCAAACCCAGGTTATGAGAAAGTTACAGGAGAGAGTAAATGGTGTTTTGGGGGACACTGAAAGCTGTCTCATATTTAGATGAGGAGTTTTTCTCTACGCCATTCCCCTCGGGCAGCACAGCCCTCCTTTTGCTGTGCATCTTTCTCTTACTCTCTGTGCCTGTCTCCAGTGGGGTGCTTTGCCCTGTCCCATTTTGCCATCAGTAATCCTGTTTTCCATGCCACCCTCTCCCCTAACTGATCCCCAAGAGGAGGATGCTGACTCAGTGTTTCCCCAAGTGTGGTCATACACACTGAGATCAACAATTGGAGGTACTTGGGAGCTCTCGGGAGAGGGAAAACTGTAACTTTTGAAGTCACAGTTAGTTTTCTGCCAATAGTATTTAGGTTTTTTAGTTAATGGGGGGGGAAAAGCTGTTATCACAAGTATCATGGTTTCCCAGTGCCAGAAATCCATGTGGTGATGTATTCACGAGTAGCAGCACAAGTTGTAGCTTATTAGTGCTATGGGTGTAGTACTACATATTTATTCCTAATTTGGGCTCTGTGTAGGAGAAATTATCCATGGGGAAGATCAGCCTAATAAACAAGGCCAAAAATAAACAAGGCCAAAAAAGCTATGTGCCAAGGAGTTGCAGAGCTGCCTGGGAGATGAGAGTTCATATCCTTGACCCAGCCTGTGCAATATAGTCTTTAGGATCAGTCTTACCTCTTTTTCCGTGTTGGAATACACCTTTTTATTAGTTGTTATATTAAATTTGAGTTCTCCTTTCTTTAGTGGAAATTAAGGCAGAAGGAAAGCAGAAGAGGTGGTTATATTCTTAATCCCCCTAAATGCTGTTTACACTGGGACTGAATGGGAGTAAACAATGATTACAATTTGTCTGGAGCAGTGGACCACAACTATAAGAAACCATTGTTGGTTTGGAAATCTAAACTAATTTTGCATGTTCTGCTTGCTGCCAGTTTTATCATTTATTAAGGAAGAAACTGTCAGTGAGGGCTCAGAGAACTGGTGAGATGCACTCCGGCTAGGGCAGTGCTGCTAGGGAACAGTGGGAAGTGTTCCTCTAAGTCTGATTGCATTTGCTGTGTATATAGTCTATGGCAGCTCCTGAAAAAGTAATCAGGATTTGCCCATATAAAGGTGATTCCATGAGAAGAAATCCTTTGTAGAAGGAGAGGGATGAGTTTTGTGGAACAACAATGACAGGATGAGCAGCAAGTGTTTATTTAGATGCCTTTTTTTAGTATCCAGTAAATTGTGAGTGGTTCACTGTGGGCTTCTAGAAATGACTTTACAATTACTGTATGGAAAAATATCTTCAGTCTAATAGACAACAGCTGGTATGTATTTTTTTATTGCTATTTTTTGTGACAGGCGAAAGTAACACTCGGTTTGAGACATTCTCCTTTCAACATGCAGAATCAGAATCCCACAGCAGTTTTGCTGCTGCAACCAATGTCAGTGCGATGTCTCGGCCCACTCACAGCACTTCTTCACAGGTAAACCAAAAACGGACCACTGTCTCAACTGAAATAACAACAGAGAATTGTGCAAATTCAAATCCAAAACCACACACCTTTTATAGCTAATTTAGTGTTAAATTACAGTACAGGGCATTTTTGCAGTGAATTACATGCCTTATATTAACTAATGGATTCCAGATCAAGTATGTGGTATTTCTAAAACAGATACTTGATTGTAAAAGAATGCTGCAGATCATTAAACTGGAGTGTAAGTTTGATTTATTGGCATTATGCCTTCCCCCCCCAAATTTCATTAAATACAGTGAGATTTATGTTCCCAGTTTTACACAAGGGCTCTTATGACCCTTTTTTCTTGGTGCAGCTACATAAAATGGCCTCATGGTGCAAATACAATCACAGAATTTGTTAACTCTGTTTCACCATTTAAAAAATTCTGAGCAGAACTATAGGTGTAGTCTCTGGTATATAAATTTGCTGAGCAACAGCAGAGCTCTGGTTCAGTGAAGTCCCTGCAGAAACACACTGTTTTATTGGAATTCATAATAATATTATATAATAATAATATTCAGATTTTGATTCCATGGTTTTGCTAAGCCTAGTGGTATACTGGTGCTCTGTAAGTCGTCATGTTTTGCAG
This sequence comes from Anabacerthia variegaticeps, assembly GCA_035583185.1. Classification (NCBI taxonomy): domain Eukaryota; kingdom Metazoa; phylum Chordata; class Aves; order Passeriformes; family Furnariidae; genus Anabacerthia; species Anabacerthia variegaticeps. Next base: position 1,836,726 of record JAWWEW010000002.1, on the reverse strand, counting down.
AGCAAAGTTGAAATTTGTGTCCCCTACATAGTTTTGACAAGGCATACTCGTCTGTTGTTCTCCTGAGGTGACCATCATCAAAGAACACCTGAATAAGCATTTTAGAATAGTCTGTTTCCATTAAAGTTCATTTAAAAAATGAAAACTTGTAATATGGAATGTATCATGGTTTAAGACTAAATTTTCTCTCTCTTTTGGAATTCTTAATTGTAACACACTGAAGAACCACTTGGGTTACAGGTTAGTAGATGACAGAAGATCATCTTTGTAGACTGAACACTATGAAGAAAGCAGCATTAACGGCAAAATTTTCCTAAATATTCAGAATTAACTGTACCTGAAATCAAGTAAGAGAAACTCATGCTGATTTCAGTAAGAGTTACGCCAGCAAGAAGTAAATCTCAGAGATGAGACAGTTTTAAGATTTATTGGGGGAGGGTGTTGGAAGTCATTAAGCAACTACAAAATGTGTTCAAGTTACAGACTTTCTCCTTATGAAGTTCTAATGTTTCTCAGCTAACGTGTACTTTCTGTGATTTGAGCTGATGCGTCTCCTCTTGTGTTGATTATATTATTCAGCATAACTCTAGGAGGAGGTTGAGAAGTGAGAGCTCCTATGATATAGACAACATTGTTATTCCCATGTCGCTGGTGGCACCATCGAAGTTGGAGAAACTACAGTACAAAGAAATCCTTACCCCAAGGTTTGCTCACAACCTCCTTAATTGCAAAGATAGCAAAACAAACATGAGAATATTAACAAAAGTATAATTAGCATGGAGTTAGAAAATGTTATAATACTAGGATGATCTTTTCATGCATTTGGGGTTTTTTTATCTGTGCGCTTCAGTTCGTGTGACTGAAGTGGTGGGAAGACTGGACAGCTGATAGCACAAGGGAAATAGTCTGATACACAGAGAGGTGGCAGATACACAGGCTGGCTAAAAGTAGAAGTGGGTTTATATCATCTTAATTGTAGTGATGTTCATGGCCTTAAATGTGCCGTAAGGCTGACAAGCTCTGAATGGTTATTTGGAGGTTGCTGTCTTTTTTGTGTGTTCATAAGAAAAGGGTTGGCAGTTTTCAGTGGATTAAACAAAATGGATTCATCATATATTTTTTAAATTTAGACATTCTGATACAGTAGAATAAGCTTACTTTTTCCATACAGTGTAAGCCTATAAACTGTCATTCTAGAGACATTTTGTTTGTTTGTTTCAGAAAAAGAATACAGGGTAATTGATCTCCTATGCTATAATTCAGTGGCTTACTAGCAAATTGCCTGAAATTGGCTAAATGCATTTGTTCTGTGTTTTAAATCTCTAATATGTATTTGCTTTTATATTGCCTTTAAAGCTAAAAATATTATTAAGACTCTGTTGGATAGCTTAAAGACTGTTTTGGGAAAAGGAAAGGTTAGATACTGAGTTAGAAACAGAAAATTTAAATTTCAGATGTTTTATCATCATCTTAAATTTGAAATTATTTTATTTGGTGGAAATTCTGAAGCACAAGCAGTGGTAAAGGAGTAGCTAATAATGTAGAAACAAAAGAGTCGTCTCTACTGCTGAAATAATGAAACAGCATTTAGGTAAATTAATTGGATTTTCCCTGTCTCATTTCTAGCTGGAGAGTTGTTGAACTTCAACCTTTAGAAAAATCTCATACAGATGAAGAAGAGGTAGGCTGTATTTTAATTAAGCCACCAGTTTTTATTTAAACTAGATATAATCTATAATTGGGATAATTGTTGCATACTTTCCAAAATCACTGATTCCATGCAAATCCCGGTAAGTTTCAAGTTTCAAAAATAAATATCAGGTTATGCAAATGTGCTGGTCCCTCGCTGCTGCGCAGTCAGCGCTCCCAAAGGGGCCCTCTGCCTTCCCTGCGCCTGAGCACTGTCATGCTGGCTCTCCCAGTCTCTGTCTCCTTGGGGCTACCTGTGCTATAATGTTGTCTTTTTCTCTCATCCTCCCCTTCCATGGCCAGTTTCTGTGGCATGTTGCTCTTCAGATGGTAATTAGGCATCTTGCCTACAAGTCCAGCAAGTTTATTCAGTTTTCTTCTCAGTGTTTGTTTTCCTGCAACCCTCCTGTCGGGAGCAAACTTTTCTGCTTTGATGCTTAAAGGTTTGGTGTGTATTTTGCAGATTTTTAGAGTTTTAGAAGTATAGGTTTTCTTGCTCACATATTAAGTGGTGTTAGAAGTTACTAAAGTGATTTTCGCACACATTCTCAGGCTTCCTGAAGGTCATGATGTTTTTCAGAGGCACCTGCAAGATAACTTGTAGACAAAACAATAGAAGAGCCCAGAAACCCTCAGAGGTGGTCCCGGGGGCATAGCCTAGGACCCTGATGGGTGGGCCACCAAGATAAATGGAAATTATGATTGGTTTTAGATAGCTGTTAAATGTTAGGAAGAGTATAAAAACTGTAACATTATGAGGGGTGGGCTTCTTTGGGGATTTTAGGCATCAGTTCTGTCAGGAACAACATAACCTTCAATACTGCCTGCCTGCCTCTTGAGCTAAGTTTGAACATCATTTGCTGCTGTCCCTTCAGACATCAGAGTCTACTTTTTTCTTCAGGGAATGTCTGTGGACTTTGTAGTTGGGGGTCCCTTTATTCCCTAGTGAGGGGTTTGAGGCATTTCATAACCTCATGGTGAACATACCAGCAGGTCTGGTTTCTAGGCTGGTTTTTTGTCATTCCTGTATTTTTGTGGCATCTTTTCCAGAAACCTGCCAGTTTTGCTCTCCTTTGGACATCTTTAATCTCCCTCAGTCTCTGCCACTATCCCCAGTTGTAACTGCAGGACTTCTGTCTGTGCCTTCAACCACAATATCTGTTCTTGAGCTTCTATTTCTGAGAATCTCCACAACTGGGGTTTAGGTGCTTTAGCAGTAGAAAAAGATGGCATTTGAGTAGCAGTACAGAAGGTTATGCTAAAGGCAGTAGCGTCATCAGAGTTTTACTAGGTCTGTGGAAATAATCCTTTAGGAGAGCATCATGGCCTCAGCTCCTTACCTGTTGTAGTTGCACTTACTTGGCAACATGCTCTTTGCTTGGAAGGAATAGAAAAGCCTACTCTGTTCCTGCCTTTGCCAATGCAGTTGAGAAATTTCTGTGAAATCTGGTAGTCAGATTTATGTCACTTCCACCCATTGACTTTTGGGCTGCTACCGTCTTGGCTAGCAGGAATCATGCCTGATCTTCCTTTTTACTGAGAAGGTAGTTACATGCACAGGAGAACTCTCCTGCAAGGATATTTAATTAATAAGGCAGGAAGAGCACACTGTCCCTTGTTTGTTACTCTCTCTTTGTCCTAGTATGTGGGGGAATGAGGCATGGAAGAATTTCAACACCAATTTGCCTTCAGGGCTTCAAGGGCCTTCCTTAGAGGACTCAGTGGGTTTCTTGTTTGGATTTCAGATCCCATAGAGATGACTTCTCTAGTGCTTTTTGTGTATTTTGCTGAAGGGACTTCAAGGTGTCTCTCTGAAGTTCATGGGCTAATCACTCATGTAGTAGCCCTCCCAGTACATTTGTGTTCAGCATGACTCATGGATCTAGTATGATTCATCCTCTGGCCAGGAAATTACTTGAGTTAAGAATAAAGCAGCTTTGCCTCCTGCTGTGGCCCACTCTATCTGTATTGTCTGTGCTACTGGGTAGAATTAGAAGGGACAAGAGAAAAATGCTAAAGATCTTGTTTGTGTAAGTCATCCTTTGCCAATTTCCCCCTTTCTTTTGGGATCATGTTAATCGGTTTGGATATTTTTCAGAGTACTGAGAAAGGGTGATTGATCATAATTCTTTTACTTCCTTGAGCTTTGAGCTGAGTTACATTTGTTACTTGTGAAAAGACTTGACGGAACAGCACCATTACCTGTTTGCATTTTCTGCACTCATGCTCTGACATGCTTGAAATTCCTACTTGTGCTGAAGTTAGAGCAAGCTTCAGTAGGGCAATTCATGCAGGGAAAGGGAAGGCAAAATGTACTGTATGCTTTTATATAAAGTACTCTTTATCTTACTGCTTAGTAGCCTGTGGTGGTACTATATAATCTGTCTTTTCTGGCTATCTTCTGCATAGCTGAATGGAAGACTTCCGGAGTTGTCCTGGTGTCCAGCAACAGTCAGGGATTTCTGCCACTGGATAATTTTTTTTCTCCTCTCTCTTCTTTGTTTAAAGGCTTTCAGTGCAACAAGCCCTATCCCTATCCATGCAATAGGTTTGCACCCAGTTTCCATAAGTTACAAAAAAATGTGGGGTCCCATATTTGTCATGTTCCACAGGAGTCACACTTCCAAGGAGGGAAATGGAGCACTTCTGGGAATCAAGCTTATTCAATATGCCTTTATTTGAGTACAAAATGCTTACCTTTTTTTGGTGCATTTTTGTTTCTGGAAGTTTTGCCTTACAAGGACAAAATTGGCAGTGCAAAAGTTAATAAGTATACTATCTCTGTCTGCTCTATTACTTGCTCTAAAAATACTTAAGTTTCTGGAAACAGAGCATTTGAGTTTCCTTGTTTGCATGTAGGAATTTGCAGTCTATTATTGCTTTAAGGCATGGGAGGGTGTGGCATGTTTTCCTGTTTTATTTTGGTTTTGTTTTATCCAGGTTGAAGTTTCTGGAAAAGCACAGTTATAACATTCAAGTTTATTTTATAGTTGTTTTAATAATGACAGTACTCTTCAGAATACTGTGTGCAATTAGTTTTGCTTAAGGGTTTTTGTGGCCTGTGACTCAGTGTTTCCTGTGGAGCCAAAGACTGAAACACAGATTTTGTTGTTTTGAGAACAGAGCATTTCAGAAATATTCCTGGTGCTGTTCAACATTAATGCACAGTGTCTTGTAGTGTGATGGGATCTAAAGCTTAGTTTGCTTTAAGTGAAATCATTAGATATGCCTCACAAACAGGCCTACCCTATAACCTTTTCTCTTAACATCACTGCCAGATCCATCCACTGAAGAATGACACTTGTTTTGTCCTTTTTCAAACTAACCTTAGTGGGGAAAGATATACCAGATTTCTCCTGTTACAGCAACTTTAACCTAAAGTTGGTAGAGGAATACATAAAGCATTACAAAGCTGGGGAGGGGCAGAGTCTGTTCTGACCTTTTACTCTGATGTCATGAGATTTTATCCATAGCATAAAGAATAATTTTTAAATCAGAAAATGTAGTCTTCAGTGGAATAGGGTATAACTCCTGTTAAATAAACAAGTAATTAAATCTGCTATCACTAGCTATGAAGAGGAACAGTAAGGCTTATTTCTGTATTTTTCAAAACTGTTCACTTAAAAAGCAATGTGGACTTGGCTTTTTGAAAGTAGCTTGGTAAAAATGATGCTTTTTCCCAGCATGAAATGTTTTGGCAATTTGCTAAGAAAAGTATTTTCAAAGTCGTAAGTTTTTCTTTCAAAATTATCTTTTGTTTCCACTTCAAAGGAAATCTGAGCACACAGAAAAATCCTGAATTTTCCCTGAGAGAATAACACTTTTGTAGTTCATAAAATTCTCACTTTGACGCTATACATCATTGACTTTGGAAAGACAGAATGTGAACTGAGATGCAGCTGGGTTCCGATGCCATCCAAGTGACAGAGCTGGGGAATTCCAGAGAGGAGGAAACCCATTAAGTTGACTTGCATGAAAGGAAACCAGCAGCTAACAAAGTGGTTTGTGTTTAACGTAAATAAATAAAAGCAATGAGGAGTCATGAGATGGGCAAACAAAGCAGGCCTGTTTGTCTGAAGCTTCCTGTTGAGTGCTGGGCTCAGGAGGGACTGGGCAGTCACAGTTTTACAAGTAGGTCCTAAGGCCAATTCCGACTGCACTGAAGCCTTTGGGATGGTTTTCATTGTGATACTTTGCCATAAACTACTGCCTTTACGTGAGAGACCTGATAGAGGGGTGGGTGGCTCCTGCAGACACAGGAGGGAGCATTCCAGCTGCCAGTGTCACCTGTACTGTATGGCACTACCTGGCACTCCAGTGAGGACTGTGCATTTGGTTCTGTGTTTTGTCAGGCTCAATTAGAATATAAAATGGTGTTACTTGTATAAGACCACTGAGGATTTTGCTTTCTAGAAAAACATTGTTTATTTTCCATGGCCCACCAATTATTTATTATAATTCTTGTATCATTCTTATTATAATTTAGTATAATTCTTCCAGGACTGATCTGGCCATGCAGCTTTACAGCTTCTATGAACAGGAATCTTCTTTCCAGAATTTCTCTGCTTTTAAGTTTGGAGTGGCTGGCATAAAATCCATGACTACAGCACTCATATGCTCTTGCCAACCTCAGCTTTTTAGCTGAACTTTGAGTGGTTTGGAGCACTTTGAAGTAACTGTGAGTTGCGCTGGAGGGGGTCCAGCCAAGAGCTCACCCTGCCATCAGGGGAGTGAGCAGGAAGGGCAGCAAAGTGCTTCTTGCCTAGCCCTGGCTAAGGAACAGACTTCTGGTGTGCTGTGAGCAGGGAAATGAAGACGGTTCTTTCACAGGGAAGGTCTGGTGCAATAGCTATATATTTTACCTAAAATGCTGACTCTTGTTTGGCTATGAGCAGGTAAAGTATTTGCATTAGGGCTGGTTTAAGCTGTCCCAGGGTCATGCAAACCATTGGCTAAAAAATAGTCTCTTCAAAGCAGAAGCCATTTTCTGCTTGGTTTCGTAGCAGGAATGCAGCACCTCAGGTTTGCTGATTCCCCTCTGTGGAGTCCTTGGTGATCTCAGAGCTATTTCTCAGTGCTTAAAGAGCACCTTACAAATTGTGCTGCCTCCCAGCCTCCTCCTAAAGCAGTCTCTGGAAACTCCTGGAATTTTTGCTTGTCTTTATTATGTGTTTTTAACACTGCCTTGGTTTGCAAATGAATACATGTCCTCTTAATTTTCTGCCTCTCACCATAGAGAAAAATGTGTTAGTTCTATGAGGGGGTTTAATTTCTCTATCCATTCAGATTAACCTCAGACATGAAAAGAAATAAAGCAAAAGTGACAGCATCCCATATACCAGAGCTCTCATAAACTGAACACATTTTTGGGTGTGCCTTCATAGTGCAAGCATACGCCTCTTGTTTGGTGAACAGACCTTTGCAGAATGATATATAATACTGGCTGGCTTTGTTTCTAGTGATGTTTATAATGACTGTAGCAGCTCTCCCTGTGTCTCGTTATAGACAGAAGATCTGTCCGATGAAGCTTTTTCCTTGCGTCACACAAAGTATGAAGAAAGAGAGCGCGCGAGGTGGTCGCTGTGGGAGCAGAGCCGCTGGCCCAGGAGGAACAGCAGGCAGGTGTACTGGCTTTGATAAGAGCCTTCCTATTGAACGTGGTGGGGGCTGTTGGTGCAAGTGTCACAAATGCTGTCACTGAGAAGTTTGAGAAAGAGGGCAGTCTTCATTAATTAACTCATCAGGGACAGTACCAGGTATGTTTGGCTTTGTGGCTGAAAAGGGAAGGTTGTGCTGAGACATGCATACTTACAGAAATTTGGCATGTTAATGACCAGGTATTAGCAAATATCTTACTCCCTCACTGAAGACAGAACTCTGCTAGTTGGTGCCACTCCCCAGTGTAACGTGAGCCCTTCTTCACTCACCTGACTCAGATGAAAGTCCACAGCATTCAGAGACATGTTACTGAGGGATCCTGGGCTGTGCCATGGACCTTATGCTTTAAAAAATCCTGTGAATGGTTCATTCTCTAAGGTTTGCTATCTGGTGCAGAACTCAACAGAATTAAGTATAATCACTAAAAGTCTTTCAAAAAGTAGTGCATATCAGAGAGAATGTCATAAAGCTGTATCTGCAGTTTGGCGCTGGGAAAATGATTCCCATAAATGACTTCAGAATCTGAAGCATCCTAAAAATGCTGGCATAACTTTTTCTGCTTTTGTCATATGCTTGTGTCTACTCTTGGCTAAAAGTGAACCATGACACTAGGAATATAAATGCAAAAATAGCTTTTTAAATGTAGAATAAAGTAGAGCTAAACCATATTAAGGAATTCTGTTTTAAGCAATTTTGAACGTAAAACCCCCTCAACTTTAGAAAGTGTATTGAAAAAGTTCTGTATGTGCCTTAATTTTGAAACTATGAACTCCTTGGTGAAGTCTCGGTGCTTCTTGAATTCAGACTGCTCATTGACGTGAGCAAGGTCAGGCTTCCACGTGGCATTTCAGATGTGTGCCACTATTTTATATGTAGTACAAACTTGTATTAAAGGTGAGGTCAAAATTTTTCATGTTATTAAGTTCTTGATTGCTTTGGAGTTGAGTCCAGAGCAGAGGTGGGAAGGGGGCACCCAAGGGCCTGCTGCTGCCTCTTAAGTTGCGTTGGCACAGTCTGCTGACAGTGTAGTTTGGATTGTGCAGGCTCCTGTGTGTGATACCATGTTCTCCTGATTAGAAACAGCCCATGACTCACTGACTTCTTTTATCCAAAATCACAGTTCTGGTAAGCATGTGGAGCAAGGGTCTGCAGGCAGGGTGTGCCTGTCCCAGCCCTGTTTTGTCCACTTAGCTCCTCCACATAGCACTCTGCTTTGGCTCCAGACAAGAGGGTTGTCAAGAACCGCGTAAGTTTTCATCTGCTCTTTTGATTTAAACAAGCAGAATGTAGGTAGCATGTATCAAGAAACGGAACAATTTGAAAAGAAAATCTGAACTGTTCTTGGCAATGTGAAAGGACAGGGAGTAGTTCTTAAGACTTGTTTCTTATCCTGCCCTAGATCTTACAGCAAAAATGCTGATGGCCGACACAGCCAAGACCACTGCGCTGCTGACTCTGCTCCCGACCCGACTTTGGAAGCCCACAGTTCTTTTTGTTCAGGGATGGCACCACTCTGCAGGGAGGGCCAGGAAGAAAAGGTGGGTGCTTCCAATACCTTCCAGGTCTGGACAGGTCTTCAGTGATGACTGTCTCTACCCTAAAACAAAGACCCTGAACATACTCCCCTGTCTCACTCATCAGAATCTGAGGCTGTCACCCCAGTTTATGTGCACTGAACACAGTGCTCCTGTTTAGAACTAGATTGCTGTGCTTTTTAAATTAACTCCAAAATCTGTCAACAGGTAATAATTTCATTGCTCAGTACATACAACATGTTTTTGAGGCAGATATGGCAGGACTGGGTTTAGGCTAGGTCTTTTTTCAGGGATGTTAGCAAGGGTTCCAGGTAGACGTGATGGTTACAGGGTCAGGTATCCTGATGGGTCTGGCACTGTGGAAAAGAGCTTCCCTCTTCCTGTACTATGCCTGTTCAGTGATAGTAACTCTGTCACTATTTTAAACCTTATGTAGCCAGTTTACATTGCCAGCTGGTGCCTAGCAGTGTTGTATTCTTTATTTGAACAGCCCTGCAAACACTGTAAAGAAAGACACTCATTTGTAACTTGATAGCAGGTCATTCTGCACAGAATGATCAGTTCAGACTCAACTGAAATCCCTTTTAACCCTCTTTTCCCATCCTCACTCCTATGTTTCTGCTTCCTTTCAGTCTGGGCTGTGGGAACTTCGAGTTTTTCCACTAAGAGATGAAGAGGTAGAAGCTTTACTATGCCAAGATCAAGTAACAAATGAGGCTGAAATTTCAAGTACAGCTTTGCCCAGCAACTCTCCCTGCACTCTGGGCACACCCAGTGCTTTGCCAGACAATGGCCATCCAACAAGAAAACAATCTACACAAGAGTCAGAAGACTGCAAAAATGTTTGCCTGGGAAGCAACAGTACAAGTAAACAAAGGTGACAGGGAATAATGTGGTTCATTAAGAAAGCCAATTAAGGTGGAGAAAAGTGTAAGGTAAAATCTCTCTTGTTCACACAGCATATGACAGCACAATTCAAAACCTTTGCATTAGCTGCATATAATATATTTTCTTTCTTGCTTTGTAACAGGCAGGATAAATCCCAAAGACAACACTTTCTTCTTCCTGAACCCCAAGAGAAAGTAATTATTTCAAGCTGGAAGTCTAATACTCCCAATGTCAGGAGTGGGCGCACATAAATTGCTGGCACCATTCACTTTCTGTTGTCATATTGCCACATTTGTCAATAATCATCCTTTTCTGTTTTGTTTGTTTTCAAATGTGTTTCTGGTTCTAGTGGACTCTGGTGCAGCAGGAGATGCTGCTTACCTTAGCCAACAACTTCAGCTGAACACAGAAAAACTACTTGAAAATAGAGGGGATAAACAATAGCCTCAGATTATTTTCCTCTGTGGCATGACCACGTGGCAAAAACCTGCCTCTCTAACTGCATGTGTAGGGTAAGGGTTGGTGAGAACCAGTAGTTCAAAGCAGATGATCTGGAAGTCTTGCATCTGGCTTAAAATCTGTACTCAGCTCTCAGTAGTGCTGGGGCATGTTTCGTACTGATGTCCTCAAGCAATAGGGTAGAAACAGCTCACCGTTTCAACAGCTGATGTATCTCTACACAGAAAGTAGGGTCCCTGCTTTGGGCATGTAGGGAGGGAGAGACAAGAGGAAAGAGGTGTCACGTCAAATCAGTGATGCAGTTCTTGGAATACTGTGGTTTGGGTCATCTTATTTCCTTAGTCCTTCAGTATCTAATGAGGCTCATAATACTTTGCTTTAATATGTTTAAAGTCTCGTTCCAATTTCTGTATAGTGCCTTGTAAGAGTCTCATAAGTATGCTGACTAGCTGGAAAGGAAAAGATGATTGATGTCTAGAAGACCAATTAAAAAAAAGCCCCAAAGCTTTCCATTGTGATTCTGAATAGATTTTTCATTTCCCACGACACTCACAGTGAGGAAACAAAGGCAAGCTGTTTAAACTTGCATCTAAATAGCATAGTTTGGAAGGTATCTGCAATCCCAGGAGGTATTAACAAAAATTAAACATTGAATGTAGGTATAATCCACCAACAGGAAGTTTTTCTGTGTAGGACAGTTGAAGGCAATTTAGTAGGAGTCTCTTTTTGTGCAGTTTTCTTCCACACGTAGTATCTGGAATGGCACTGGACAGATAACCCAGTTTTAGTGTCAAGTTATTTTTTTTTAGTCAAAATGACAGGAAATATACACTGGTCTTCTGAAAACAGTTAAGTTTCAACACTACAACATATTGCTACATTGTAGTTTATTGCACATTCTGATTATTTTTTTAAACACTTTTTTAACACTGGTTTGTCTTAAACTTGAATCTTGCCTCAATGTCTGATACAATAATCTTTGATGCAAGGTTGTTTTTTTAATTAAAAGTTATTTCTATATATGTTGTATATAGTCTGAATTTGATGACTTTTTAGAAGTGAAGAAGTAGCAGCAGTGCTTCCTCTTGGCACAGAGCCCTGCTTGGCCCACAAATGGCTTTGCAAACCCACCGCAGCTTTGCTGTGGTACTGAGACTGTGCTGGTGCTATGAGGCCAAGGGCCCCCTCACCACCTTAGCAGAGGTGGATGTTGCCCTCTCTTGTCCTGCATGTGCATCTGCTGCTGGGAAAAGGCTTCTGAAAGGTACGTGGCTCAGACGCTTTGCAAGTCCTTCCCATACCTGCTGTATCCATTCATTAGGAAGCCTGGTCCGACCAGCTCTCACCCAGCTTTGTTGTTAAGGTCAGGGCTCCCTGGCTGTGATCCCTGAGGCAACGGGAGTAGTTCCTACACTTCAAGAAATGGTACAGACCAAGTAAACCAGCCCGCCAGCTGCCTTCCATGTCCTGAAGGTGCTGCCAGGAAATGGAAACGCAATCCAGTATGTTATGGGAAGGAGCGAGAGGAGTCTGTTTTTCTGGATTGGAGGGTGGGAAGGGACAGGTGTTAATAAAAAGGAGGCAAAAAACCCCTCATAGGACAGGAGCTGGATCCCCCAGTTTGGTCAGCTTGGGGAACTGCAGCGCCCTTGCCCTGTTCAGATCCTGACTGCCAAACCATCATGTGGCTGCTGGGTCATTCCCAGTGAGGGTCAAAACAGCTGCTGGGTACCTTGTCCAGTGCAGGGGCTGCACAGGCAGGTAGTGATCCCAGCAGGGGGAAGCATGTTTGCTTTGTTCCCTCTTTGATGTTCTTGTCAGTCCTTGTGGAAACTAGATAGTGCTTCATGAGGCAGCAATAAAAAAGGTAGCCAAAGAAAGGCTGGGCAGCCAGAAGACAGAAGAAGCCCTGGAGAAACTAAAAAAAATGTCAATTTGGTCATTACCCCAGCCCACCGCTGGCAGCAATCTTTTCTCCAACAGCTGCCTGTCAGCTGGCTAGGCCTGTGACAGCAAACTGCAGCTGCCTGAACAACTGCACATCTGGAGCACAGTGCCAGAGCCATTTGTCCTGCCCACGGTGCCACCACACGGCTGCTCCACACAGTGGTGGTGCACAGGGCTCTGTCACCACATGTGCAGCACCTGTGTGTGCTGACAAAGGCCAGTGGGGAGCGTGGCCAAGAATAGGCTGCATTTGCTTTCCCCCATCACTTGCCCACCTCCAGCATCCCTCCATCTGGCAGGGGCAAGTGGGCAGCGCTGTGTGCACATGGCAAGCAAGGTAATTTTTGTGAATCCCTAGGCTGTGCTCCTCACCTGCCGCACCTCTATTTGTCTGCCACCTTGCAGCAGAGCTGTGCCCCGCCCTCTGTGTCTCCACTGTGTCTTTGCTCCAAGCAGGAGCAAATTCAGGGAGGCACCTGAGTTTTCACTAGCCCTATTTCACTACTAGAAGAGGGTTAGAAAACTTGTTTAACTCAACCTGGTCCCAGGACCAGCCCCCTTTCATCTTCTTTCCCTATGCTCTACACGGCTAGAATCAGCACTGGGTACCCTGGTTTATTGCCTGCAGCCCTTTCCCAAGCACAACTGGCTTCTACCTCCAGACAGTTTAGTTTTATATGAATGCTGGTGTTGTAAGGAAGTGGTGGGAGTGGGCTGAGAGCTCAGGACCAGGCCCTGAAGTCACAAAAGTGTGTAAGAATGTTCCCCTGCTTGTTTTCTTTCTTTTTCAAAGTTTTAAACAGAAAAAACACCAGAAGCAAAACCCAACCTGTTTGTCTTTAAGCTATCAAAACAGCTGTTGGTGCTGCTCCTAGTGCTGTGGCTGAAGGTATTAAAAAGGCTGACTCTGAAATACCAGCTTACACATAATGCAGGAAGGCCCCCCAAAAGCACAAAAGTGGGGATGCACAAAGGCATTTCCCATGTACAATTGAGATGTTTTTTTAAGGCCACTTACATCCTGCTCCCTGCTGCTGAGGGTTTAAACACTTCATCTTTGCATCCAGGATCTTAATGGAATGTAAGTACAACTACAGACTTCTACACCCTATTAAAATTAAGCTCAGTGCGTGTCTCCTGCAGTGTTTTATCTTGCTCAGGGCTGTGGGCTGTACCACTCTCTGCAACATGTGTCCAAGCCCAGCCTGACGCACCTCTGTCAGAGTTGCTTTCATCCTGTTCTCCAATGCACAGACCTTTGCTATCAGATCCCCCTGGACTGCTGTAGGCCACATGCCTCAATGCCTCCAGGCTGTGCTCTCCCTTGTTGCTGAAACCTTACCAGAGCACTGCAACATCTAATGGGTCTGGGGTTTATTTCGCTCCCGGAAGACCACACAAGCAGCATCCTGGGTTTTCATGTCAGTGCTCAGTTCCAGTCACTAGGGCTGCGGGCTTGTTACTGGGATCAGGAGGGCAGACCTGAATAGACCCCGACAGATTACTTCTGTAAATTACACAGGCAAGAAACTGAAACAGTTTAAGCATTAAAGAACAAGAATAAATCACTACTGTTACTCAGTAATTAATTCACATTAATTAATTCACTAATTCACATTAGTGAATGTGGTCACTAACAGCTTTAACCTTAGATGTGTAAGAGCTGCTGAAGCAGGAACCAGCTGCATAAACCCATCTGGGTGGGACATAGAAAGAAGCAATTAAGTAATTTTACACTGTGCATGTCTCCCACAATACCGCTGAGAGTCAAAGCAAATGCAAATTACCAGCTTTAAAACAATGACAAAGAAGTGGCTACAACCTGTGAGAGTGAGCATATCACAAAGTTCCACAAAGCCTAGTACCATAAATTAACTACAATTTCAGTGTCTCCCCCAAATTATTTAGGAAAAAAGGCAGAAATACTTTACACTTTCAATCCAGTTTACACTGAACTGCAGGAGGCCAGGATACTACAGCTGTTGTCCTACTGCTTTCAACAGCATGAAAAGCCAGACTCCACATCCTGAACTAGCATTTTTGTAGCAGCTGGTGGCTGCTTGGTCTGCATTTTACCTACCAAAGCGATCATTGTCCATGCATGTACATTAAACTCAATGCTGGTTCTTTCCAGAAGCACAACTCAGGTGCTCTTACACACCCAATAGCCCCTGGACTTGCTTTTCCTAGTCAAGCTTCTGAAAGATCTTGCAGTGCAGTAGGTCAAGACAACTCTGCTAGTTCCCAAATGGGGTTGCAAGTAGAAACAGGAAGCAACATTTGTTCACCTAAACCACAGTTAACCAGACAGGAAAAATACAGTTCAGCCATTTGAGACACTTGTCTAAACTGTTTGAACTAGCCCTCACTCCTCCTCCTTAAGGGCAGTGACCGTCTCTGTGGGGCACCTTGCAGGCTCTGGGCTCAGGAGAAGAGGTGCAGCAGTTCCAGCACTGCCTCAGCAGCTGCCAAGTGACACCTGCCCAGTTTTGCTGCAAAGGCAACAGACCTGACTTCGGGCCTTGTAAATGGGAGCCTCCTGGCCTGGCCCCCTGGGGCAGCAGATTACAACCCTTATATAATTACAACTGAAAGCGGAAAATATAATGCAGAATACCCCAAAATATTAAGGAGTCAACAATACTAACTAGAGCCATGGGAGGTGGGTCTATCTAAAAATGGCCTGCTCAGGTCTTCCTCTAGTGTGTTGTAACTCACCTTTTTGCATGCCCAGACAGGTCAGTCTAAAGTGGGCACAGCCAGCTGAAAGACTGAGAACTATGTGGTTCCACAAGCTGTTTTACAGAGCTGTCTCCAACCATTTCAACCTATGTATCACTTCAGCAGTATCAGTTCTGTATGTCACCACCTTAAAGGTTTACTCAGGCACATAAAGCAAGGAGGTTGTGGGGCAAGGTAAAGGTTTTTAACTATCTGAAGTGTTTCAAAGCAACATTCTTCCATGGCAACCCATTGCTCCCAGGAATTTCAGACGGTGCTGTATTAACTGGCTATTTGGAAGGTAAATGAGAAATTTACCAAGTCACTTTGTGACTGCACTAACTTGTTTGATTAAAGCAGGGGCATTTTTAGCATCAGTGGGACTTTTTTTTAGCCTTCTTAGACTGCATTCCTGCACATTCCCCAAACTTACTCCCAAACCCAGTCATTTGTGAGTCAGGTTAAAGGAAAACTTACCGCACCAAGGAAGGGGTGTTTAATGCAGTAGAGGAAGTTTTGTAGGAATGCACAGATCAAACGACAAAATACAGACAGCAGAAGGCAGTTTGATTAAGAGTCTTCCACAAGAGAGATTGCTTGTGGCGATGCTACACTCTTCTAGCAAGCAAAAAACTGACTGCAGGTCAATCCAGTCAGCCTTAAGAGGTTGTGCCATAAAATTAGCATCCACAGAATCAAGAGACAGGTTCAAACCATTGCATTTCCAACCCTGAAAGACAGCCAGATCGTTTGCCACTGCTGCTTGCTTCATCGGAGTGAAGGAATGATTCCACTGTTCAGCAGCAACAAATCTGTGTAATTAGTGTTCATCCAGCCCTCCCCTGCGCACGAGAAACAAGGGTTCTCCTGCACGCCCTGAGCCTCTTTGAACACGGTTTGGGCAGGTATCATCGATCCAGACTGCGCTTCTGAGCCGCTTCTGAACACACATTCCTGAGGAGATTGATCACAGACCTCGGGTCTGCGCTCTTCATAATAGCACTGCCAGACACGATCATATTGGCACCCGCCTGAAAGACATGGGACACCCACTCAGTCACATGGAATAGAGCCACTGCTTACAGTTTTCCTGTTGTAAAGCACTTAATGAGGTAGTGAATCCTGGGCTGGTGGCAAACAAGAGCTACTTATGGGACACGCGTGACATACTTCTAACTATAACCCCAAATTAAATTAGAAAATACAGCTCTTCCCCCCCTCTGTCTTCCTCACTGCTCCTATTTACCTGAACATACAAGAAACAAACAACTTCTCTAGCTTCATTAGCCATTACTGAAAAAAGGCACAAGATTAGACCTCAAGTAGATTTTGATATTAGGTGTCTAAGTGTGCTCCCTCTGAAAAGTTAACAGTCAAAATTCCTCCTAAGCTTTATTTTCTGGGAGTTGATCAAGTGTCTTAGCACAGGGACTCAGAATACTACTCTGCTGCAACCTCTTACCTCTGCACATTTATGGATGGTGTCAGGCCCAACTCCTCCATCCACTTCTATATCCAAGGAGGGAAACTGTGTCCTAAGCCACTGAACCTGAGGAACCATATGAAAAGGTGGGCACTGAGATCCACATTGAGCTGTCACCACCGCATACACCTTCTTACACATCTAGACAAGGTTTATTTACTTCACCACTACACTCCTTACTGTTAATTAGCTTTTAGCTCAATAAATAAACATAGTTTACCTTTGGCATCATGTCTTCCATAAATTTTTGCCCTCCGAACCCAGGTTCTACCGTCATAACCAAAGCCATGTCTATCTGATTGGCCCAAGGTGCCAATTGTTCAACTGTAGTGGCAGGTTTGATGGCCAAGCCAACCTGTGGGGAAGTAAGACAAATCCAAGTGCACCTTAGGATGACAGCAAGGCTGGCCTGAGCTCAGCACAGGCTCCTAGGAAAGTATCTGTATGTTTGCCTAACCTCTGGAAGAACAAGCTCCTTTACTTAAACATCCCCAATTTTCTTCTCTAAAACTGAAGACTGACTTCATGCAGAGTGTTAGCGCTGCATGTGCCAATGTCTGACCACCTGCAATGGCAACGAGTTTTTCCTAGAATCAGAATATCCTGAGCTGGAAGGGACCCACAAGGATCATCGAGTCCAGGACAACCCCAGCAATCCCACCACGTGCCCGAGAGAATTGTCCGAATGCTCCTTGAGCTTGGGGCCTGGAGAGCCTGTTCCAGTGCCCAACCACCACGTGGATGAAGCAGCTTTTCCAACTTAAAACCTGCCCCGACTGAGATTCACGCCCTTTGCTCAGCAGAGAAGACCTGCGAGGCAGGTGGCTGCTCCCCCCTCACCTTCATGCCGTTCTCCCGAATGTCCTTTATCAGAGCCCCGGGATTGTCCGTCGCCTCGAGGTGGAAGGTGTACTGGTTCGCGCCGGCCACTGCCATGGGCTTGACCCACTGCTCGGGCCTGGCCACCATCATGTGCATGTCTGCAAGAGCGGAGCGGGCGGGCAGCTGCGGCCGGGCCCCGCCGCCCCGGGCAGCGCCCCGAGACCCGGCCCTTACCGAAGAACGGCTCCTGGCCCAGCTGCTTGCGCAGGCTCTCCACGACGGGGTGGCCGAAGGTGATGTTCGGGACGAAGTGTCTTGGGGCCCAAGAGAGAGACGCGCCCGCCCGCAGGTTACCGCGGCCCGGCCGGGCGGGGCAGGCCGCTCCGCCCGCCCCCCGCAACCCCGTCCCGCCCCGCCCGGCCCCGGCGTTACCCGTCCATTACATCCAGGTGCAGGTAGTCGGCCCCGCAGTCCAGCATGCGGCTGCACTCCGCGCCCAGCGCCGCCAGGTCGCTGTTGAGGATGGAGGGTCCGATCCGGCACCCCGACGCCATGGCGGCCGCTCTTCCCGATGGGGGGCGGGGCCGGGGCGGGGCCAGGGCTGAGGGGCGGGGCGGGATCGGGGGCGGGGCCAGACGGGGGGCGGGGCCAGACCGGGGGCGTGGCCGCCGCCATGTTGGGCCGCGCTGCCCCTGAGGCGACCCAAATGGCGCCGCCTCACCGCCGTCCCACCCGCGCTGAGGGCGGTCACAACACAGCCCCGCTGTTTGTCGAGTCCCAATAAAAGGGGTCTGTCGCCCCCAAAGCACAGCCCCAGCGCCACGGTGGCAACGCCACCCTCACGGCCCCCCCGCCGCGGCTCCCCCTGCGGGCAGCGGGGTAAAACTTTAACAAACGCCGTCGGTGTTGCACAAGAGGCTCAAACACAGAACTCTGTCCTTTGCTGTCACTCCTTTATATTTAGCCCTCGGGACAAGGTTTGCATAAAAGGCTGAGGCAAAGGGGGCCGACGGACACACGGACGAGACGGGCACAGCCGGACACGACACGCGCTTAAGGCCTGTAACACTAAAGCAGCATCGCTTGTCTTCACAGCAGAAATACACCGGTTCTGGAACACAGACTGAGGGAAAGCACAGGCCGGCTGGAGTTCTTTGTATGCACCTCATGAGGACAGCACTAAGTACGACCGATGGGACAGTAAAACATGAGAAGTCAGGCTAATGGGCCTGCCTGTCTGAGCCACCTCTCAGCAGTCATCCCACAAAAACAAAGCCACCTGCCTGGCCAGCTGCATAAAACTAAGTTATGGATTACATCACTCACAAGCTGCATTGATTTCTAGCAGGTAGACACTAAAAAGAGGCATTTTAGTCCTTGCTATGGCTTACTACTGTGCGTTCACCATAGACAGTGAAAACTTGGAACAGTTATTACATACACTGAATTAAATGAAGTAAATCACAGTTATTCTGTCATTGCCAGAATAGACTGGTGATGCCTCTACTTTTCACTAAGAAAAGGTCGCTATGAGTTCTCTCTGTGTGTTGTGTTTCAGCTCACCTGACGCTCTCCTCCTCCCTGACACTGCAGGTCACCCTGGGACTCGAATGTGAAGATGTATTTTTCCTCATCTGTGCATCACCATTAACAAAACTTACCATCCGGAATTCAGCAATTCTTGGAGTGACCTCTGAGCTAGAAGCTAATCCAAAGGAGTTTCCTGCAGTAGCTGGCACTGGCTCCAGTGCACTGAGGAGATAAGAAGCAGTACAGCGCATTTTGATAAGCAGAGGAAGCAGTTTGTTGTTCAGGACATACATCAGGGTACCTAACCACCTCTCTTAGAAAACCAGGTGCCCTTTGGAGCTGCACTGGTGCACCACCTGTACATTACATATTCCCATTTATATGTGGATAGAGGTGGTGCACTATAAAAATACTTGCCTTTTCAGCCCTGCTTTTCCCAAGAGGGCTGTCTCCATCTCTCACCAATGCACTGGTAGCAGGGTATGCTCAGCACCTGGGAGAAGGATGGCTTTTGCTCTCTTGGGAGCTTTAAGGTGGGTGAGTTCACTCACCAAAAGGGCGTGCACAGCTCCCATCAAATTTGAGCACTTGGCAAAGCCAGGCAGTGCAGCCTAAGGCTCCCTAAGCTTCTGCAGGGTGAAACCTGCTGCCAGGCTTGTGGTTCACTTTCCAAGCCACAGTAAAACCTGCGTGCTGTCTTAACAGCAGTGAGGCAGCTGTTCGTGTGGCTGTATTTTAACAGCTGTTTCAGAGCTCTTGAGGAGAGATGCAAGTCCTTTCCTGGGAAATGGCTGGGAGGATATAATTTTGCTCTTAAGGCTGTTTTACTGTGTGTGTGTCCAAATGACAAGCCCTGAGGAGCCAAACTGGTAATTAGCACATTTTAGATACTCCCTCAGGATGATCCAAAACATTTTTCTCTGCACAATAATGCCATGATTATAAACTCCAGTTCTTCTAACATAAGCTGAAAAAGGCAGTGTATGATTCCCAAAGCAGGGGGTAACTTTGGGCCTTGCTGATGATTTCATTGTTTTACAGCTATTTTGCAGTTTCCCCATCACCAGCCAATGGCTAAATTCACATTTCAGTATAATTCCATTATGCTAGAGCAGAGCCCATATCTCAGCTGTGACTTCAGCTGATCCCCCTGGGGATCTCTCCCTTCTGTAAATGTTACATACACATATTTAACACTTGCATCTATGATCACTACATACATAAAATTGAACCTTTTTAAATACAATCTCAACATGCCAAAAATAGACTATTTCATCAAGTTTTCTGCCCTGCAATAGCCATCTTTCTTTTACAATGTGTATATATATATATTTGTATTTTTAAATATTGGAACATGAAAATACCATATATTTACTTTAAATGTATTTACTTTAAATCCCTCTATCTAAGTACATCTGACAGAGTTGGTGGAGCAGTTGCTTGGGACCATGTGGTTTCTTGGGGGTTTTTTTAAGCTTTGGAGATGAATTTTTCAGTACATCTAAGCAGGACACTGTGGACTATTTATACAACCTGCAGATCACTCAGCCCCTGCCCATCTGTATTTGTGCATAACACGTACATTCCTGCTTACTGTACGCACTGTATTTAGTTTTACAGAGCAAATATTTTCGTAGCACAAGGGCAATATCTTACAGGGTGAAATGAAACTAACATATGAAAATAAGCTGAAATGAAGCCTGCAGTGCCAACAAAAAAACCAAACCCAACAACAACAACAAAGGCATCTAATTGCTTCCTGGCCCTTACTGTTGCTCTGCAAGTCAGAAACAATGGTCCCAAGCTTGTGAAAATCACGCTTTAGATTGGTACTTTCTGTCAGTATTTTCACTGTCAATACCAAGGTGTAAGAGCCTTGGATTCAGCTGCTATATAGCTCTCCTCTCAAAAACACTACAAAAATAAATATTGGGCACAATCTCAGAAGAGACTTTTCTGTCTCAGAGAGTCCAACAGCCTGTTACCCATAAGGCTGCTAATCACAGTATTTGGCTGCCAGATCAAGGCTCTATGGACCACATTTGCCTACACACCCCTACCCTGAGAATTCAATACAAATTCTCTTACCCTGTGGTCTTGCCCTGAATGAAATGGATTTCACAAACAGAATTTGCCAGTCTATAGCAACTGGCTGATAGCTATTTTCTTATAAGGATAATAAAGTGCTCTTGTTTTAATTAGTTACTAGTTAGCAGGGAATTCTAAGGAGAAGGTACACTTTCTCTTCCTTCTCCCACTACGGCACTTGCCCAGCAGTTAAACATGAGATTCATCCAGATCAACGTCCGTCTCCCCGAGCTCCACGTGTGTGAAGCTGAAGTGAGTGGCCAGCAAGGGGTTCTCCATCCCGTTGTCCTCACTGATGTGAAGGACAGTGTCCCCGTGCTGCAGCAAGCTGGTGGTCTCAAGGCCAGTGTAGTCCTCAGTGTCAGAGAGCTGGGTGGGTGGGGTGCTCTGTGCTGTTGTTGGCCAGGAGTCCAAGCCCTCCTCTTTTTCCTTCTTCTCAGCAGAGAGTGCCTCTCTCTGCAATTGAGGAGAGCTGGTGGTCAGGTTTAGAGAAGGTGGGAGGGAGAGCGTGAAAAAAGCAAAGCAAAGTCTATAAAATATTTTCTCATTCAGAAACACACTTTACCATAAAGGACCAGGTATTTGCAGATTATAAACCCCTCAAAATTATACCCCCTAACAATGATATATTTCTGCTGGTGAATCAAAATTTCAGTCATCAACACTTCCTTATTGCATCCATTTTAGCAAACGGCTTCAAACTGAAAGAGTACGTTTAGATTAGATACTAGGAAAAATTTTTTTTCCCTGTGAGGGTGGTGAGGCACTGGCACAGGTTGCCCAGACAAGTTGTAGATGCCTCATCCCTGGAAGTATTCAAGGCTAGGTTTGATGGGGCTTGGAGCAACCTGGCCTAGTGGAAGGTGTCCTTGCTCATGGCACGAGACAATCTTTAAGGTCCCTTCCAATCCAAACCATTCTGCAATTCATTCTATGATTCTGAAGACAGGGGTCTTTCATTTGTTCATGGCAAAGGACACAGCCCCAAAAGACACAGGATATCTGGGTATACAGGATTGTCCCTGTACTGTCCTCAGTGGTGTCCAACAGAGAAAAATGTTAGACAGGCAATCTCTTTTGCAGTGTGATGCTTTTGCTAAAACAGTCCTTGCCAAGTGACTCAGATGGAGCAAGGGGGACAGACACACATGATGAACCTCTCAGTCATATTACCTGGCCAGTGGCCTGGCTGTGGAGATCAGCTACAATGATGGCAGGCGAGGAGGTCAGCACAGGTTTGTTGAGGGGCTCCTGCCCGCTGGTCGCTGGGGGGCTGCTGCGACCACAGCCTGGTTGCTGAGCCACCAGAGCTGGAGGGTCCCCTGGGCAGGCAGGTGGAGCCTCGGGCTGGGCTTCAGTGAAAGTCACCGACCGCTTCTGCTCCACTGAAGGGTACAGAGCCCAGAAAACAGAGTTAACATTTGGGAAATACAACACAACAAGAAAAGACAAGAGAGAATCCTTGGAGTTTTTACAACTAAGACAGGATTCATGGTTCATTTCATCTTTATAACCTGTCTGACATCTAATCTAAAAACCTTTTACTCTGGGCTTTCTCTGCAACCACAGAAAGAGTCAGGGACCTCCTCGTGTCTGTCCAGCACACCTATCTTTATCATGGCTTGGTGAGACAAATGCCACCCATAACATACTTCCATCCTAGAAGAATGAGTTTAATTCCCATTTGAGTTAAGCATTTCTGCACTCAAATAAGAAAGAAAAACTGTTATGAAAATATATAGCAGAATTGCCTGAGATTTTGCAGGAAATCTGAGAAAAAAAGTGTTGCTGATACCCCCTCCTTCCTGCAGACTAAGTCCCATATCCAGGAACAACAGAAGAGTACAGGGTGAAGACAGCTAGGGAGCCCAACAGTAAAACTGATATCCCTGCTCCCGCTCTTAATTATTTTGGATTAAGTTTAATGTTCCAAACATCTCCAGCAGTGCCGTTGCCCCAGCACACTCCTGCTAAGCTGTTAGAAACCCAGAAAGTTCACAAGCAACCTTTGCTTTTCCAGATGTTTCCTCCAAAGCTCGCTGCTCCCTTCAGATGGTACAGAATGCAGCCAGCTACTCTGCTTGGCCGTACTGGCTCTTGAAAATGTACAGCATTCATTCCCATGTACAATCCTTAAAGCTCTGCACTGCTAAGCTTATGAATGATGGGACATTTCCTTCTTTCTACTACTCTCAATAGCAGCTTCAAAACTTGCACTTCTAGAGGTTTTGAACAGGGCATCCTGACTAGAGAATACCTGTCCCCTAAATTCTCCACAACTCTTGGAGACAAGATCATTCATTGTCCACATTCTGTTTCACCTTGAAAACCCCTGGAGAAATCATCAAAGGGTTTTGAGGGAGCGGTTTTGTGATAGGGAATCTACTTTTTAGGACAAAGGGTAAAGCTGCTGGGCCTTCACTTTAATATAGGCTACTAACAACCTCCTATTCCTTTCAGCTGAAGGAACAATACAGCACTTTCTAGTTTCCAGTGTGAAGTGCTGGTTCTAGGAGTGCAGCACTGCCCTACCGCAGGGTTTAGGCTTTGGCTGGATGCTCCTTCTCGTGGTGGAAAGTCGAGCTCCGTGACGACTCCGAGGCTCGGTTTGAGTTTTCTGACGTGACAGCAGCGGTCGTCGAAGCTAAATGTTGGGAGAGAGAGTTAGCTGATGTATGGTCACATATTGCACAGCTGCTCCTCTGAAAGGAGAACAGATCATCATTGTCTGTTCCTTTAGATGTCCATTCACTCTGCTTTTAACAGATACATGTTTTAAGGGTTCCATGGCTCAGACATCCCCTTCATATATGAACCTCTGGGCTTTGTGCCTCTTCACTTTAAACACTGAATGTAATGTAATGCAAACTGTATGACCATGATTTAATAATAATAATTTTTAAAAAAGCCTGCAGAGGATAAGATTGAGGAATTTAAAACAAAGGGCACCTCCTCTCTTAGGCATATTGTCCAACCTCACAGCTATGACCCGT
Source organism: Anabacerthia variegaticeps (assembly GCA_035583185.1). Classification (NCBI taxonomy): domain Eukaryota; kingdom Metazoa; phylum Chordata; class Aves; order Passeriformes; family Furnariidae; genus Anabacerthia; species Anabacerthia variegaticeps. The sequence goes on along the minus strand of JAWWEW010000002.1, from coordinate 1,812,913 downwards.
GCTCTGCTTCCTGCTAACTCAAGGGACTGCACTAATATAACACAAATTAGGTAGAAGGGGCACGTCACACCCACAAATCATGTCCAAAGAGACAGAGACGAGAAAAGCCAAAGCAAATCAGACAGCATGTAATGCCCGTGTTCTCACCTGCCGCAGGCCTCTCTTCCGCCCCAGGGGCTGCTGAAGAAGAAGGTTCTGCTGTCCTGGCTCACTCTGCACACTTGCCACCCTGTTAGATGTTGACAGCATTAGGCCAAGCTCAGAAGCACCCTGTATAACTAGGAGATGTCCTGGCAATTTGGACTAAAATAAATAAATAAATAATAGGTCAACCAACCACTAATGGCACAGTCACTTCAAAGAGCAGTACTGTCTTTGAAGGATGGGAGGGACGTGTCTGTTGGGTTGTGGCTTCCAGGGCTTAGGAAAGGGTGGGAGGTGGAGTCATGGCATTCAGGACTTGGCCACACATAGGTAGCATCGAAATATAAATAACTGCAGATTTCAGTTTTCAGTCATTGATTGATGAATCCCATTGAGCAGCACTCACTTCTCTGCACCCTTTGCCACATCAGTGAAGCTAAGAACATCAGCTTCCTAGCTCAGAAGTCTTCTTGTTTGCTTTTCTTTTTTTCAAGGCCAATGTTGTAAAAGCTGGTTTTTTCCCTCCCAAATAGACTCTGTGGCCTCATCACAATTTTGTCATCTGGGTTTAATTTCAGTAATTTAAGTAAACAAACAAAAAACAAATACAAAGTGACAAAGGATCCATTGACATAATGGATGCATGAGTTATATGAACAAGGCCCCACACTCAACACTTGCAGTCTTAAGGCTTTTTGTGGCTAACAAAGAGAAGAGACAAGTGAATGAAAATTATATATATATATATATATATAAACACAACCTTTTGGTTTTAAGTATATTGGCACAAAATATCAAAAAATCTGCAGTAGAAGAATCTTTAGCAGTAAAACATACTTGGCTACATACAGTCTCATTCTATCAATTCAACTGACCATTTAATCTACTTAATATAAAAATGCCACCCTCCCCTCATCTTTATGAAAGCACCTCCTGACAGTTAAAAACTGGTCATTTAGCAGCCACAAAACCCTTCAGTTGAATGAACTATGTCTGAGAGACACATGGCTGCAACAGCCACTAACATTTAAGATGGACTTCTTTTAACTCAGGCAGCTACTTTCCTAGGACAGACTGGAATCCACTGAGCCACATGTCCTATAACTTCCAGCTATATCTGGTATGCACTGTTGAAGATTCAGTATTGCAATCCATTTTGCCTTTGGCCTGCATTAATCTAAAGGAAAACAACATTCTTTTCTCTAGGTGTTTCCCTTGGATCTCCCTGGACTTGCTCAGTACCAATAGGAGAGTGGAGGAAGAAGACAAACCTCGGGACAGACAAGACATGAAGGTTGTCTGTGGAAAGGCTTAAAAAGCTCTGTGTCCTAAGCAGCTCATTCATCACTTTGGAAGAAGTTATCAATTGCCCTTAGAAGGTTTGGTGGGACAGAACATGAGGGCTTCCTGCTCTGCTTTGGGGCAAAGTCTGGTTACCCAACCTGAAAGTCCTATTTCTTCCTCCTATATAATTTAAACGAAAGCCAGTATTTTCACTAAACTGTATCTGTGTGTTTCTATCAGCTCTACTGGGGAGACAGTGGGAAACCTCAAGGACAGAGATATCTTGGGATCCTGAAGCTGTTTCTCTCTTCGTTGTCTGACTACTAATCATCCTGTACATGCCCTCAGCAATCTCACCACATCTGCACTCACTTAGGAAAAGAAAAGGGAAAGTTTCGGCAAGGTAAAAGCCAGGAAAAAAAAAAAAAAAAAAAAAGATGTATTTGAGTCCTTTTCTCCCATTTCTTCAAATGAGATCACCAGTCCCTGGAACATATATCCCAGCTTTTCTGTAGGGTATTGACATGATTTACCTACCAAACATCCTAAGCATCCTGCAAACATCCACCTAGGGATAAACAGAGCCCTCAAGGTTACTCCCTGTTGGCAGAACTGTGTTCTTGACCCAGACAGTAACTGCAGCACACGTGACTTGTAGGTCTGGAAGCAAGACATCACTTCTTATTAAAGCAAAGAAACTGCACCTTAATTAGTCTTTAGATTTGTGGTCCAGACTACCTGAAATTACAGCTTGGGGAATTTCCTTAATCTTGTTTCTAGGAGTACATAAAAACTTCTTATTCTGAATTCTCAGATGTTTTAGAGGGCTTAGTCATATGTGAATGAAGTAGGAATTAGATGGAGAAGGTCTTGAAAAAATAATTTTCTACTGGACTAGCTTTTGAAAACAGTTATAATTTCTGATGAAGGTAATTAAGTTTTATGAGTGAGGAGACATAAATATCTATAGCAGAAAGACTACAACTATATTCAGTACAAAACACTTTACAGTGCTGAAATAAATTCAATTCACATGTGTTATGAAAACACTTTGAAAAAGTCATTAGATAAAGTATGTACATGGACTGCCCCAGGGAACAGAGGCGACACTTGAGTGAAAAAACTATTCTCATGGAGTAACTGAGGACAAACAATAGGCGAGCAAAAGAAAGGCTGGGCTTCTGTCTTCCTGCTGGAGTCTCTGATTTTCAGCTTCATAAGTGAAGTGAGTAAAATGAGCTGGTAGATGTTTATTTCCTGTACTGAATCATTACACAAATTGGTATAATTTGGGATGATCTTAGGAGCTGAAATTGCAGATACCCCAGATTTTGAAGAAGGGAAGGAGGGAGAATCATAAAGACCACAAATTTCAGATTAGTTACTGAATTTTCAGACACAACCTTTCCCATCCTGAGGGTTTGTGGGGGTTTCTTTTCACATCAAAGAGCAGCACTACTGATCTTGTTTCCATGAAAATGAGCGTGGCAGGCAGAGGGTTGGCTCTATGCAGCCTGCCCTCCCTCCTTTTCTTTCTCGCCTTGTTTACCAGACCTGACCAGGAATACACTGTTTTTTCTGGCAGCCCATAGGACCCAGCCAAGGAACACTGAATCAATGCCATTTCAGCTGACAGTACATTTTCCTCCCATGGCAACGTGGTCAATAGGAATAGGTTTTCTGCAGGACATAAGCTGGATTTATTTGGAATAACAAGCCAGATTTTTTTCCCTACCCAACACAAAGATGCTCTGTCATTCTCTGAGTAATCTCTGTCAGGGGTTTATCTGCATGATAATGTTACTCCCATTACACAGGGCAGAGACAGGTGAGCAAGAGATCAAATGAACCCAACTTTATGGATGCATGTTGCCAGTACTACAAGGAATGACAGCCAATGCAGTCACACAATGGGGAGCCACAACAAACTTTGTCAGGTTGGCACATACAAGAACTGGTGCTCAGGAATTACAAGAAACCATGCTGCAAAAAAACCCAACAACAAACCAACCAACCAACCAAAAAAAAAAACCAAGAAAACAAAACAACACATTGAAAAACCAAAACCAAACAAAACAGAGACAAAGCAAGGAGTTTAAAAGTCTGCTAAAAAGATGTACATGCTTGCCACGCCACGATGGTGGAACATCATACATAGTTTTTGTCCCAAGACATCTGAATGAGAGGGCTACTGGACAAAAGCAGCAGAGAATGGGTTAAATGTGTTGTATTCCCAGACACATCCCAGCCTAGATCTGCTGCTGGAATTGCCCCGGCAATGTGGATTCATTCTGATTTTTTTGTATTAGGCACCATGAAGCCAAGAGAGGCACCATGACAAACATCACAGGGGAAATACATTTGTGCGACAGATTTCCATTACAGGGGCTTCTCTTTCTTCTTCCTTTCTCATTTGGGAAAACATCCTGTCCTCTCAGATTATAACCACAACAGATCACGATGCTGGACACATATGCTCCTCAGCCCTGTACCCCATGCTGTCTGAGAACTTCAATGCTCTCCCTTTCCTGTCTCCCCTGCTTTTCTACATGGCTGGCTCTAATTGCTATAGAACAAAGGGAAACAGACTTTAGTAGTTTTTGGTTTTGTCACTATTTGTTTCATTTATTTAAGATTCCTACCTTCTCTAAGGCTCTAGTCCCTAGTAAATATGATTTATGTCTTTATGTCAGTTCTGACTAGACATCAGCTTTGAATTCAGAAGGCGATCCTAAACAATTACTGTTGTGCTCCAGCCTAAATCAAAATAAAAAAAGCTCACGCCTGCTTTATTCAAAAGTAATGTTCCTGAATGTAACACCAAATAAATTCTGTCCTATGATCCCAACAGAACAATGAGCTCCCACAAACATCTGTGTTATTAATCCTGTCCTTTAGAGGAAGAATCCAATTTGCACATCTAGCGATGCAATTGGAACATCTTTTCCTCCTCACAAAGTTCTAACCTAGCCTTTTCCAAAACATTTGCAGTATTTCCCTGTCTTTTCTGCTTCTAATGGTTTGCAGTGCTGATGCTCCTCCTTCAGACGTGAGTGCCTGATACTTGAAAAGGGTAATAAGCCTCAGCAGAACTGACTCCCAAGTGCATCTGCCAACCTCTCTACCACAGGGCAGGGTGGAGAATAGTGTCCTGGTTCCTAGAGAAAATTTGTGTGAGAGGAATTATTAGGAACCCACTGTGCAGCTGATTACATTTCAGGGTTTGCAATAGATGAGTTCAAACACAGTAATTTATTAACTTAGTTGTCTCATGTTTTTCAGCCTCACCACAGTAATTAGGAGTGACTCCCACCCACTTAACAAGATCAAAACATTTCAAAATCAACAGTGATATAACCTGGTATCAGGTCATTATGGCTTTAACTCAGATACGGACCTTCTCCTTCATCCTTCTTGACTGCAGTGAGTTTTTAGCTCTGCTAAAGGGACAACATGGAAGTTGACTGAATAATTTCTGTTCTCTTTAGCCTCCCCCAGACATGTTCAGATGACATGCAATCTATCTTACTTTATTACAAAACCAGGTAACAATATTCTTGCCTCTGCCAAGAAGCCAGTGTCTTTTCCCCAATTAGAGACCAGTCTGCTACAGCAGGGTTCACACACACACAAAGGACACCATGAGTCATGGGATGAACTCAGTGATACCACCAATGACAAACCCTACATTTGTCAGTCAATGAGAATGAACAAACACAGCAGCCTGTCACCACCCCAAAAAAACCACTACCCTCCTCTAAACCCAAGCTAACAAATCAAACCATTCACACAAATGCATCTCAACATATCCACAGCTTCCACTGGTGCAGGAATGGAAGAGTGGGTTACCCTCCCTGTTGCCAGTGTAAGGGGCCGTGTTCTCCTGGAAGGAAACAGTGATGCTCTTGGGACTAACGACAGCTTTCCAACCTCAGGAGGATGGGTTGAAAGGTTGGAGCACAGCAGCAGGACAGGAAGGATGATTAAGACAACTGAGCTGGCTGTTAAAGGTGCAGCCTTCCCTTCTAAAGCTCATTCCTGACCCATTTGACACACCATTACCTGTCCACAGGTAATGGGGAACAGCTAGACCTGAACTCCAGCACTCACAGGGCAATTTTAAATATATATTAATGGTGTCCACCTGCAAGTTTTCTAAGGTGTCATTTGAGAATTGGAAATGATTTGTAAAAATAATGAGAATTATTGTAAAGCATGCACAGAGCACTATATCCCACAGGATTTAGCATATTAGTTTTATTAAGGAATGATAAAGAACACAGCATGATATTGTTATTTTAGTTTAGTCTTTTGTGGTGACAGCATTGTGAGATGAATGGAAAAACAGATGTGTCTGTTTTATGTAAGCCTCCAGACTAATGCTTATAACAGGCTACAGCTAATGCCTCATGGATAATCTCTCTCATGCCTTTCAAGCAATTGCTAAACAAGGGGAAAACCTCTAGGCCAGCCCACTGCTTTACTCACTACACCTTTTTCTTTCCCTTTCCCCTCAGCCTCCTCAAAGTTATTGGCAATCAAAGCTGAAAACTGAAGGTGGGTTGCTACACCTTTGACTTGCAGGCCTGAATATTGATGAGCCACAAGAGACAGAGATGGAAAGAGTGACAAAAGGTGAGGGGAAGAGACAGGAGGTTGGAAACGGCTCATTTCCCAACACACACACTGACAGACAGGTAGTGTTGACACTGTACCTAGAGAGGCTGCCCTCAGTGGCCAGGCTCGGGGAGTCATCGAGGACATTAGGTTCACTGCAGGAGGGGCAGGGAGATTAAGAATTTAGGGAAAGAAAATGCAAAAAGCATGCGCTTGTCTCTGTTTTCAAGGGAAAAAATATCAACGGAATAAAAAAGTAAAAAAGGACGGTAACATTAATTGGTCTCACACGCTCAACAGCACATACATGACTCAGAGAAGCTGAAAGAACATCTGATCAAAGGAGCAGTCTTTAAAGGGAGTTTACACTGCATGGAACCTTCGACATCTCTGCTGAGATCTGGGGAGCTGAGGAGTTCAGCAGGATGTGTTTCCACAGGAAATAAGGGCAGGGAACTATTTTCAAAGCTATTTTCCTGCAGCATTTCCATTTACTTCTGTTTTGTTTACTTCCAGCTTAATAGAAAGCTTTTTTTCCTTCCCTCTTCCCCATGAGCCACTTCTTGAGGGAGGGCTAATCTGACTCCCATGAGCTATAAAACACTCTCCTTCTGTTATGACTCTAAGGACAAACATCTGGAAAACAAGGTCTCGTAGTTCAGTGATACTGTAAATAAACAGCTGGTGAGGATTCTGGCAAAGGAGTACAAAATCCCATTGCTTTTTCTGCAGTGCAGCCATTGAGCAGAAGCAGCCTGCCCAGCCCATAGGAAAAACATGAAAGAAAGAAAGCAGTTTGCTGGGCTACCAGCAGGAAAGCAGCAATAATATTACTTAGCATTAATTAGTTTACATTTGTGAGGCAGTCTGGAAGTCCAGAAGCCATCCATAACTAAAAGATGAAAAACTATTCTCCTGCCAGGAGACTTAAAAAGTACTTAGGTACTTAAAAAAAATAGAGAGCAAAGATCTCTGGCAATTAAAGTATTTTTTTCTCATCATCACCATGATTTGGGATTTCACAAAGCAAAGATTGCTATCAGTCAGCTGTGACTTACAAAGTTTATACATTGAAGATGGCAGTGAAAGACTGAGAAAAATGCAGCCTTGCACATTAATTTTTCAGGAAACAAAGGGATTGAGTTCAAATGAGTTCCTGTAAGCTCTTTTGTGAAAACTCCCAGATAAAATCTGTGTAACTTCTCTCTTGTGAATCATCTCTCCTATCTCTGCTGTTATGTACCACAGCTGTTACTTTTCCTTCATGTACCAAGGTTATTTCTTTAATTCCTAGCAAGATTGGAGAGGGAGAAACATTGTTTGATTTTCCAAGGCTGGTCCAGAGATAATGTAGAATCTATTTTTCAGATGTTCAAAGGAAATAACATAAATTAATCTGTCCATTGTCAGATATCCTTGGACAACTTGTTGCAGACAAATAAAACAATAAACATTGCTTACTTAGGAAAAAAAAATCACATTTAAATACAAAACTTCTATCTACATCTTCCAAAGATGTACGTTTCCCAAATTCCAGTCTCTTTCTCATCACCCCATGTTAACCAGGAAAAAGGCATTCAAAGTTATTTTTATCAACAAGTATATTTTTGGTTTGAAACAGTATTAAATCCCATCTTTAAACATGACATTCAGTCTCTGTGGTGATCCTAGCTACTGTTCTAGGAAGGACAAAGACCACACGGAAGAAAACAAAGTAAATCAAACAGGATGCCTCTGTCCCCTTTCCCAGCTTCTCAAGATTCCTTCCCACTCCCTACACAGATTGGGTATGGTCCCCTAGTTCAGTGCATAACCATAAAACTACGTTTTCTTTTTGCTATCCAGCAGTAGCAGAGGGAAATAATAATGCTAAGTGTTTCTGAAGCTGTTTAAGAGGAAGGTTTCTGTGGGTGACAGCTTGTTCTTATGGACTTTACGCAACACAGATCATCCTGGAAAATCATTATTTCCAACCCTGCACCCTTGGTCCAACACTATTCCAGGATGAAGAAATTTAGCATCACTACGCTGGCACTGACTCCACTATCCCATCTCTCTGATGTACCTGCGTTATTGCTGCTCTTGTGACTATAATGGGAAAGATGAAAAGCCCATGTTGTTACCTTTGGCTGGGTAACATGCCCACCTCAGCCTGAGGTGCAGACACGCTGGAGAGATGGCTGGAGAACCTCCTCCTTGCAATGGCACCCATAAGGTATGCTTCTTGTTCACTTACCACACTGGGCATGCTTAGTGAGTCATCTGCAAAGACAGAAAGAAGAAGAAAGGAGAGGAAACAACCATCCCAAACCCCACCTTCATCTTCACAGTTGTCAAGTGACAACAGGATGCCAAAGGTGTACCCAGCATTTACTCAGCCAGAGCCCAAACCTGCAAATTGGAATATTCCATTAGATTTTATAGTTACAGTGCAGAAAGACATACACATAAACCCCTGAAGGATGAGGAACCTGGGACACATAAGGCAGGGATTTATCCATGCTTTCAGCTTAAATGGCTCTCAGGAAAGTATGTTTGGGGAATTCAGTTTCCCCTAGGGCTTAATTCATGTGATTAATAAATTGCTTGTTAATATACAGTGTTTCTGGCATAAAAGTTGTGACTGGGCATTTTCCTGGTGTGAAATAAACGGCTATTGTGACATAACGAAGCACTGTTACAAAAAAACCCAAAACAAAACACATGACAAAATGCAGAACTGACACCCTTCAACACACTTTGGGACGTGCATATTAAAATGCCACCGAAAAAATCAGATAAATTGACTCAAATACATCATACTGCAACAGAATTATGCAGAGAGTTGGACTGCAGTCAGGACTGCTTGAAATTTTCAGCGGTGTTTCAAACTGTATAAAGTACCAGGAAAGAAATTACTCTGTTGTGGTTTTTACCAAAACAGCTTTTAATTATAAATAAATAAAACAAAGGGGAGGTTCTGTGTAACTTTCTCTTTGACCTTTTCCAATTCTGATGTACTGAAATATTTTATGGCAGCACCAAGCCAAGGTAGGGCTGAGGCAGTAATGCCACAGTGAGATAGGAAGATAGCACTTAGCATTCCTCATGGTGGATCAGAATTAATATGAGGCTGGAACCAGAGCTTGCCCCAGTGAGTAAATATCTGAGCAATGAGCAGTACGGTTCTGGGTGGATTGCACAATGTTTAGAAATGAACCCAGCTAAAATAAAGTTGGGCTGAGCCTGGAAACTTGCAGGCTAACTGCTTTTTCTCAAAAGGCAATTCTCCTGAAGCTGCACAGGCCTTTCTTTTGAGCTCCCCATTTCCACTCCTTTTGTTTGCTGTCTTTGAGGGTCAGGGGTCCTCAAATACAGAAGTGAAGCACTTGAGTTTCAGGCGTTAGGCAACCAACCATTGCAGCACCAATGCTATGCATATGGCATCCCTGCTAAAGCAAGGGGAAGCCCAAGCCTGATGACATGTGAGCAGAGTTTTCTACCCTGGCTTTCAGTGAAAGACAGCTTAGAAGCAAAGAGAAGGCAAAATTACAAGAATAACATGAAACTTAGCAGAAATGACAAACCATTATTCAGGTCATTGCAAATAAGATTCACTATCCCATTCTTTCTAAACTGGCACCAGAAAGCCTGGCAACCTTAGAACCTGCCAGCTGCCCAAAAAAGAGATCAAGGCTTTGCTGTCAGCAGGTTTAAGGCTTAATTTTCTCTTTGTTAGTTGAGTGACACAAGCACACAGACATTCCACCCTGTGGAGAGCACAACTGGATCCCATGCAGAACAAGGACATATCCTGTGTCAGAGCATCTGGACAGAAGGATGAGCAGGAGGCACTAAGATCCTGCAGGAACAGGATCCGAACTACAGAACCACAGGTCCTGCTCACTGTTGTGATGAAAGTCAAAGAGAGGACTCACTGCCAAATGCCTTATCAGCACTGTGAGGACTGCATGTCTACCCCGGTCTCAGACACTAAAAATCTGCCTGTGCCCTTCCCTCTTCCTTGCTACGGCTCAGGAGGCAGTGAGGAGGGAGGTACAACCCAAGCTTTAACACCATGAATGGCGCAGCAACCACACCAACTTCTCAGCCTCGTGCTCCTATGGGCCTTTTGTTCACACTTTTCTTTGTACAGGGGCAACTCTTTTCCCCTCCCAGTCGACCTGTAGGACACTGAGAAAACACCTTCACCGCTTGGGGCTTAGCTTGAATCAGCAGCCACATACTTTCTTCATCCTCCTCGTCGGTGCGGCTGAGCGTGTCCTGCGAAGCCTGCTGGGAAGGCTCACTGTCCTGCTCCCAGACCGTGCCAGTGCCAGTGTTGGAGCGGGACATGGTGGCCAGGCTCAGGCGGTAAGCAGAGGTGGAGGTGCCCACAGTGCTGACGGATGTCTTCCCTTGGTAAGCTGTGCCAGAGGGGGAAACCAAACCCAAATCAGTGATGGTACTGGAAATCAACAACCAACCAAGTGTTCCTGGCACACGGGGCACCTCATTCTGGCCAAATGAATGGGGCAGAGGTGGCAGAGGTGATAAAACACCCACAGCTGCCCTGGCTCACCTCACTTCTCCGAAATCTCTGTTTTTCTTACACAGTTCAGTTTTTCCAACCTTACTGTTTGTATTTTCCAGAGCAGCTTCGACATTTAGGAACATGACAAATTACTGCCAAGGAAAAAAGGCTGAAGCATTTCCTTTTGAATTTGTTTTCCTGAGAATAAAACACATAAACCCTTTGCTGTGTGTAAGCAGCAGCTGCCATCTCGTGGCAACAGGAGTGACTGTCACAGGAGAAAAGTGTCCCCTTCATGCAGGAGAGCATACAGTGCACCATAAGCTTGGGGATGCTGATCTAGACCTCATGGTAGAGAAAAAACAAAGAGACCAAGGGGGGAAAGGAAGAGGCAGATCTGCTGCTGCCAAATAGCAAGACAATTTTGCAAAATAGGTTTGGTTTTACAGAGGCTGGGGCTGCACAAGCCAGCTGAGACAGTGAGAGCTGGCTGCTGAGGCTGCTGGGGAATAAGACTGAGACTTGGTGGAAAAATAAGTGCATTTCACAACTAAGCTGGACCTCTGTTGGCTGTCCAGTGGCAAGGCTGGCGGTGGGCAGGTCTGCCTCACAAACAGGGGTGAGCAGCTGGTCAAACTGGGCTGGTGACCCTGAGCCTTTCCTATGCTCCTTACCTGACCCACTGTGCACAGCCTCCTTCAGGATCTTCAGCTCGTTGTTGAACTCGGCAATGAGGGAGCTCTTGCAGAGCGGGCGCGGGATGAACCGCCTCTCCAGCTGGTCGGAGATGTGCTGTCGAGCTGTCAGCTCCTCGTGGTTCTCAGCCGGCTGGGCCAGCAGCTGCAGAATTGGGACACATTGGCATGGCAAGGAGATGGTGCCCAGGGAACTGGGACTAGTGTCCAGATAAGCCTCAGCCTGCAGACAGCAGGAGGTTTCCACCTGTCTTTTGGGCACGACCTTATATTTGACTGAAGAGACAGTAAAACCTCACTGGCACAGGGTATATGGGGATGAGGGCTTCCTAATGCTAAGCTATACCCTTGGACATGGGACAGCGCCTTCCTCCACAATGATTTATTCTGTTCAAGAGACAAGGTAGGCTAAGTAAGCTGGAGTACCATGTGCTGGTCTACCTGGTAAGCAGGGAAGAGCTGTGATTAACTTAAGCCCCAGCTGCCTCAGCCTAGCAGCTGCCTGTTCATCCGAAAAAGTCCTGTCAGAACCTTCACGCAAGAGATGGAAAGTGGAGTGGTCCTTCCTGGCTGTTTGCTGTACTGCCTGGTTTTATGCAGAAGAGATTTCTGGAAGATTTCTGCCAACACCCTCCCAGGCTCAGCACATCTACACTACTTTCAAGTGCTTTGAGTATCTTTGTTCTAAAATTAAGTCCACATGCAAACACTCCTGGTCCAGCCTATAGTACTTTCCAACCAGAGAAACTAAGACTAGATGTACTCTGTGGATCAGAGCTCCTGTATGACTGGCATACTCTTTAGTGTAAGCTAGGAAACAGCCCTGTGATCCAGTTTCAAAGGGTTCTCAGGTCTACTAACTTCTGAAGGGTAACTCCCTACCTACAGTTCTTCCAAGAGTGCTGTTCCTCTGTTCTCAGCTGGGGAACAAGGGATGTTTTGCCTTTGAGGTGTGATCTATCAGGAGCCAAAGCAACGATTACCTTGCACTGGATGAAGGGCCGAAGGAGCACAAAGATTGGGATCCGTGTCCGTACGATGAAGTCGAGGAAATCCCACAGGGCCAGCCCTCCCACCTTCCGCAGGGCCATCTCTTTGACTTGCAGGCTCAGCCAGTACCACTGGCTGTCCAGCTGGCGTTCAAAGCAAACCAGGATCACCTTCAGGGCTACAGGAGAACACACACCAGCAAAGGGCAGTCAGAGATGTTACCAGCGTCCCTCGCAAGCACTGGGGGAGCAGTGGGGTTGGGGAGGGCCACATTGGGCACCGACCTGCACAGGCATGCTTGTGTACACATGCACATGCACTCTCACACACCTTGGAGTCACAACTGTCTTTTCTATCAGTCTCCAAACATGGCAGGGAAGAAGCAACCAACCTTTTTGTAATCAAGGCCTCAGGAGTCCAATTTTCAGAGAAATTTTCCTAATTCATACTTAAGTTCCTCTGTATTATCTTGCTCTATCTTCCCCTCTCCCTCCCTGCAGAGTTCTTTTGTCTTCCCAGAATTCAGGTGTTTTGAAAGCAGTGTGGCTGATCAGAAAACCACAAAAATCTGATCAAGCATATCCACACAAGGAGTCACTCTGTGAGCACAGTAACCTGCAGATGATTTATGAGGTAATGAAAAGAACCTTTCTGGCAGTGCAGCTGCCTGAGTCATGGTCACACTGTAATCTAGTATGGTCCAGTAAGTCAAGGGCTGTAGTTCACAAGAGCATTACAAATGGGAGTGAACAGCAATAAGGTTCAGAACAATTCTCTGCACTGAAGTGGGCAGTGACCAACAACACTTGGCTCACAGAAGAGACAAGAACTCTTTCCCTTTCCATGCTCCTCTGGTCTGGAACAAACAGGGAGGCCTGGGAACGGTTGGGGGAAGGTTGACTCCTCCATCTTTCTTAATGGGATAGCCAAGACTTCTCAGCTGTCACACATCTGTATCCCCATTTGCTGGGGCAGAGGTCTAAACCAGTGGTAAACTGCCAGTTTTTCATCAGTGTTACCCCATTCCTCAGATATGGGTTAAGAAAGACCTGAATATAAATTTTCAAATAAATGCCCTCACTAAATCAGAAACAGAGAAGCTGTTTTTGAAGGAGTGCTTTGAGAGGAAACTCTCCCTGTTACTGATGCTCTGATACTCACCCTGATACTCTGCAGTGCTGCTGCATCCCAATTTAATTGGTTTTCTTTCCCTTCACCTGCGGGTAATATGTGAGATAACACAGCACCATGCACCATCGTGCAGTGAGCAGACACTGCTCACATTGCAATATATTCCAGAGATACTCCTGACTTCATGCTCTGGCCTGGCCCCTTGTTTAGGACAAGTCTTAAAGCAGTTCTAAAGAGGTCAGTTAGTTCCTGGCCTGAGATGGTTTTCTTTGGTGCTCTCTGCAGTCTTGAGCACTCCACTTTAACTCTGTCTCTTCTCAGGGGTCAGCAGAAGCCATCACTCACCTAAGTAGGCAGCCTGGCTGGTGGACTCTGCGAGCCCTTCCCGCCGCAGGTCCTTCCCTGCATCCCCAGGAGTGGAGCAGTGGGCAGGGGAGCTCTCCAGCATAAAATTCTTGCTGCGGGAAGTGCTGATGATGCGAGGTGGCAGGAGAATATTGGTAACAGTCTGGAGCAGCAGCAGGACCTCAGGCTGCTCCAGCCAGGGGCTATCTAAGATGCATTTGGAGGGGAAAGAGAGAGAAAAGATCAGGCTACATCCCATCAGACACCCAAAAGATCCAGACCCTGTTCAGTTTGCAAAACGAGGTGCATCTCAAATGTCCCCTAAGCCAAAACTCTGTCCCCCACACCTTGTTATACTGCTTCTCCTCCTGCAAGCAAAGGCAAAATTTGTTTTAGCACCAACACAAACACACATGAACACAGAGCTACGCAGCACAAAGAAATGTCCCATTCAGTGATCTCATTTCCTTTTGGTATTTCCCTCTCCCTTTACTCTTTGCTTTCATTTATGGATTTGCCAGTGAAGACTCTCTATAGCAGAAAACAAGGAGCAGGACTTGTGCCAGACAAGTGGCATGGATTGGGCAGACTGTGATCCACAGAGGCAGACTGTGATCCACAGGGGCACACAATTTCCATCACCTCTGCTCCCCTCTGTGGGTTCTGCTACAACAGATTTATCTCACCCTGCACTCCAGTTTCAAAAGCAGGAACACATCTCAAGAACCAAGGCACAGCTGAAACAAAGAAAAGAAATAACTTCTCCCAGTGGGCCTCTTTTCAGCCTCAGACCCAAAGGGCACTTAGCTGACACACTGCCAGTGACAGAAAAACAAATTAAAAAATAAAAATAAAATGCAGAGGGCAGGGAAAGTGCAAACATCAGTTGTCAGAAAAGGGGGAGAAAAAAATCTTTTTGTTAAATTAGTCAGACCTTTGCTTCCAGATCCTACTGTGAGCACAAATGGAATCAGTAGGTTTAAAAGCATTCCTTCCCTTCTTTCCTGATTGGTGAATGGGGAGACGACATGGCTTAGGGGGAAATCTTCTTTCAAAGCCTGTGCAGTAATAACAAGAAAGGATTAAACAATTTCATCAGCAGATCACGCACACAAGTCACTGCAGGGAATGACGATCCCCAGGCACCCTGTTTATACAGCATAACACCAGCACTGATGACCTGAAACCCTCAGACTACTTAGTCCAGAGTAACACAGGGGTCACCTGCTCTTGTCACAGCCCAGATGCAAGAACTCCAGATTCCTAACTCCTATATATAATTAATAAAATTGGATGTATCCCTCAGGAGTCAGCTGAGTGTTAGCCCTAAGCTTTGCATGTCTGTGGGTGGCATCAGGATATGACCCAGACTATGGGGAATAAAAAAAGGAACAGAGGAAATTGCACAAATGACATAATGTAAATATTCTGCTGTATGGACATGGAGGCTATTCCCAAACACAATTTTTGTTCTGCCTCACTTGGTTCTGCCCCATCATCCTCTGTAACACACAGAATGAACTCCTGAAAAATAAACAAAAGGCACATTTACTTCTTGACACAAAGTCAAGCCTAAATTGAACAGTCTTTCACCTTCTTTAGAGGAGGTAATACAAATGACTGTCACTAGCACCTCTGCTCATTTATGACATCCCAGTTTCTAGACTTAGCTGTGAAATGCAGCTCTTCAAGCTTGCAGACCTGGGCTGAGAAATTCCAGGAGAAGATGTTTTCTCATAGAGTGTGAAGTATTTCTGTTTCCTGTCCTGCAGGAAGTATTAGGAATTATGAGTACTCATGTGTTTTTCTCAACATGTTTGGTTTTTGTTACATTTAAAGCTCATCAATGAGTGAACAGGGAGAAAAGGGTAATAAAAGTAAAAGCTACCAATACTTAAAAAAAAATTAATTTGATATCTGGTTTTAAAAAATGGAGCATATTTCAGAGAAGGTGAAGGAGGCCCTTTTTTGTTTTTGATTAAAGAACCATTGCCTCAGAAAACTGGAAGAAACCTAATGTCAAACTGACATCTCCTCTGTCAGTTTGTACCAAAAGTAATTTTGTGCCTCATGCTCTGAGAGCCAGCACTGTGTTTTTGTTCCTATAAGTCTTCCTTCCCAAGTTGCCCTAATACCTGCCTAAGTATTCAACTGGATGTGCCAATGCATATTTAAAAATGCAAGTTGAAGTGAGATTAGGAAATTTTTTCCTTCTTTGAACACCATTCTGATTAATTTCATACCAATGGGAAGGGAAAGGGATACAAAGGCAGAAAGACTCTTCATGGCACTGCTATGAAAAGAAGTAGTGATGAAATTACCCAAAAAGACCGGAATGTTTTCTTTTTAATTCTGGACAACAAGGATGCCATTGTGTCAGCAGCTGAAAAGCCAAGTTGCCCTGCTTTTTGTGCTGGCACACTGTGTGATCAGCTCAGGTAAGAGCAGAAGAGCACAAAATCCACCCAGTTGCACATATGGTCCCAGAGGGGGACAGGAAGGGTTGCACGGATGTGACTCAAGCCAGGCCCCATCTCCTTGTGGCAGGAGGCTTATCCTAACTCCTTAGATCCAGCAGAGAATCCTAAGCTGCTTGTCAGAGCCCTGAACAGCATCCATCAGCCAAACTCCCTTGGACTTCAATGGCAGTGTTAAGCTGATGGATGCTTGCTATGGACATGGCCCCAACAGATGAGTTCTGAGCTCAGTTCAAGTCTTCAAAAAGGAGGGAGAATTTACATGTTGCTTCTCTTTAAGTTTTGGTGTATGTTCCACAGTTTTTGCCCAGCTTTTGCAGAAAGCAAACAGAGCACCGATGAGTTGGTGTCTCAACCCGAGGCTCTAACAGGCCTGGCCAGAGGCCAGGGCAGACACACCTGTATCTGCAATGCTACAAGCCGGACAACAGCTGTGCTGAAGGGAAGAGGTGGTGAGAGATAAGGGCTGAGATGAAGAAGGGGTAATCCGTCAGCCACACTGGAGGGTCCTACCACTCCCATCACCTGCAATACAAACAGAGCACATCACTGCAACTGGCTACTTATAGATTCATCCATGTCATATCCTCCAACATCAGTGAAATGGAGGTGCCTTTCATTGAGCACTGGGTTGGGGTGGATCTAGGTGAACCAGCCTCCCCAGTGGTCCTTGCAGGAGCTGGGGCCAGTGAGGAGGAGGAGTTCTAGCAGGGAAAGGAAGGGGAGAAGAGGGAACCAGCAAGGATGGGAGGAATGCAAAGGTAACCTGGTACATTTATAAATGTACCCGGTACCAGCCCTGAATGACCAGCACTGGACCGGTGGAACAGCTATAGTTGGAGGATATGTCATGTGACCACTGTAACAAATAAAAATATGTCATCAAAGCAAAAAGTCTGCATTGAAACTGGACATCTTTTCCCTTCCTTTGCTGATCTACTTGAAAAATAATGTCCTAAGTCTGACCCAAGCCGGGTTTTGCACAATGTTCAGATTCCTCTCAAACACAGTCTCTTTTCAGGAACTCTAAGCATGACTTATCTCCTCTGACTTACCCTAGATGTCTGAAGCAGAGTCGCCTGCATGTGACCTGGTCTGGAACTACTTGAAATATCAGCTTTAGGAAACAGGACTTCTTAGGGGAAAGTTACTTGTACTGTTTGAGATGTGTCCTTTTGGAGGAATTAAATCACAGGCCTGCATATGCCTGTTTCTCTCCATGACTGGACACATGGGAACAAGGAGAAGTTACCAGGCAGATAACTAAGCTTACAGGAGATGAATACACACTTTTTTCCCAAATTTATCCGGGGAAAAAAGCTCGTAATCAGTTTTGTATCAGAAAACCAAAGGACAATTTAGAAGGGAAAGAGTCAGAGCTCTTTCTCTGCATCACTATGGATTATCATTGAGACATTTTCCTGCCTTCCTGGCTGATCTCTTTTTGGGCTTCATGATGTGTCTGCACAAGATACAGCAAGTAATCAAGACGCTCCCACAGCTCATGGTGCACACAGCTCTGACAGCTAAAGCCAAAATACTTCCAGCAGTAATAGTACATCTTTTCCTGGTAGCTGTCCCTGATGTTTCCAGCCAGCTGAATGTAAGCATGATGACTGCACTTCAGCACCACGGAGCTTTCTATTTTTAAAGCACTGGCTAATTCTTAGAGCAGGCCCCTTGGAGAGCTTGTTGGTGTGATTCACTCTGCCATGCCTGCTTGCCAAACTTGTATTTGAGCTGTTTAGCAACCTATGCATGAAGCAACTCCAAGTAGTCTGAGGGCCTGGATTTGCAGTAGCTCCATGTAGCCTGAACCTCTGCTTGAATGAAGAAGTCTTATGGACTCTGACAGGTTGGAGCTTCCCTGCCCTTGCAGCAATGAGTGCTGAATGGACTTGAAGGACGGAAATCTGGCAAAACCTGATACTCCATTTCAGCTGATGATCATTGTTTTCAAAGCCTCTCAGAGCACTGGTAAACCCTGAAAGGTTTCTTCGTTACTGCTAGAAGAAGTTACAACATTTATGTTCTAAGGAGAAAATGGTATAAAACCCAATAACAATAAAAATGCTAGTGCAGCCTTTCCCCTTTTATCTGTGTTTTTAACACGTGGAATGAAAGTATGAATGCTTGCCCAAATGGCTGGAGTTACACTGCTGTCAGGCTGGGGGCTTGTCCCCAGTGCAACAGCTGCACAAACACTATGGTCTATCACTGAATGACCAGGCAGACTCTGTCTCTATCACGTCTCTGTTGTAACACACCTAGGAGCATAAACTCTACCAGGAGTGGGATCTGAACATTGTACAGTGCAAACCTGTACTAGATCAAGCCAGGGACATTGCAAACAGTGGAGTCAATCCACCCTAACTATATAAAATACCTGATGGCCTCTGACAGAGCCAACAGGGCTCACTGGGTATGGTAGGTACCCCCAGTGCCATCCTTTCCCTGTCTCTACCAGGTGTGTGCAGTCTCCACCACCCCACTCTCCAACTTGCAGCCCTCAACTCTCAGCTCAGTCTGGCAAAGGTGGATCTTCAAAGTGGTGTGTGGGAAGCAACGGGAATAAATGACTTGACCGCTGCCACTGGTCACTGTATCTCCCCATGCACCACTTCGAAAATGAACCTTGCTGTCTCTAGTGCCACTTGCGAAGTCCCCCTGCGAGGAGGAAGGGGGACAGGTAAAATGACAGGAGTGGGAATGAACTGTCACTTTCGGTCCAGAGAAGTCAAGAGCAGGGGGAGTTTTAGTAAAGGTTCACGGGGTTGCCGCTCAGCTACTCACCAGATTGACACAGACATTGATCAGAGACCTAAGGTGAGGCAGGAAGGATATGATAGGCTGCCTCTGAAGTGTCAAACAAACCCCTTCAATCAAACTGCTGGCAGGCTCCCACTCAACCTGGCGCCTGCAATACAACAGTAGGTGCTGTTAGCCACGGGCTCCTGCCCCCCACCAGACACCTGCAACCAACACACAGTGACGCCCACAGAGGAAACGGGTCAGACAGCAATGACGTCCAAGATGAGCAGAGAGTGCATGACAGAGAGAAGGTCTTACCCATGCAGCTCAGAAAAGCACAGAGCCACAGGGCACACTGGGTATTTGAGAGACTAGAAACAGAGCAGAGGGGTCTGTACTGGTGACAAAAAAACCCTCACGGCAGCTGTGGTGGAGGAGCTGCATGTCACTCCCTGATACTTCCCTCTGGAAGATGAAAAATGAAAGGGAGCCCCAGACAGCGGTCTCAGGTGTCCCCTGTGTGGGGAAAGGATCTGCTGTGCCATGCTCCCAGCTGAGAGTGAGTCCTCCGTGTAGCTTGTGGATATTCTCACTGAAACTCCATCAGCTGAGTGCCCTCTGTAAGCTACTCTGCAGTCTGGTCTGCTCTGCCAGAGTGACTCCCAGACACAGACTGCCCCAAATGTAAACTGACCCAGCAGTACAATCTTTATCTCCCTCATTCTGTTCAGAAGGGACGTTTCATTCCCTATCAGCACCAGTCTTTCATTCCAGGATCCTTTCTTCCCTGACACTTTGCTTTTTTTCACTGAAACAACATTTAGGGCTTGCGCCAGATGCTGAAAGGATTCCCCTTCCTAGTTGTAAGCAGACACAGCATAGGTAACATCCAAGTGGCTCACACCCTTCATCTCAGGGCCTGACTCTTTGGAGTCAGTGTAGTTCAGAAGCCAACATCTGAATAAGCACTTCTGGGGACAGAAAGATAAGGCTGGCATAGCTTGTCAGCTCAACCCTAAGCAATATCCTAGACAAGCTCCCCAGACTTCTCAATGACATGTGGGGGATCAAGTGTTCACTACATAAGTTCTTATACAGACCAACATACACTGGTCTTTGAGCATCCACTGCTCTTAGATCTTCAGAATAATAGTTTGTTCTTGTACTTTTTCTTACATGCACAGTCCTTCCAACAGACACTGGGTTTGGAGTGGGGTGCCCACAGGAGGCAGCGTATAGGATTGTTATGTAAGGACCCCAGTGGATGGTTCCTGGGCTGTGGCACCCAGACCCATTCCTAAGAGACCCAGTGATGCTTAAATGTAGATGCTGTATTCGATCCAGTGGCTTTGAGTCCCTTTGTGTACAGAAGAGCAATTTCAGCCAAGCACAGGTACAGGCACAGACAGAGAGAATATGAAGGGAATTTTAATGTATGAACATCCATTCAGCTTACATAAAGAGGAAAGATCTTCAGGAATAGAAGACCCTGTATCTGGCTTTGAGGCAGAAGAAAGTATGAGTGAGAAAAGAAAGAATGAGTGAGAAGCAGGCAAGACATGACAAAGAATCAAACCACCAGGAAGGAGAAGTATCAAAATTTCTGCCTCTGAATTCCCTACAAGGGCAGGAGTTTCTTAAAGCAGGTTGTTAGCAAAAGGAAAGTGATAAACAGTGATGCCAGAAAAAAGAGATCACTTCCCTATTACTTGTTCCATCTTTCTAGGTACAGATGATTCACAATGGGATCTAAATCTGATGTTCTCTAACATGATCTGGCTTCTCAGCTAAGACTGCCAACAAAGTGACTGATGCAAGCAGTTTAGGACATATGCCCATAAGGGTCACTAAGATCAATGACTCTTTTTATTCAGATCACTGGAAAATTCACAGGGCTGAGAGATTTTATACCACCCAGGCTGGATTTGTATCTCTGCCTCCAAGGTAGGAATATGCCACAGTCAACACTGCTTGAAATTGCCAAAACCTGTACCATAAAGCCACTGTGTGATGAACCAGGCTTCCACTAGTCCCTGACCTGAAGTGGTTGATGCAGATCTCTGCCCTTTACTCAGGAGCATCCAGAAGCTACTGCATAGCTCCAGACGATTTTTGTCTTTACAGGGAACATAACAGTATAGCCATGCTAGAAATACTCTTACTACTGTTTACTTTCCATTACAGAATAAAATTAATCTCCTCAGCTCACAGTTAAAGCAAATAAAGAGGATACCGAGATGGTAAAAATCTGAAGACTTATTTTGGGGACAGAAAACTGACATTTCTGGAAGTTCTTAGTTCTGTAGTTCTTAATAACCACGTGTTTCTTTTGCTACCAGAAGACACACAAAAAAACGTCAGCATAAACACATACAGAGGTAAAAACACCAGTTAAGTTTCTGATGTGTTGTAAAGGTTCACTGCAACATGACAGCTTTAGTCAGGTGACATACCCACACTTCAAGGCTTGCAACATCAGAAACGGACCCCAGAGGGTTTCCAGTGTACCTGCTCACCTCAGGGTAGGCATCTTGTGAATTTTATTGAACATACGATCCAATCTCTTTAAGATGAGGATAAGGGCAGGTCTCACCGCCTCTGCTGTCCAGTCAGTGATGGGCAGCATCTCCATGATGTAGCGCCGGAGCCCTCGGCTTTCCATCGTCTGCGTGTCGTAAGGTGCCAGTTTCAGCAGGGAATGTGCAATTTCCGCCAGTCTGAAACCAGGGGTCATTGAGAGGAAAATCAAACACAACTTGCATTTCTCCACACACGTGCCAATGAACTAACAGGTAAATCTCCAGTAGCCCAGCAAAAAGAAAATGATGGAAAACTCAAACATGCTGTTATGTAAACTCTTAGACCTGACGCGACAGTTCTGTGGTCTCTAAACAATCTGCCAAGATTGCTTTGCTGGAATCACTGTTTATATTTAAAGACACATGAATGGTCTAAAAATTACTTTTACCTTGACATGAAATACACCAAAGGAAGATGAGGAATCATAGATTTGTGTAGCTAAACCCAAAGTATCTGAGCTGTCAATCAGACTACAACATTGCAAGTGCCTGTGAAACAGATTTGATAAAACCTGTTTGTCAACTAATAATGGATTTGATTTGGTTCTGTGCTTGTTTTTCAGTGTTGCTACTTTAAAAAGTCTCACCATGCAATTTTTAGGTGTTAAGTTTTAAAAATAATGTGTCCATAGGTTTACACAACATGTCCTTTGTAGGATTACAGCTTTGACTTGTTTCTCTTAACACCTCTAGAGACTGTGCTGCTTTTGCTTCTTCTAACCCTCCCAGATGGCCTTACTGATGACACTTTTGGTATTGCCTATGAAATACCATGGCAGCATTTAACTCACACTTGGATTTTCACAAAGATCTACTGAAATACTTGAATGTTTGTGGCAAACAAAGTCCATAAATAAAGCTACATCTACTAATAAAAGGGATAGAAACCTGTATGCTCTCTGAAACATCAACAGACTTTGTAGTGGATGATTACAGTATAATCCTATCCATATTGTTGGGGCATTTTCTGAAATGCCTTCAACTAATGGAACATATTTCTATTCTCTTTATAATCTGCCAAACAATATCAAGGGCAATGAGTTCCTCAGATTGACCGAAAGTCCTATAAACATTTTCTTTTATCCAGTATTTCTCTATTATTCCTTTTTACAGCTACTTTGTCCTACCATGGAGTAGGTCTGTTTTCTTAAACACTGAAATTTAAATTATCATATAATTAAGTTTCTTGCTAGCATTTTGACACTTGGCAATCAGTGGTACATAATGGTATATGAAAACTTTGTTATGTGTTATAAAGTGGGAGATCCATTTCATCCAATTTGAGAGGTCAGTCTCAATTAATCTTCTAGTTCTGTTCATGCAGAAATAAGCAACCTGGGAAATTCTTATCTTCCTGAAATACTGGAATAAACAGATCATTGGATGTGCATCTCTCTTTTTCATTGGGTTCAAATAGATCTTTATGACTTCTGCAGACTAAGCATATAATTCCTAAATGGCTAAAATTGGCTGAGATGAGTCCTGTCTGGAGTGACTAGCGTATTATCTTGTTCTCTGAAGCCTCTGAAATGGCACCTCTCAGCCTCCCAAGACTCCTGCTATCACATCATATTGTGGTAAGTCTGCTCTCTAGGTCAAACTCAGGTTTTTTTCCTAAAGTGGTTAAATCCAGTCAGTCATTTCAATGATAATTACGAATTTAAGTAAGAATCATGATGAAGTGTGCTTTTATTTAGGGCTATCTGTGATTAAGTACTTCAGGTTCCAACCCCTACAAAGCAGATATTTCTAGCACTTCCAGAAGATTTAAGAGAATCAGAGCACAGCTCATTATCTGCTGCAAATCAGCCTCTTGTTTTTACTGCTGTAGCCTTTGACTGTGAAAGACCTGCTCTCCTGAAAAGAACACAATATTTGCAAGCTGCAAGTGTAAATGAAAAACTGACAAAAGAATTGGGCCCATTCTCTTTTGTCCCAGTTGTTGGACAAACTTCTGAGTAGCAACTTACACTATTTTGTGCTTATCATGATCAGCAAACTCAGAGAATCAGGACCAAAGTACTTAGGGGGCTCTACTCTCAACTTCTTCTAGCACCATGTGAAACTGCAGCGAGCATCCAGCCAGCAAGCTGGGCTGAGTGCTGCACCTTACTAAAAGACTTGTGCACCTCTTTATCCCGTACATGCCTTCAGCCCCATCCTTCCCCCCTATTTCAGGCACTTATAGAGTGGTTGCTCTGCCTTTCGTGCTTGTGAATTGCTGGTTCTGATGCACTGAGTCACAGGAGAGGATATAGGTTGTATTCAGCCAGCTGGGCAGTTTCTCCATCCCTTGCCCCCCGTGGATACAGGCTTATCTGCTCTGATCTTCACTGCCACTTACTCTGATATATCAGACAGGCTTCCATGGAGCTGTTTCAGATTGAGGTCTGAATGAGACCAGAGAAGCACTTAAGAAGCCTTTCTTACATGCAAGCAGCATCAGGTACAATCTAAGGAACATCCAAACAACCTCTGCATATTTCAGACAGCAACATGCAACTACACTGCCAAAAAGTGATTCCGTCTGCTATTATGGAAACTTAAGAGCTAAAAGAAGGGCATCTCCCTGAAATGAGCAAGCAAAAGCAGAATGCCAGTGGAATACCTCATGTGGGACTTCACATCCAGCAGTTCCAAAGAAGTCACTCGGGGCTCACCAGCCAGATTCTGCAAAATCTTCAGCCTCGGACCACAGTGCTTGTAAAATTCTGTGCAGATATTCAGCAGTGACTCTCGTGGTCTCCTGAACTCCTCTCTGGCAATTCGTTCATCTAGCTCCTCTCGGGGAAGACCCTGGCCTTCCTCCAATAAGTGAAGGTTCTCCCTGGAGGATATAAAATGAGACAAAGTAGGAAGTGTTATATGCAGTGGATCAGCAGGTATAGACTCTAACAACGTCTCCATCTCATTTTTGCAACATGCTTTCTGTTGCAACTGAAAAGTAATTGCATCTGCAATTAAGAAAACAAAAAAGGGAAATTATAATCTGCAAAGTCATGGTAAAAATGTAAATATTTTTCTATATGAATTATCCTTTGCTACCCTCCCCTGAGAAAAGGCTGCCTGTCACAGCAGCAGTGGGTATAAGGAGTTCATCACATGTCATGGAAGACTGGGCAAAGGTTTTACTGTACCTGATAAAATGTAGTTTGGCTCCCTGTTCAGGGTACCTGGGAAAACAGAAACAGTGAGGTTTTAAACAGTTTAGTGCCTAAACTGTGCCTTTTTGAAATGAAGTGATACTGTTGCAGCCCAGAGATTTACCTGCCCTGGGCAGGATGTCACTGAACTATGCCTACACATAATTACCACATTGAATAGCCTTTACCTCTCAACTGGCTGCAAACAACATATTCCTATGGTTATCCACCTTGTTGTGAAAGGACAAATTTAAGCTTAAAAACTATAGTGCTCTTTCAAACAATTTCTCTTACTGATTTTCACTCCAGTGCTCATTCTGTTCCACGAACCCAGAGCTCACCAAGTGGAGAAAACACCTCAGTGTGTTTTTCTGTTTTGTTATTATTTTCTCTTGACACTTCTTGTTGAGAAAGCGTTAATAAACCTTGCACCACTTGGCTAACGTGTCCAAGACTGTAACAGTGGTCATTCCATCATCATGAGGCTCCTGCTGTTGCCAGGACTCTGTTGCAATGATAACACAATAGAAGGAACAAGGGCAGGAAATCCAGAGCAGTGCAAATACATTTTGCGTCAGAGACTGAACATCTGATAATCAGAGAGATCTGGAAATGTAAATCAGGATGCCCAAGTCACAGAGCATCAGGAACCTCTACAGTGCCTGTCAGCAGATCTGTATTAACTGCTCTCCAAAATCAGCAGCCAGATAATAAAGCACTAGTTTCCATTACACTTTATCTTCCTTGCACCGGGCAATCTAGCAGTGGAAGCAAATGGCATGTATTCACTTCAGAATTGAGCATGAAGGGGTTTATCTGCTTCTCAGGTCAGGGTTTGAGAGTCAAAGCCCTGTTTCATCCATGCCTGAATTCATCTTAAAGAGTAACAGGCTGATTCCAGGAGTTACAAACCAAGATGTGCACACTATACATCTATGAACTGACATAATAGCACTTTGATGATCCATGCAGAGAGTGATTTCTAGCTCCCTTGATTACCAAAAAAACAAGAAAAGAAGACAGGTAATAACTTGGAAAGCTCTGGAAGAACAGCTACCCCAGTTTTTCCTAGGGGACAATTCCCTTTCCATGTCAGTGCAGACTTTCAGATTTTAAGCACAGTAAGGCACAGTCTGGCCCAGGAGAAGGCAGTGCTGCCTAGAAAAGTAATCAATACAGGCACAAACCCCTTTCCTAATCCCAAATGCTCATGGGTGGATTTTCAAACAAGATTTCTTAAACCCTTTCCCTATGACTAAGTTGTCAGGAGCCTTGTCTAATTTGCAGCTGTTTAACTGGAATGGCCACTCTGGCCAAGGAGCAATATTATAGTTTGCTGGTGCCATATGCTTCCTTATTTCCTTCTTCCATGTGAAGGTTCTTTAGTGTTTTGTTGGGTTTTTTTAAGAACAAAAATGTTCCCAGTCATTCTTCCATTTCTCTCAAATTCTCTGCCACCTCCTCCTTGCTATCTGTAACTGCAAAAAAGCACAGACCAATGTGGAGGTCCTAGGAAATGTATAAGGAAATGGAAAAGGGAAGAAAAGGAGGTGCCAGTCTCTGTGAGTATCAACTGACATGCAGTTTGTGCTTGTACTGCTGTTCAATCCCTCAAAACAAGGCCAGAAGAATCTGACCCTTCTGCTGCTCAGGTGTGCTCTGCTCAGTGGTCACTTTGACAGTGGACTCAGCAGGAAGCAAAAGGAGAGAAATGAGGGACATAGTTGCTTCAGCAGTATACTTCTAGAATACAGGAAGGGAAACAAATAAGAAGTCATTTAAGATAGATGCTCTCCATTTAGATATCCTGGTCTTCTATTTAGATGCATGGTTTTAAAATAGAAATTCTAGTCTTGAGTATTTTGGTTACCATCAGAAATTGCAGTCTTGGGCTATATACTCCTTTTAGGTGATTGTTCTCTCACAGTACGTAGAGCACTTCCTCAGCTCTCCAAGGCCAAGCACTCTGAGCAATGAGATGCTGCCCGACTCAAAAAAAAAAAAAAATTAAAAAGCAGTTAAGAAAAATGAAAATGAAAGGAAAGCTCCCTGACTTACCTAGTGTTCACACCTGCTGTCATGGTGTGGTTTGCTGTTGTGGTCCCTTTATGGCCTTGGTCACATCGACTCATCTGTGGGGCTGTCATGGGCCTGGCAAAGAGAAGGTGAATAGCACACTAGACACTAAATCTAACAAGAACAATGAAATCCTGCTTGCAATCTGCTGAAATTTGGCAGTAATTTTACCATGTCTCCAATTCAAAGATTATTCAAGCTGAGACGCATGTTGTGGCCTCCTGTGCATTCCCCATCCCCAGATGGATAACCAAATGCAGCTCAGACCTCTGACCTGTGTGGGTTACCTGGTGAGAACTTCTACACTGTACAGGAGGGCCTGCAAAGAGGTGGCAAGGGCACCCATAGAAGCAATCTCTTCACGAGCTGCTGTCCCAGTCTCCACTTGAGAGGTTTGTCGCTTCAGTTTCTGTAAGTAGCAGGGAACGAGCGCTTCCAAGACCATCAGCATCTGGAGGCTGGAAAAATAACACTTGGTCTGTTTGTTTTACTTTGTCAGTCCTGAAACTCACTTTAGGTAGAGGCTTAAGTTTCTATCTGAAGACCCCAGGATCTCTCACTAGGCTTGTGATTTCATTGCTTCTCACTAGAAGTCCAGAGCCAAAAAAACTACTGAATGAAGGATTTCAGGGGGAAAATTACCTGATGCAAGAAACAGTAATATTAACAAAAACAACCTGAACTTCTGGGTACCTTCCAAATATGTCATCCACTTGCTAGCAATCATCTTCCAGTCGACAGACTCTTATTTTCTGTTTTCCTCTTGCAAACTGATCTTTGTACTTTAGTAAGTTTATCTCCCTGCTCTCTATATCTTCCTGTGCTTTCAGCTGCCTGTTTCTCCCCATCCAGTTCCCTCCCCATTGCTTCTCTGATAACAGAAACATGCAGCAAATGGTGTGATCTCCACTTAGAAATACAGCTCATGTGTGGCTGCTCCAGTTGCCATCCAGCTGGTGGCTGGCAGGATTTGGAGCTGGTGTTCTAGCTTGGCCTCACAGAGAAGCCCCATGCTTGGAATGTGTTTCTGCATCCTCTGCTTTCATTTTCCACCCTTGCTTTTGCATACCCTCTGCAGCTTTTATGCCTTCTCTGAGTCTGCACAAACCAATAGAACAGATTAGCACCTTCTGAATGATTCAGGAGCATAGGCCACCACTGTCACACACAGCTTGATGGCTTCACTGATGGAAAAGGTCAAGTCTTCATTTCCATAGCAGAAGTCTGAGGGAGTAAAGCAATAGGAGAAGACTATCACACAACCATACTGAACATGAAAGGACACACACTTTTCCCCCTCTCCACTTGCTTGCTTCTCATGTTAACAATGCCCAACAGGCATTGGCTTTTGATAAAAATTTGTCTGTGTAAAGCAAATGTATGCTGCACTCCCACTTGTACCCTGCTGTCCCAGGACTCAGTGAGAAACAGCTCTTGGTAGCTCACTCATTGCTGAGCATAAGGCCTGTTTCAAACATCACCATCACAAACAAAGTCTTAAGCTCATACGTGACAAAGACACGTGTCAAATTTACGACAATTTTTATGCTCCCTCTGCTTTTTCTTAGATGTTTCCACCAGACAAAAACTATGCTGATACACCACTGATTGCAGAAGACAGTTTTACTTCCCAAAAATCAAGCCCTGTCTATACTGTTAGCCACATGGGTGCCAGCACAAAAGTGTGTTGACTTTCCTAGTGATTTCAGAGGAAGTTTTCAAAAGCATTTAAGTCCCATATTACAAATATCGCCAAGAAACTGAAGTATCCAGAGAATAATATTCGTAATACAACTATAGTCACATTTTCAGAAGTGACTTTGGTATGTAGGAGCCCAAGGAGAAGTTAAGGTCCCAAAACATGTCAACAAGTTTAAACAATGGAATTTGGAAGTCAGGTATTTTAGATAATTCTGGTCTTCATATGGAAGACACCAGATACATAACATACTCATCTACAGTTTCATCATCTACACACACTTGAGAATCTTCAGAGATGTCTTGGAATATCCCTCTACAGAAAACTCAAAGATTTTATATAAATGTTTGTTACATTCCACAGAGGATGAAATACTTCCTGTTTCTGTACTATTTTATATTATAATTTGTGATATAATTGTGCAGCATCATAAAATTCCAGTATGTAACAAAGCTTTAACTCTAAGGCTAGAGAGAATTCACAGTGCATCAAGATAAATACTACGTAAAGGAAGTGCAAATTTGGAAAATGAGTTGTAGGCCTTTATAAATATCACTAAAAATTACTTCCCTGCAAATCACAAAGCAGCCAAATTGTTAAATGCTGCATTGCATGGATAACTGTCAAGAGGCAGTGTCCCAGATACATAATAGAGCCATATATATTCTGCTTTGTGATAACATCCCCCCCAGAGCTCAGCACTGCTCAATGTCTGAATGGCATCCATCATCATCTGCTAGTCATAGTCTGCCCACTGGAGACGATGCTTTTGTTTCCTGCCCACATGAAGGAGAGCAGAGGATGATACTGATCTCGTCATCATGACACAATTTATTAGGCATTTTAATTCTTCACCCACACATGATAAAATTAAAAATGCCAGGGGCTAGTCTCAGACTGGCAGGCTTAATGCAGAAAAAGTAGTTTTGGGAGAAAATAATTAATAATTCTCCTCCTGCAGAAAATATCAAAATGACGGTGGTGATAAAGCCAACCTTAAAAGCCTCATGAGGCATAAGAGACAGATGTGACAGCATTCTGGGAGAAGAGAAGGGCCCTGAAGAAATCTTACTGCATTAAACTTATGTTGAATCAATAAACAACAAACCAGAATTACTGAATAAAGGGTGCTTTGCTGTTACCTAGGGACTTGAGAGGCTTTTCTGCTTTTACCAGCTCTAAGATATCCAAAATGTCTGGAGTATCTCCCTCCAAAGACTGTAGCAGGTCAAACAGGCACTGAGCTGACACTCCTTTGCTGGTTCCGTTGTTTGTGGCATCCTGTTCCAAAAACAAACATTCGTGGCTGATTTTCTGAGGGCCTCGGTGTATCCCAGGGGTCTTTATCTGGAGGTGTTTTGTCAAAAACATTTGTTTTGTTTTTGACAAAGGGCCCACGTGGAGTTCAAGAGCTCACTGCTCTCAAATAATAAGGCTTGCCTGACTCAACAGACTGATGCTACAGTGGGTGCAGGATCTGAAAACTGCACAGACCTTTGCTGCCCTGTGAAGGACAGATACATAAGTTAGATTTGGCAGTTCCACTTCAAATTAAAATTCCATTAACTTGCCTTAACTCACGAAAATGTTAAAAAATAATTAGTGAATATTTCAAAACAGGGCTAGTCCAGTCTTGAGAGTTTACATGTACTAAAGCTTGGCATTAAGTTTTAATTCCTGTTGCTGGATTCTAAGAATGGATTTGCACTTAAAGACTTACAAATCACTATTGTCTTTTTATAACGCATTTATACACAAAAATTTGAAATGAGACCACATTTACTAGCCTGGATATCAGCAGCCCATTATCTCAGCACCCTGATGCACAGAAGTGTGCAGAAATGAGCTCAAGTGCCTGCTTTGTGCAGTGCTCTGTTTTCCCATTGTGACCTCTGGTAGGGGCTGGCAGCACACACAGGATTGCCCAGCCTGAGACGAGGGAATGGCTCTTACTCACAGGGAACTCCAGGAGAGGGGCCACACTGGCAAACAGCTGCAGGATGAAGGGCTTGCGGTGCAGGACGTAGAACTGGCGACACGCAAACTCGATTGCTTGGCGTAACTGCGGGTTGCTTTCATAGTCAGAGTACACCTGAGCAAACAGAAAAGGACATGGAGGCACCACTACAGGGGAAGAACTCTCCATCTCCTGAGCCCAGACTGAATCCACTACAGCCTTGTCATTCCTGACAAGTTTGCCTAACATGCTTTTAAAGATGGAGAATGGACCGCCCTTCCTGGCAATGCATTTCAGGGACAAATTATCCTTAGACAAAAGGTTTGCTTTTCATGCTTGAACCTTCTTTGTCACACCTTTAGTCCACTATTTTTTATTCTGTGTATCAGAGGTAGATTCATTCTCTCCCCTTCCTAGAATTACTTTACTTGTCAGAAGCCAGTTAATGCTTTCTTCGTCAATCTTTTTGAAATTGCTTTTTTACATCTCAAGAGGGGTATTTTATTAATTCAGTAGCTGACAATGGTTGGGGGAGGGAGGATAGAAAATAATTACAAACTAATTTCTCTCAATATGAAGTGAAAATGAAGTGAGACTCCCTCTCAGAACGGAATGGTTACTGCCAAGTCCTTCAAATGATGGTTTTAAGCTATTTTATTTCAAAATGTCTTGTTTTTAATGAATAAATTCATGCACTGTCAACTTGGATCCAAGTCATACTTATCTGACTATGTAAGGGACAATATTAGAGTTTCCAGTTATTAAAGGGTTTGTTTAGGTAGCTAAAGAAATCACTGGTCCTAACTACTGTGCTGTCAATTACGTTAAAATGAACATATATGGGGATGCTTCTTTTATAGAAATTATAGTGTTTTCTGTATTTGCATTATAATACTAAATCTCTATTTAGATATGTCTCTGAGCCCTAGAAAAATAATCCTTTCTTTCTGTAAAAGAACTACTTTTTAAAATTTTATTTTCAGTAGCTGATTTTTCTCAAAGGTTAACAGGAAAAGATGCCTCCTTGTACACCTCAAAGCAAAGAGAAGCTCCACCTTTAACACTTCCAGTATTTGTCATCGCTCACAGGAAAAAACAACATACAGTTTTTTCATAAATATTTAGTGCAATTTTCATAATTAAAAAGTGAATATAACTTCGTTTCAATCAGCAAGTAGCAAACTTGGATATTTCAACTATTCCCCACATTTCAGCCATCCCTGGAGGGAAAACCACTGAGGGAGACCCAAGGTCCAAAAATTGTCTGGAAATATCACATTTCTGTGTGGCAGTACAGAGCAAGGGAAATGGACATTCATTTACTTAACACAAAGAAGAAAAGAAAATCACCTAGTTCCACCCCCTGCCATGGGCAGGGACACCTTCCACTATCCAGGCTGATCCAAGCCCCATCCAACCTGGCCTTGGACACTTCCAGGGATGGGGCAGCCACAGCTTCTCTGGGCACCCTGTGCCAGAGCCTGCCCACCCTCCCAGGGAAGAACTTCTTCCTAATTTCTAATCTAACCCCACTCTCTGTCAGTATAACACACTGCTTGCTCACAAGCATGCCCTCATTGTTCCTGGGAGAGGCTCACCTGCAGCATGCTGGGCAGCACCCACTGGTACCCGCTGAGGGAGAAGAGGTGGTTGAAGTGCACGGCTGTGTTGATGACTGTGGCAGCGTACTGCCTCAACAAGGCACTGTCCTCGGGGTGCAGGATCAGGGCACCATTGAACACGTTCAGGAACAGCATGATTTCGTCCCCCCAGGGGAACTCGCTGGGCATGCCAAGGAACATCTCCTCCAGCAGCTTAATCCACAAGCTTTTCTGAAGAGTGTCCAGACCAAAGAGCTCTTTACCAGCTGTGGGGGGAAAAGAGGCAACAGCAATCAACTCTGTCCACCACAGCCAGCCTCATCACACTCACAGAGGCCAAAGGCCTTTCCAAGGAGCCATTCCATAACACTGACCATTGTTCCACCTTTACAAAACTGTCTCACCCGTCCTGTACTCTTGGAACTGCCCACAGGGCTTCAACAAACCTTGACTGAAAGCACTAACGTGAAGATGGAGAATGATGAATGTCACACAGCTTGGAAATTATCCTCTTAAAAAGTGCAAGATCTGAGCTTGTACATGCATCATCTGCCCCACACAACCTGAATAGCCGTGTGGATTTATGCTCAATTTTTATCACCCAGGTTCCCACACATTACAGGACATCCATGCAGAATCACAATAATGCTTCTGAAATCAAATGCCTTTAGGGCCTGTTACAGAACTTGTCAATAATTACCATCCTGCAACAGAGGCCTGTTTAATCTGTAAGTCTTTAAGAGGAAAGCTTCTAAAAAATGGGCAGTTTCTACATCCTTGCTGCAGAATTTGCCCAGTCTTCATTGAAGTCCATTGCTTCCTCGAAGTAGATGGCAAAGGACTCCAAGCAATCATTTTTAGGAGCAGTTACGATACTGGACATAGTAATGCAGCTGTAGCATCATGCATAATTTTAATACTTAATTATAAATTATTCTCATTTATGTCCATAGAAAGTAGCTTTGCCTGGAGACCTCTAACAGTGAAGCCCTTCCTGCTGCTGTGCTCACAGACCTACAGCCCTGTATCATTTTCCCCAGGAAGAGATTTATCAGCTTTCAGTAATGCTGCAAGCCTGTGGGTTTCCAAGGCAAATGAAGTACTTCACCAAAACCTTCTGGGTCTGGTACAGCCCCCAGAGAAAGCTGCCAGAGGGCCATACCTTGGGGATCACTGAAGAGTGAGAACTCGGCATCAATGGCACTTCGGGGAAACGAAGGCAGGCGGAGGAGATCCTCCTGGAGCATGGACACGTGGGACTGCTTGTGGGCAGTAGGGATCTTCTGCGTCAGAGATATCAGGAACAAAACCCGCCCCACCTCTTCCAGCTTGCGGGTGAACACCTGACAAAGAGACAAGAATCTGAATCAGTCTGATCAAAAAGCTCTTTGCCATTTATATGTGCCCTAGGTTTGCTTCCTTTCGTGGGAGGAAAGCTGCAGTCGTGGCCCAGAGGATCCTGCTAAAATTCACTGCTGCACCCTTTGGCTAGAATTTGTGTGACCACTGTTCTCCAGTCCAGCTCTGCAAAGATGAATCATGTTCGTAAAAGATCTGGAAGACCCTGAGTGTGTCTGTCAAACACTCTGCCATTGTACCAGGTAGATTAATGTAAACTTTGCCAGTGTGAGCCCCAAGGTGGTCAGAGGCAAAACAACTACGAAGTGAAAGCCATATGGTTGCAGTTGCTTTCTGCAAGGTCTTAAACTATAGTCAACATGAGGTTGGAATTGTTATCTACCTTCTGGGATGAGGTTGGATCACATCTGGCTGTAGAAAGTGTATGTCTAGTCGCAAAAGAAAAGCAGTCAATAAAACAAAGCACACCAGAGTCTGTGTTACTGCAAAGGAGCAAAGTCCTGCTTGATTTGAGACGATCACTTCTGGTTTATACCAGCGGGGAAACTGAGTTCCATTCTACCATCCTCCTTTGAACTTGTGATTGGTAGGACTAACCAGGTTAGCTGTTCTATTTTGATGCCAAAAGTAACCATGAGGAAGAGCGATGCTTAATACTAGAAGCAACTGTCTCTGGAAGCACTACTGAGGCAGCTCTTAGCTACTGGGAAGAAGCCAAAACTTGGAAGCATGTGGCTTAACATGTGACAAAGCCCACCTGCCTTGCTGTGACCTGGGTCTGAAGTGCACTCAGCTCAGAATTGGGTGCTCAATCAACAATAAAGAAAGTATTTTTCAATGGATTGCTGCTCTGTGGCCAATGGCTACAGCACTGCTTTCCTTGCTGAAGCTGGATGTCTTCCAGCAACATCTTGCATGACTACAGAGAGGCTGGTAGACGGTTCATATAAGTTTTCCCTTACAAATATTGTGACCCCTAAGTACTCTAAATAGAAAAATGTGGAAAGCAAAATAACACCCTGACAAAACTAGACAAGCCATTTAAGTCCTTTTGGATCATGTAGGATGTATCAAACTCATTTATATAGGGGACACATCTAGAATCAGAGTGAGACTAATTTCTGTTAGAGAAGGAAGGAAAATGATCTCAAGTAATTTCAGATTTTTATAGACTTTCTACTGGCAGACACAGCACACAAAATATTTCCCTATTCTGTGCCATACACATGAGACAGCCTTAATTATATTTTTCATGATTTTAGCTGCTAGTAGCTCTTAAACAGCTTTATATCTGCTTTTTATAATCACTCCTGATGATATTTTCCTACACTCACATTGTTAGGGACATAACTATAGTAGCCATTTTTCCACTAGAATAATACAACTGTTAAAACAAGATGCATACTGTTTAACCATATTGCCCCATCCCATTTTTATTTTCTGCTTATTACCATCCTCTGCAGATACAGCTAGAGCAATGCTCTTAATCTACATGCAGCATGAGTGAAGGCCTTTAAAGGGAAAAGTTTTATTTACAGGGTTTATTTCTGGGCAAAGGTGTTTAATGACAGTACCTGCTTCTGAATGAGCTCTTGACCCTTTTCTGGATGCATCTGCACGAGGTTGAGCTGGGGAGAAACTGATCTCCGGAAAGGATAAATGTCACGGACATAGGTCTGCCAGGAAAGGAAAAAAGTGTATTTTAAACAAATGTAATTGTAACAGCATCACTCAACAGAACAGAATAAAAGGCTCTTTAGCCCTTTTCAAAGGACAGGGGCTTTCAGTGTCAGGCATCAAGAAAGAGCATAAACAGAAGAGAAATTTGCTCTTTCCTGTGAAAACTAGACATTAATGACTTAAGAACAAGGGACTCCTCCTCTGTCTCTTCCCACTTCTGTCAAATTCCAATCTTTCACTATGCACAACTGAACACTCAATATGTGGTGCTCATAGGACAGAACTGTCTATTTATGGGCTGCTTGTTCTCCTTTAGATAACCCTGATGTTTAAAAAGGGACAAGATGGAAAGAACATAGTCACCTGGACTTGATCTTTGCCTTACCTTGTTGTAATGAATGAGATTCCAACGCTTATCCATTAAAAAGTAATGAGAAGACTGAGTTTCAGGTATGTTAAAAAACTCCAAACACTCCTGAAAAAGAAGAAATCAAAACATCCTGTTACTTTTTAGTTGTCTTATACAAAGACCACAAGATCCAAAAGAAGAATATCCGTCTAATAACATATAAAGGTACAAACCTGCATGCCTCAGTCAGGCTGGTGCTGTTCTGGCTGTAATTCTTAATTTCTGGGTTTTAATCATAAAGCACCTGAATATGTTTGTGAAAATCAAGGCATGCTGGTTCTGAAGATTGATGTTATTTACTTTCATGTCTTCATATCACACACATTTGTCTGACTACATGAGCCATATGGGTATTGCAGCTTCCATTTCACTACTGTGTAATTACCAAGCTTTAGTGACAGGTGATGTGCAGAGACATTGAAGTTCTGATCCTTCAAATCACTGAGATGTGATTCCCATTAAAATTTAACACAGTTGTGAAAACTGAAGGCTTTTACAAATCTCTTTCAATACGGCTCATTTAAAGCTATCCAGGAAGGTTTTGGCAGAAAGGGAATTGACCTCACATGTCCTGGATCCCAAGATATTTCTTGGCTACTGAACCCTCATATCCACTCTGGTCTTGATCATTCTGTGTCTTTAAAAAAAACATTTAATTAATTTACGTATTTATCAAAAGTATACAGCAAATGCCCAATAAGCTGCAGGATCTTCAAATGTAGTTGCATTTGTGGGGTTTTGGCTGTCTGTGAGCTCAGAGCCTTTCATATGGGATCCTTTTTCTTGCAACCAAGCTCCCGTAAAGGGACACAAAAATGCCTATAAGCAGAACTTCCCTCCCTGACACTGGCACAGGATGATCAGGCAGAATGGATTGCTGGCATACAGGTATGGAGGTAAATGTACTATTAAGCACCTTGTCCAGTTCAAAAACTCACTCCTACCTTCAGAAGAGCCTCGAACTGTGTGTCCTCATGGACTGGTAACTGTGTTGGGATGTCACACTCATTCTGCCCATGCACGACAAGGGTTTTTGTGCCTAAAGGAAGAAAAGGAGTTACAGTTTCCCCGGTCTCTTTAATTAACTCAATTTTAAGAGACTGCCCATGATAGATAAAATTCATTCCTGGGCAGGCAGACAGACCATGTCCTGTCTGAAATCTATTAGGCAGTGTTAGTATAGTCTCACACTTCCACAGTTAATGAGAAATTGATCTGTTTTTAAAGGATGAGCTGGCTTTAGCAGCAACTGTCACTCTGAGGAAGGAATAAACGTAAAACGTCAAATCTGCTTTTCATCAAGGTATCTCTTGCCCGACCCATGACGGCCAGCATCTGAATGGTACAGTTTTACAATGACTGTCCTGCCAGCCTTTCACAGCCCAACTGGCACAAAACTCTGGATTGAAAAGACCATTCTAAATCACTTTCTGTTTGCTTCTTTTAGAGCATTTAAAGTGGCTTTCTGAATCTCAAGGAATTAGCAGTAGAATTTACTGACTGAATACTCAACTCAAGGAAAATTGACTTATAATATGCAGCCATTTGTAACAGGCCTTCTTCTGATCCAGGTCTGATGGATCTCCTTTTTGGTAGGGTGGGTCATGAACTTGGAAGTGAAGGAGATGCAAAGACTCATTTCCTATACCTGGCATCGAGGCAGTCACTAGCAGCTTCACTTCACATTGTTCCTTCTTCATAGTCTGTTTGAGGTCCTTGAAGAAGAGCCCTTCAACATAACCCACCACTTCCCAAAGGAAGGTGAGTGTAGCAGAAATGGCATCCATGCCCCACTCACACGGAGTCCGTACAAAATACATGATCAGTCCTACCTGCAGGTAATAAGTGAGAGGAGGATCAGGTTGTAGACATTCTTTTAGCTGTGCAGAGCATTGTATAAACATAGAATAAGAATACTGTTCTACTTCTCTTCACTCAGAGGGCTAAAATGATTAAATTTATATCCTGAAAGTTTGCACTAAAGAACAATCTGCCTGTACTGTTCTTCCTTTTTCTAGAGAGGGTGCAGACTGGGCGCAAAAAGTACTGTTGCAGCACAGCCTTAAAAGCCATTGTAGATGAGGAAAAGGGAGAATCTTTGCAGTAAGAGACTTCCTATGCCTTCTGCTGTGGTGTGCTACCATGTAGATATCTCAGAAACAACAAAAGGCTCCCTGAATTAGCATACATCTTATCTGCTTCATCTCCTAATTGCAGCAAATGCATTGTCCACAATCCTGAAGGAAGGTTTGCTCCAATAGGACTTTCTAAGAGCATAGCACTTTCTGAATGAAAATTAACTAAAATAATTTAAAGTTTCTGGTACTGGAATCCTTCTATTGGTCTACAATTCATTGTCTGTTGTTCAATTTAAAAATCCAGGACAGATTGCTTAGGGATTTAATCACACATTTCTAATTCTTTTTCCTCTCCCCAGAAGGACTGAAAGGCTGGTGTAAGTCTGGTGACTTGCACCCACAGCCAGAAGCAGATATGAGCTATATAGGAAAAGTTAAGCTGTATTTATTTTCTTGCAGATTGTGACATTAACTTTTTAGGACACATGCAGGCAGAGGACGAATTCCAGACTGTACAGGGGACCCACAAGCAGCTCACCAAGTAGTTAAAGAGGATATGAGATGTCTGGGCAGGAAAGTCTCCAATGTTCAACAAAAGCTTCCTTAACATATACATCAGTTCATCCTGGAAGAAAAGCAAATATTTTTTCATTTCAATCAAAATGAAAGTAGAATAGATTTTTCCCTTTTGTCCTTTCTGGCTCTGTTTCTTCTCATTTTTCCATACTCCCTTGCTCAGCTCTGTGTTTCAGTGCATGAATTAGAATTATATGCTTGTGACTGCTCCCACATATTGCAAAATAAGGCTTAGGGTACAGTTCTCAGGCCAGTGTCTTTATGTTTGTATCTCAGAGAGTCCAGTACCTCCTGTTGCAATTTGTACTGACTGTAGTCAGTACATCCTGATTCTGTGCTCCTCTCCCTGTGATAATCCCTGTGATGACTACCTAGATGATCTGTAAAATCTAGTCCAGCTCACCTCAATAGCTTTGACTGCTGGGTAGGAGGTGTGGGCAGAATATAAGTGCCCTTCCTTTAGAGGCTGCCAGTCTTAAATGTGGATTAATCCATTTCTTATGGTGGTAAGGGGTTGTAGAGGGGACAGAATCTCATGGTCAGCTAGGGACAGGCAGCTGGTATTGTAAATATCTTCTATAGCCCTTGTCCTCATCCACAGCAGATTTGAGCTAGTGTTATGGCATGGGTATGCATAGGAAACCCCATGCCAATGATATATCTGGTGATAGCTTCCAAGGAAATACACCTGTTCTCTGTGTTCTGTACTGGTGTTTGTGGTAGGCCCTTAAAGAGAAAGTAAACCAGCAGACTGTGATAGCTCTGAGGCTGAACAGTGCACGGCCTCCTTCTTAAAGGTAGTTAACAAACAACCTCTCTGTCCCATCCCTGGAAGTGTATTAAGCCAGGTTACATGAGGCTTGGAGCAACCTGATGTAGTAGAAGGTATCCCTGCCTGTGGTAGGGACTTGGGACAAGATGATCTTTAAGGTCCCTTCCAACCCAAGCCATTCTATGAAACAAAAGTGACCCTCTGAACTTAAATAAAAGCGTTGTGGACCATGGCTGAGAAGTCTCAGGAACAGTGAGGCCACTGAAACTTGTTAGCTCAAAGAACCAAAGGGCCTGACCTTTCTCAGTATTAATATTCATTCTGTAGGTGGTGGCTTGAAAGATGACAATAATGGTATTATTGACATCATACACCAAGTGTGCAGTTGTGAATGTGGTATGGAGAGTCTTGCTGCCTTCCATCCAGTCAGAGCCAGTGTGCCTTTCTTCCATAAAACTTAGCCATGAACTAGAAAGTGGTCTAATAAGGGAGAGACAAAGCCACCTCCATGTTTCAGGTAAAGCCAAAAAGAGTGGCATGGGTGGAGTCAATATTCAGTTAGACAAAAGGGTTGTGCTTCACTCAGCAACTCTTCAAAGCCTGCCTTACAGCAAGTCAGACCCTTAGTGGTGATAAATCAGCTCCATCCCATTTACATCAGTGGACTAAGATTGAGGCCAAACGATGACATGCTACATTATAACAGCAAATGTTCTTCTCCAGTGATGCCCACAGATTGATTCTGCTTGCAAGTATGCTCCCCTGCTCTAACCAACTCATACACCCCCTGAGTAGAGGGAGAACAGACCTGTCGATTGCTGATTGTCAGCTTCTCAAGGAAGTGGCGAAGAACTGTAGAGGGGTCTTCAATTAAGCAGTTCCACAGGACCTGCTGAGCAACAGCACTTACTGTGAGAGAGAAAGGAAACAAGGTCAGAATCATCTCCCTTGGAAAAGCCTTGAGCTAGTACACTTAGATGCAAACATTCCTAATATTCTACCACAACTTTCATGTTTTGTATTGAAACACATGGAAGCCTCTTTGATGCGTAAGGATTCCTGGTCACCAGTGCAGTCATCTCAATAATAATAATAATCATCTAATCAGGTCTAATATTTGAACCGTCCCTAATTACTGATAGGACAGGAAGCACTTTATCCCTGTAGTCAAGGAATAATAAAGAAGTAACTATTTGGTTTCATAACTCCAGATGGACAAAATCCAGCAACTGAAAGACAAATTCATGTACTCTTTTGTTCATGCATATAATTTAACTTTCATGGTGATTTATTAAGTAATTTTATCTGGTATTGGTGAACAGTATTAGATAGTCAGCAAGGAATTTTGTTGATTAACTCCCCAAAGTGCAATAAATGGCAATCCTGTGAAGCTTAACAGCAACACAGAATTATTCATTATTTTGTTTTCAGTACTCAGCTCCCCACCACAAAATGAAACATACAGTATTTAGGTGGCTTACTACATTCACCCAAAACTGAATAAAAAATTTAGCAGGAAGTTAAATGCACAAATAGCTGACATGATGAGTAAAGAAGGAAGGGACAGAGTCCAGCAACTGTAAACATTTGAGAGAAACAAATACAGAAAAATGCATTATTAATTTACAAATACATCACAGACCATAACCAATATATTCAAACTGTGTATAGCTGGCTTTCTATTTGTCATAGAACAAAGAAAGACTGGTGGGAACAGACTTCTGGAGGTCTGTAGTTCAAGCCCTGCTTGGAGCAGGACTGTCACCAGGTTATGTCAACCATGGCTTTGACTAGCCAGGTTCGATAACCTCTCTGCATGGAGAATCAATAGAAATTGCATTGTGCTCCTGGTTATGAAGTTCCTTCCCAATTTCTAACCCGAACTTCCCAAACTGTAATTTCTAAGTTAGTGTTCCTCTAACTTTTTGTTTCCTTTGCATCAGACCAAACAAGCCCAGATTCTACAATCACTCCTCACAGAACACCTATGTTAGACCTCTTATGACCCTGCTATCCCCCTAACTAAACCATTTTCAGCTTCTCGATATTTATCTTGAATTGGGCATCCCAAAAGAGCAAAAAAAAACCCCTAAAGCTAAACACAAATCATGGAGAAAAAAAAATCTTGGAGGCTACAAAGTGACATTTCTATTGGAAATCTACTTTCAAATAGTTTTGGAAGAGGTTCTGCGACACTTGAGCAAGAATCCCTTGAAATTTATTCTAGGTCAGTACCAGCTACTCCATCCTCCCGGACTTCTCCATCTTCCATCAAGTGGACAATGGGGAGCACTGCTGCACAGATGCATGCAGGAAACACAGCCTGAGGTGGTTGGGGCACATGATGGTTTGGAGTGTGTTCAGTGGTGTGTTCTTCATCTGGAGCAGCAAGAAGAGTAGAAGGGGAGTTAGTGGTATTAGCCAGGCAGGTTAGATTATCATCTGTGTTAGGGGCTGTACAAACAGAACAAAA
Source organism: Anabacerthia variegaticeps (assembly GCA_035583185.1). Classification (NCBI taxonomy): domain Eukaryota; kingdom Metazoa; phylum Chordata; class Aves; order Passeriformes; family Furnariidae; genus Anabacerthia; species Anabacerthia variegaticeps. Next base: position 1,771,564 of record JAWWEW010000002.1, on the reverse strand, counting down.
CAACAGGCTGTCTGTTCACTGTGCAAGCACAACAGGTTTACTGCTATCTCCAAGAAGAAATTGAACCTCCAGCCAACTTCTTGATTAAAAATTTTCTTTGCAAATATATGATTTTTCAATTAACATTTCTGGTAAGCTACTTAGTTCTTCCTGGTGAAATCCCTTCTCATTACCATTTTTTAGCTAGAAGTCTCTCTCTGGCACTACTCTCCAAATGGAACATGAAAGGCAAGGGAAGACATTGTGACAGCAAGGGTGAATAAAATAATGCAATGCAAAAATTTATTACAGAGTGGCTCAATTTTGGGAACATATTTGGCAAAAGGAAGAGCCACAGCTTTATGGGTCAACAGAAAAGGGCACACAGATAATACAGAAATGCCATAAATGCCATTGTTTCTGCCTGTCAAAACTTCCCACCAAAAAATTATCCATCAGCTTTCTGCCAGAAGTTCTCACAAGACCTTCCTGCTAGAGTTTTCCTGCCAGAAGATCCTGCAATTACTTCTTCAAACATCTGAATAGGGCTATGTGCCAAGAAACCATGTACAGCCTCCTTTGAACACTATAAAATTAAAGAGAGACTTTGGAAAATCAGGGTTGAGGAAAGAGAGAGAACTGGTTATTGTAGCCAAGAATCAGAAAAAAAAAGAATGCAGAAAACTGCTTCTCTCCCCCACCTCCATACCAACTTGGCAAAAAGGTAGTTTTTTGGTGGTAACTTTCCTCTGCTTCTAAAAGTAATCTTAGCTTTTTCCAACGTTTTCTTGTTTCTTCTCTTTGGATCTCTTAGCAATTAATAAAATCAGTTTTGGTACCAACAGGTAACTTGTATGAGTTTTAATTTTGCTCAGGGGAATATTTCAGTGAATGAAATCATAGAAGGGAACACTCCCAAGTGAGGTCCACGCACCTTCTGCGCTGACTGCAGACCGCACTGACCAGACAGAGCCACGGCGGAAGGAATAGTTCCTGTGAGAGGTACTGGAAGTGCAGGAAGGACTCACAGAGAGACGGCGGGACGCCAGGTTGGCAACTTCTTCTACTGACAAAGAGAATAGGAAATGTCAATCCAGATCCTACTGACAGACTTTAGGGAACTTTCTGAAGGACTGCACTTACAACCAAATCAGATCTTTGAGAATTCAAGTCAGGTAACACTTAATAAGCACAACTTAAGATCTATAAAGATCAGGCAGATAGGTAATTTGCTCATGCTTTGGGAACCAGCAGAACCTCGTTCTAGAAGAGTGTTCAGTGCTTTGGTGCATCACACTATACCTGAATCAGCTCTATACTTCTTTTCATCCACTTCCTGTTAATCATCATGGTTGCTTAGTTTTTTCTAAGAAATGGGATTTCTACTCACAGATTTCCTAATGTATGCTTAGACTTGAACATCCCTGTACTCACCTAATGGCACATACCTTGGAATGCCTTTAATGATGTTTGTGTGCTCTGTTAGACTGGACCAGTGAAAATCCTCACTCAAAGACTTAAGTTTTTCATGAGTCATGCCATGTAACCTTGGCTGTCTGAAAGTCTGGTACTGAGACTGATCCGGTCCTCTGGGCTTCCCCACTAGTCACCATAAAGGTAGAAAACTCCAGTGGCAAGTGAGCACATTCTAAGCTGTGTATCTTAAGACAGATACTGCCAAAGGGTGATTTCTTTCACACTTCGATTATTAAGGAGCTAAAGTTATGAAGGACAGATTTCATTCCTACTGTTGCACATTCTCATTCTGTTAAATTCCACAGGATACTGGGAGCTTTGAGATGCTAAATGCTGACAAGTTCCACCAAAGTGGGGGGGAGATGGGCTAAGCAGCTGCATCACACAGTAAGCACTCAATACATCCAAGGTTCTCTGTTTTTCTTGCACTAATTTTTAAACACACTTTTCCTCAATCATTGGGACTCTTCAACAAATGGTTGTGACCTTTCTAACACTAACAATCAATGTTTCTGGACATCATCCCCTAAGCAGTGCAATGTTGGTGGGAAGTGCTGTCAGGTTCCTGGAATGCAGATCCTGGCCCCAGAGCACACCTTCTTCTTCCTGCTCTGAGCTCGGTGTGCAGGACGGCTCATAGCAGGCCTCCTGAGTGATGGGGATAGCAGTGATGAGACTGGCTTCCCGGCCCAGGCGTTTCTTCTCTTCCTCCTGCTGCAGGTTCTTCAGGATGTGCTCTGCTCGCTGATGGGAACGCGACACAGCTCGGGCTGAAAATGACTTCTATTGGGAAGAAAAGAGAAGAAACACAGCCTGAAGCTGTGTTGCACACACCCTGATTTTCTGACAGAGACCTCTGACACTTAGCAATTCAGTCTCTAAATACAAACTAGACTAGTGCCAGCTGAACAGATTCAGCAGGAGGCTCTTCTTGGAGATCCATCTACAGTGGTCTGTCAGACAGGTCTATTGCACTACTCTGCTCTTGGAAAGAGAACAGCTGTGTGCTCCTGAGATCTGAGTTACCATCTCTTGCAGGGGTAAGAGGTGCAGTACAGTACCAAAGTGAACAAACAGAAAAGCCTTATGCCTATATAGAAAATTCTGTGCGTTCTACATAGACTATACTACATTTTTTTCCCAGATGGGAAAGAAAATCTCAAAGTTTAGTCCACATCTATTGGCTTCACTTTCCCTTTCTACTACAGAGAAAAACCAGTGTTTACTCTCACAATGTCTGCTTACCGACTGATCTTCATTTATAGGATCTTGCACACTCCCACTGCACTGAGGGACCCAGGGAGGGTCAAACATTGGCACAGATGGCATACCCAGCACAGGAGAAGGCAGAGTGAAGTTTATACTTGGAGGAGGGATCTAAATAAAAACATGAAAGACATTTTGTTAAAGCAGACTATTACTGTCAGTACTGTTAATTAAACATGAGCACAAGTACCCAAGACATTAATCAACTCTGCAAATTGTTCCCACCTCTGTATCTCACTGAGTCATAACCCCATACATTTCATTCTCCAATATTTTTTGAGACCCGAGTCCACATTACACAGGAGTTCTATTTATACAGGAGTTCATTTCATACAGGAGTTCTACACATCACCTCCCCCACTAGTGTCACTTACACAATCATTTTTTTCTCTAAACAGAGTTTCAGACAATTTCATAGCAGTGTGTCATTACACACCTATCCCACAAAGCAAGCTGTAAACATCATCATTGTGCTTCCTGTGTCCTATCTACCTTAAAGATCTGCTGTGCTCCCTCTTCCATCCTTGGCCACACTTGATATCTAAACCTCCAGAGCGTGTGAAATTTGAGAATGGCATTCAGTCTTTGCACTGTCTCTGGGTGATGAAATTCGGACATCAGCATGTCAGAGACGGCCTCTGGCACTTTCACAGCACACAGCAGGAACATGGCAGCTGCAGGGAGAGAACATCTCATCATCTGGTTTTCTTAATAATGTGTTTATTTGGTAAGGAGAAACCACAGCTGTACAAACCCCCACCAAAAGAAACCCCATATTGGTTCCAGAAATGAGATCACCAGTCTAACAAGTATGGGGTTTGTGTTTGCTGGGTGCAAAGGGGAAGGGGAGAGCACAGGGAAGAACCGTGGGCTGAAGAAATGCACCAGTGGAGCAGATGGAAAGTGAGAGAAGCCTGAAAAACATGAGATGCAGGGTCAAACCATGGACTTCAGGGCAGAATTCATTCTCAGCTTTGGAAAATGAGGGACTGTAAACTGGACTGAAAGGTGATTAAAAGGGGAGTGGTCTCTGAGGAGCACTTCAAACCTCTTGCATTGTTAGCAGCTTTTGATATAAATGCTTGTAAGAACACCTGGGATGGTCCACTTAGGTGTACAAATCTGTGGAAGGAGGCAATCTTTAAGACATTTCCTTGCATACTGGGGGAGGAGAAAGGCAGAATTTGAAAGTCGTGGGAGATCAGCTTACAAACAAATTTGATTAATTTATGCTTTATTTAAGTAAACTTTGTATTGTGAGGGATGTTTACAGTTTCTAAGGCTGCAACTCATTATTTCTGAGCATCTGGCATTAGCACACACAGTTTGTGTTCAGACAGAACAATAAGACTAGAAAAGACCTCCTGAGTCACATGATCTAACCCCTTTCACAAACTCCTAAACTGAAGGGCATTTGCTATCTTTTCTGGAGGTGAGAAATCTTCTGCTTTCCAGATGAAAGAGGTCATAAAAAACCTTTTACTTTCAAAATATACAAGGCTCAAAAAATTTGCCCACCAAATTTTTTAGGAGAGCCCTAGGTTTTTTTAACACCTTAAGAGAGAGTGCATAGGAGAAAAGCTGAACACATTTTCTCAGAGGGTACTTCTACTGGTAAACTTTAAGAAAAAGAGTACTTAGCAAAAATTTAAAGTGTAACATTCAATCAAAAATAAAGCATTCCACAAAGCATTAACTTAGCAAAATCCAGCCCATCTGGTTCCAAGTTATCCAAAATATTAAGAAAAGAGATTAGGAGAAGTAAAGGAAAAGAGAAAAAACTAGAAAATTATAGCTACTACCAGAGTCCTGAAAGAGTCCAGCTTCCACACGACCAGGTGGCAGGGCTTGAACATGTGGAGACTACATGTCTTGGGTTTTACCTGCTCTAGCCTGCTGTGGCCACTCCTCCCAGGCAGGACTTCCAGCCCACTGGCCACTCTGGGGAGGGGTCAGTGGTCATGCTCCAGCTGGGTTAGCCCATGTGAGGCTGGGTTAGCCCATGTGAGGCTGGGTTAGGAGCTCCAGGACAGGTGGTGTAGGCATGCTCCCAGGCTGCCTTTGAGTGAAAGCTGCTCTCAGGTGTCCCAGTAGACTAGCAGGGGCTGAGGATAGGGCATTATCTCATCTTCATGAAATTCGACTTATTCTTTGCCCCCTCTCCCCCAAGCTTGAGTTGGTCCAAGCCACTAATTAATATAATAATCCAGTGTCTCACACAATGTCTAGAATTTCTTTTTCACGGTAATACTCTTATAAGTATATGATGTCCTAATCATCTGCTGCCTTAAAGATGCCTCTCAACTATGTGTCATCAGCAAACATCATCTGCACAATTTAAAACCAACTGGAAATGGAAAATTTAAATAAATGCTGTACCATTAGACTACTTACTGAGCAATGCTGCTGTCACCATGCAACATGAGAATTTTCCTTTCAACACAATAGAGGAGATATGATGGTTCCACTCTCATTCCCTGCCTCAGTTTTTATAGCAGCTCTCAATTGATACTAAAAATTTCCATGAGGCAACATACAGAATACTTTAGTAAACTCTGGACAGACTGAATCGCTGTGTTTCCTCTGCCTAGAAACCCAGTTGAGCACCAATACTAATTCTGATGATCCAAACATCCACCACAACCAGGTGCTGAAAGAGATTGTCCTCCTGGTCCTCCTGGCCATCTCTTTTTGTCCAGAGCACAAAACCACAAGAAAGCCTATGAGAAACAAACAGCCCTGAAGAAACCCTGAAGGCATTCAGATTCCTCCACTGCAAAGCTGCCTTGAAAGGTCCTGTGATCTACTGCAAACTGTGTAGCCAGGGCAGCCATCCTAAGTGTTTTTGTTATCTTACCTGCTGCTCCAGCCATGTGCTCATCCACACTGAGCAGGAGCTCCCATGCTGCTGGCTGGATGTCTCCATACATCTCTTCTGTGAGGATAGGAGCTGCCTTGATTAGCAGTGACAAAGGTGCAGGAGAGAGGCTCATTACCTGCAACAAACCAAGCCGTGCCTTAGGGCTGAGCTGTGCAAATTATCCATAGGGAACAACACACACAGTAATTTTACTCTGGTTTTGGTCTACAGATTAACCACCAATAGGTTCAGCCATTTCAAATAATGCTCCATAGAAGAACATTGCTTTTGTCCTACACTGAAAGAGCAGAGTTTACAACCTAGTTCCTGGGGTCTTTTGCTTGTTCCTCACATCACCAAAACTCAGATAAAGAGGACAAAAGGAAAGCCAAACTTTCCCACGGTGGTGTACAACAGTGATACAGATCCATGAAAATCTCACTAAGAAAAAGCCTGTGAAGAATCTGTTGCTTCTTTAGGAACACTGAACAAGTAAGACTAAAGAAAATTATTGCTGTAAACTGACATGTTGTATTTAAACACAATTGAGGATTTCTCACATTTTTTAAATTTTGGGGGGTTTTTGGTCTTTTTTTCGTATCCCCAGCTTTGATGCATGTGTCCCTGTGGAAAGACAGAGAGGCACACTGTGATTTAATGGACCCAAATGTTTAAAGGATTCTTTGACTGTGTTACCTTAAAAGACTTAAATTTTGCATAACTCAGATGAGGAAAACAGGTAAGGCTGAACTGACTGATATTCAGGAACAGTTCTCCACATGGGCTTGGAGATCCATATATATTTTCCCTATTGTTGCAGTCTAACCTTGACACCTACGTATCAGCCTACCTATCACATGGCCTGGTCAGTACCTGGTGCCTGATGTATTTTAGCATTCCAGAATCCTTCTTCCCTTCCAAGCTGATATCAGTCATTCTCTTTTTTAGAGAAGGAGTTCTCAAGCATGACTTGTCTGAGCACTGGAAGGAAGCAAAAAGAAAGTGCAGTTCACATCTGGATTTTCCAAAATGTGGAAGAGGAGATCATGTATAAGAGGAATTTCTGGACACTGAAAGTCTTCTGGTACCAGAGCTGTAGCACAAAGCCCTCTTCTTGGCTGGTGACAGACCTACTATCAGTGAGTCAACGTATGTCATCCAACTTTCTTCTCTTTTTAACAATTTTTTCCCAATAAAATGATACGGAACGTGAATGTTCTCTGTGTAATGTTCACAGGTGGCACACCCATTTATTTTAGTTAAGCAGGTTAGAGGCAAAGAGTCTACACCTTCCCTCTAAAAAATTACCAGTGGAAGTGCTTAGTGTGCACAACAATGATTCCTCTCATAGAATCATTGAGGTTGGAAAAGACCTCTAAATCACCAGGTCCTGCTGTTAACTCACAACTGCCAAGCCCCCCACTCAACAATACCCCTCAGTGCCACATCCACAGGTCTGTTAAATACCTCCAAGGATGACAACTTCACTACCTCCCTGGGCAGCCTGTTTCACTGCTTGACAACCCTTTTGGAGAAGGAATGTTTCATAATATCCAACTTAAACATCCCCTGGTGCAACTTGAGGCCATTTCTTCCTATCCTGTCACTTGTTGCCTGGGAGAAGAGGCTGATTCCCACACCACCACAACACCTTTTCAGGGAGCTGTAGAGAGTGAGAAGGTCTCTGGTCTCCCCTGAGCCTCCTTTTTCTCCAGGCTGATCCCCCCCACTCCCTCAGCCACTCTTCATCAGATTTGAGCTCTCTGTCTTGCAGTTCGAAGTTGGAGATGAAACAACACAGTAATGCACAGTGTTCTTTTGCTAACTTTCATGAACACTGCCAGCTGCTCATCTCCAGCCTACCTTCTGTAGAGGAAATGACTGCCTCTCTTTTTAAATAACTGATACACTACTTTTCTCTGCCAGAGGAATTATATGGGGGTTTCCAGTTTTCAGGAAAACAGAAACATTTGCTGCTGTTTCCCCTGCTCTGTGCCACCTTCCATACAAATACCCTTCAATTTTCTAACTTGACAGGAAAAAACAAATCTGCTGGTTGATGAGGAAATGTTACAAACTTGTCTCCTACTCCATCATTTGTTGCTTCCAGGAATGACAGCCTCCTTACCCAACTGAAACCTTCATGAGAGTTTCATGAACTTTTTTGTTTTCAATGTTACTGCAATGTAGTTAAGTGACTCTGCCATTGCAAATATTCAGAATAACTGCAGTCTGCCTACTGTGGTCCACCTGTTGACATGATTAAGTTGGTGCTTGGATGGGCAAGTTCCCAAAAGCAGAAATGTATTTCCACCGAAGTCAAAGGCACCACTTACATGGCTAAAAAGTTCCTACTGAACTGGTCATTAAAAGTGCATCACTAAAGAGTCTGTAACATTAAAGGCCAATGTATACAATTCTTGGAACAGCTCTGAGAGCTCAGATCTAAAAGAAAGAGATTACACGAGATGTTAGAAGAATTTCAAGAGTGATTCTTACTAAGAGATGACAAAAAGCATGAAAAAAAAAGACTGGACTCCATGGGGTGATAAGTAGAGGCCATAAAAGATCATTAAAAGTAAAATCGGGTTATTTTAAGCTTTTAAATGACCTTATCAACAACTAAGATTCTCCCCAATCAATACAGATTACATTCCTTCCATAATGGTAAATGACTTAATAGCTGGGTTGTTTTTTTACAGCAAAGCTACGTTTAGGAAGGGCTGTGTTGATTTTTGCATGAAAGAACTGTATGAGTACATTAGGCAGTCTTTTAACAAACCCCAAAACATACTGCTTTTTCTATTTACTTACTTCCTTTTGTTTTTTGCCTCTTGCCACATTGTTCAATGTGCTGTTTTCTCTCAGAGAGTCCACTGTGTCTCCATACAGGAGTTTGATGGCCCGGACAAGGCGAGCACTGGAGCGGCTGTGATGGAGGTAGCAGTGTGGGTGACAGTAATCAATATGGGGACATATGAAACTTTGCTGATTGCATAACAGGATCATAACCTGGAAATTAAAAGAGCATAGTTATCTACAGAAATGGGAGTTACACAGACAGTGATGGGGATGATGGGGACAGTCAAGCTAACTTTTCCACAGCCTGGATGGGGAGGCATGAAGCTCAACACAGTTCTTCAAAAAGCTATGTGTGCCTGTGCAAAGCTCTGTACTTAGATGGGGTTTGAAACTAGCTAGGCATGGCTAAAGAAACATTAGTGTTAACAAAGCAAAGACACAGAGCTGCTGCAGATGTGTATGTTTGGCTGGGGGCAAGATTAAGGCTGAGGAAAATAGTACTCTCTCTGTTTGCAGAAAAGCTGTTGTATCACCACTCGGAGAAGGAGGGCTTGGACTGGAAACTGTCAACTATTTAATTGTCATTAAAGCTGCAAACCCACCAGGTATGGGGGTTAGTTTCCTTCAAGGAATGTGAAAGGAAACGTCTCAGTATGCTCTTAGGTCAGAGTAAACTATGTCAGTTTCTGCATGTGCTTCCCTCACTGTGTTTGAGCACACCCATCCAGCCCAGCTTGATATTAGCTGGCTCAGTTACTATTTTCACTGGTGTTGCCATATGGCAGCAAGAAGCTCTAAAACCATCTAAGAAACCAGGCAAATATTTTGGCACTTAGCTATTCTGAGCCCTGTTTTGTTGCAGCAGCACTGCTATTAGCCCCTAACCTAATTAATTAAAGGTCACCTTGGTAAGTGACTGCTTTCTGTGTAACTCAGAGGGTTTCCTCCCAGAGGGGGAGCAGCACTCTGTATACTGCTCTTCATGTTACACACAAATCCAGCCTCTTAGTAGTACTCTAAAGAAAACAGGCTTCCCCAAGGCATTCACACTCTACGTCTTAACTGGCCTTTATAGATCCTACTCTTCACCCCACAGAAATACCCAGAACTGCCAGAAAGAGTCTATCCCACCTCTTCCATCCACTTATGGTCCATGCAGCTGTAGTCTGCTGGCTCTCTCAAGTAAGGCTGCCACATCATTCTCAACCTTATAAGCTTCTAAAAAGTCAGGAGCTTAATTTAAAACAAATCTATCATGTGCATGTTGGATTCTTGTGTTTGCCTGCCTGTTCTGGACTCATATTATCCATCAGGAATAATTGAACATTTGTATCAATGTGCATATGGTATAAGTCTAATCAGCATTGCATAGCCTCTAGCCAGCCTGAGTGGCTGACACAGAGTGAGGACACCACATTCCAGACTGCTGTAAAGGACAGGTAAAGGAAATGCTGGTGCCTTCACAGCAGCAACTGGAACCAGTGATCCCTTCAAGTGGTTTGCTCATGACCACTAAGTAAAGCAGGCTTTTATTTTGCCTGTAGTTTCCAACCTTTCCAACAAACAAAAAGAGAAGGTTTTCATGCGGTATTGGTACTTGAGTGGCATTAACTGGAACAGGTGATTTTTCAAATCTTCCTTTTGCCCATGCAGGCTAATCACGTGTAGAGTGAGACAAACATCTCAAGTTCCTTCAGAATTCCTGATTCCATGCATCCTCCCACATTGAGCAAAGGCACCATGATTTATCCTAAGCTGCTAACTAGGGAGATTCCCTTATCCTCTAGTGATTCAGCATCTAATACATACAAAGTTTAATACACTGGAATTTCCAAGTGAGGTGTAATCATTACCAAGAGTAAGACAGAGAAGCAGGGTAGTCCAGGGATTGAGGTACCAGCTTGGAGGATGTGTTATTCAAGTTCCCTACCCTGCCACCCTCTTCCAAAAAAGACAGATATCAAGAACTGCCTCTGACATCAAAGTATTAGATTAAGCCTGTTCTTACCCACATTAGATAGGAATGGGGCAACTGAGAGCAGACTGTACAAAATGCTTGGGGGAAGGAGTGGGATATGAACTCAGAACTGGTAGCTGTCTTTCCCTAAGGAAACTCAGGAGTCAAAAGATGTCTGTCCTCACACACATGTGCAGGACACAATCAATCTGTGCACAGCTAGTCAATCCAAAGACAATTAATCCGTGCACATGTGTACAGTGGGTCAATCCAAAGCATTTGCACAAAGGCACACTGACTGTACTACACCATCACAGTGTGTCATGAGTCAACAGAGGCAGAGGTGCACAGTCCTTGGATACAGGTGGATTGAATAGACAGACTTGCACAACTGACTTTTGGCAAGTCTAAATTGTGGATATAGATTGCCAAAATGGATGTCTCAGACCCTGCATGACCAAACCAGATCTGCACTGTTGTACTTCCTGTCTGTTGAATAGAGCTGGAACTATACAAGGCCCTGTTGGGTTAGACAGGGAGTTTCTAAAATGCCACTTCCCAGAAAGTGGGAGCCCAGCTCACACTGGAGCCCATTCTGCTCCACTCCCTGAACTACCCACTACCAGCCATGCTGGAGATAAGATACTTAGCTAATGGATTTTTCAGCTGAGGGAGCATGGCTGTCCCTGAACACCTACAGAGAAAGTTCCTTTTCCCATAAAAATTTAATACATGAAATAGACAGAGAGAGCAAGATAAAAACTTTCTGGTTTCAGTCCATTTTAGAAATGGCAAACGAGTGATTTCCAAAGGTCACAGCTTACTCACGCTTTAGATCCTTGATGCTGTATGGATAAAGCACAGATTGTGATCTGGTTATTGCCAGCACAAAGGTTTTCCTACTGAAAATGCCATCCTTGAGATCACTGCCAATGACTTGTACTTACATGTAACCACGACATATTCCGATGATAGTTCTCCTCCATGCCTGTGTTGCTCAGCACCTCGGGTTCAATGCTGGGCTCGCTTGCGCTCCAAGGGCTCCCTTCTTCAAAAGAAAAATACCCAAAAGGTGGTTGTTTTTTATTGCTCCCTATGTGCTCTAAGACTAGGGTCAGCACTTGTAAGCCAGGCCAGCCTTGTGGGAACAGACCAGAGTATACAGAATATGTATCTTGCTGGCTTGACACTTACAAGAACCATTTGGACTTGGCTCACAGGCCATCTTGTCAGTAGCAAATATTGCTCCCTCCCCACTCTTTTCTTTAACGGAAGGAAAAAGGATAATCAAAAACCATCAGAAACAAATTCTTTGCACCATTCAGATGCTGCAAATGGTGGGTTTAGTGATCTGCATTGACTGGGCTCTGTGGTTAAAAATGCCAACAAAAATCCAACCAGAAGTGGCATCCAACTGGAAATGCCAATGGGCAAAGTCCCTGCTAATTGCCCATGAAAACTACTAATGTCATGGGGATGAAAGGGGAAAAAAATCCTGATTCTAACACACTAGTTCTGAAGAACTCAGACAAGGGAGAGATTTCTCTGGGAAGGCTCACTGATCCCTGCGTCTCCTCTAGCCATTTCATACCCTTTGGACTATAAAACTATCATTAATCCTGTTAAGTGTTGGCTGGAGATGAATTCTGGTGTATCCTTTCTCTCTCCTCTTTAAGTGAACTGTGACTTGCCAAAGTCTACAGAACAGGCAATCCCACTCTCCATGTTCACCTACTGAAGCATCTTCTGAGCAATATAAAAATTACTGTTAAGCTTGGGAGGTTATTTCAACTCCAAATGTATCCACAGTTTTTGGTTAACACCCCTAGCAGAGGGAATCCCTTTAGTTCAGCTTTGCTGGAGATTTCTCATGGCAGGATGCACATTTGGTTTCCATAAGATAAAGGTATGAAGATCTATGTTTTTAACACCGAGGAAGGCAGCTATAAACTGTAAAAACAGATGTATATGCCAATACGTAGAAATATAGTAATTTAACATGTACCTGTTATGTTCTAAATATAGGACGATTTATTTGACATGTCATACAACATGCCTATGGCATCATATCTGACATGTAATATGAAGTGCATGTCCATCTATCTATATATATCTATACTTATATAGATATATATATAGCCAATCGGTTGCTATGGACAATAAAATATAATATAAGCATATGACCTCATGTATTCATTATATCATAAGATTTAGGGGTGTGTGTATGTGCACACATACACGGGCACGTGCTTCCCTAAAGACAGCAAGTGTATGGCTGGCAGGCTGCAGCATTCCAAGAGCTCATGCTCTAACATGGAGTGCTGAACTGGCAAACTGCATGGAGCCGATGCTGCACCCAGGATTTGAGCCATGTTCCTTCCAGGCCCTAGTCCAGGAAGTTCCTGAAGAAGACTCTAGATTTCTCCTAGCCTGCTGGGGTGGGGGTCTCTTGTCATTTCTAGCTCTGCTGCAATAACATCAAGAGTTTAGGTCCTGCCTATTGTCCCCTCCCTTTCCACCCGCTTGTCTAAGTTACCTATATCAGTGACAGTGTCCCTGCTGTGGGACAGCTGCAGCTCCTCATTCTCAGACTCTGAGTCCTGCCGTGATAACTTGGTGCTCTTTAGGCTGCCGGCCCGGCGAATGCTGGAAAGGGAACCCCCCTTCTTCACCCGGAAACTGCGGGTTCCTTTAATCTGGAGCAAGCGGGAGCCTCCTATCCTGATCTTCCTGCTGGGAACTGTATTAAAAGAATAAAAGAGGACTTTTTTCCCCTTAATTTTTCCCCATTTAAAAAAGAAAGAGATCCTGGCCCTCCCCTCCCTCCCAGCCCTTTGCTGCCAGCCTGTATTGCAGCATCTTTTCTCCTACCAGGGAATGTGGGGCCAGAGGCTCCTCCAAAGCCACCGCCAATGCAGTTCTGTCAATCAGGCAGTAAAGATGCTTTACAGAAATGTGTTCAACACCTCATTTCCTGGACACCTGGTATGTCACCTCTGGCCTTGTCTGTATCTGGAATTAGCCCTCATTTAACCACAAGCAAGTAGAGTCATCTGCTCTAACAGAAACCCAAAACGTGGACAAGGAAAACCTACGATTCACACCAATTTGAATCAGTTCCTGCCAGGAAACAGGATCTACCCAGTGGATGTAAACTGCAGTTTTCTGTGCCAGCCCTTGGGGTTTACATTAGTGCAGAATCGCCTCTTGCTAGGCTAGATGGCTAAATCCCAAGCATGAACATGTCACCATGGACAAAACTACTTTCCCATGGACATAGGTTCTTAAACCTCACTGAGCTCTGCAATAGGATCAATTATTTATTCATACAGGACGTGTGACTGCAGAAGGGAAGTCTGCTTCATGAGGTTAGCAAGACTTCTGTGAAGTAAGATTTGCATAAATCCATTTCTCTGCATGTTATTCTGCATCATTAGAATGCTTTAGAAGAAATGGGAGCATGTAGATCCTCTCCTTCAGACAAATCAGCAGCTTTCAGGCATTAACAACATCCATTGACACTCTGCATTTTTGATGAGCACAGGCATGAAATGGGTCAACGTTCCAAGCACCAACTGTTTTGCACTTTCATACTCCTCTTAGTTCAAAGGCAGTACATAGCAGTATGTCAGTCCAAATGTTGCAACACTCAGTCATTTTACTGCAGATACAATCAGACAAGGCCATGTGTGATCAATGACCTTTTGAGGTATGGTTGGGAATGAACAGGATGCAGCTTTTTAGATACCATGGGTAAGCAAAATATTTAAATAGAATTGTATTTTGGCTTCAAGAAAAACCAAACACACCTTTACTTCTGAGAATCCCACTAATTCCTCCAGAACCAAATTCCCACTCCCATTTCCAGGGGCTAATGTCCTGGCTGAAGACAGCTGGATATGTTTTGAGAGCTACTCCTCAGTACTCCTGAATCAGCTGGACTGTTCAGTCACTGTTGAGTGACCAGAAAGTTGGTCACTGTTGAGTGACCAGAGAATCTCCCTCCAAGTGACCTTGCTGAGTTCCTCAGCAATGACTATTGCTTGAATCATGTTCAGATCAACCTCCTGAATGCAAAACCACTTAGGCACTTGTAACTGCATTTTCTGAAGTCTGCAGAATCCCACTGTGGCACCAAAGAGTACATACAATCCTCTGAGAGCCAGTGTCTACCTAACTGTGATGTCTGTATTTCACACTCACTGGAAGGAGATTCTACACAGTAAACTTATAGCTTTTGGATAGCTGCTAAGCCGTGCCTGGGGGGAACAATGAGAGTAAAGTTCTTAACACTCCAGAAAAAAATGAAACTCATCAAAGAGGTTGAGATAAAGAAACCTGTCACTGCAGGCAAGAAAAATTTAGTTACATTCACACAACAACATTTGTTTATCTAGGAAAGTGTAGATTACGAAAGATGCCTCTGCATCTGTTGGATGTGGCACAGGTGGATCCCCAGAAGAATATGCTGTGGCCAAAGAAAAGAACATAATTATTGTAATTTTAAAATATAACATTATCTTGCATTTCTTTAGCTTCTAAAATATTGAAATTATATTTTTGCTAAAGTATATTGCTATATTAGGATTCAGTCTTGCTACCATAATCACTTTTCCCATGTCTACAATGCAGTAAAAAGGCAGCTTTAGTAAAGGAAAACTAAATGACAGCTTAGGGAAAAGGGGGAAGTGAAAAAAAAACAACTAAAACTGCAGGAAAGTGTAGTTTAACAGAGGCAAGGATGAAGAAAGTTAATACCATCTTTGCAAAAATAACTCTATTCTGCATTATGCCTGCAGCACAGTAACATGTGCAAGAAAAGCTAAGTCAGCATTGTCTCTAAGAAAAATAGGATAGTTAGAGACTGGCTACCAGCATTTTCCAGCAGGGCTTGAAGGCATTCTCCCACTCAGGTAATATGCCAGTGGATGGGACTGCTCCCTGGAAAGCTTAAAAGTGATTTCAATTAATTGTCATAACTATTTTCAAACCAAACCAAACCCCATACTCAAGCTTTTCCTCATCTAAATAGATAGACACCTCTTATGCCACTCATTTTACACTATCAGACAGACCATAAGGCTGTGTACTTCTCTGGGCTGCCAATATGCCAAGGATACACAAAATGAGGTTGAGCATCAATTTATCCAGTTCATCTTTCTTAGGTGGGTACCTAGCTGTCTCCACAAAACTAACTGTCTCATCTGACACACAATCTTGGCAAAAGTTTTATATCATGCAAACCTTGGAAGCATTTTTATTATTTTCTCTAGTAATTGTGGCAGGGTCACAGCTGAAGACAACACAAATTTTATCCAAAGCCCCTGAAGTCAATAAAAACTGCTCTGAATCATTAATAAACATTATAGTTCCTAGAGGATAATCAGCCACAGACTCCACCATTTTTAAACAATCATCAAACATTTATCCTTTTCAAACAATCACCAAAATTATCATTCAAACACCTGCACCTTTAAATGGCTATTATGAGACAGAATGTAAGCAGTTCTAGAAAACTTGTTAGAGGGAGAATCCTTTACAGGTAACTGTCTGACAGTTTAGTCTCTATTTGCAAATATGCACGATGACTGTATGTTGTATTGCAACACTTGTACCATCAGATAGTATGTGAGTTTTGCATGAGATGGCTCAAAAATGGAAACGATCTGCTATTCTCAGCAAACACAGTGAGCTTGAGGCTTGCTTGTACAGTATACAGTATGTTGCTAACATCAGTCTGCTAGCCATCAAAAGCCACACAAGTGTGTATTTTTCATGTGGTAGCAAAGAATTCAAGAGATCAAGTGATCAATAATTCTGCGAGATGCCATGACTTCCAAACCAGTACAGATTTCCACAGAAAGATACCGATCTCTCCTATCTGTGGTTTCCCCAAAATGAAAAACTGTAATCAGAACAAAAAACCAAACACGAACACTTTTGATCTTTATTTTTAAAGTGAATGAAGTAGTGATACTTCTCTCAGCATCTCACTGAGATATAATTTCAAACAAGGCACGCTCCTGTTTAGCAATCTTGCAGTGTTCTCAATGGGTTTCAGTCATAGCACTGTTTTATGAGATTTAACATCTTTGCTTCTCACATTCATTATGTTGGACCCTGAAGGCCAGAAGCATCTCAGAAATGATTCAAAGCCACGTGACTTCATGGCTGCCTGCTTTTCAACACAGTATATGCAAATGAAAACATAAAATCAAGCGCCACTTCACAAGCCCTGAGAATACAGAAGCCTTATTGTGCTGACAAACCTTTTTTCTCCTCGAAGCCAGCCTCAGATTTGAGGGTGTGGCTGCTGCTGTGGAGGGAATCCTTTGAATCTTCATTTTCATCCAGAACCCCAGCAAAGCTGATCTTTCTTTCATACCTGTGCCGGTCCATCTCAGGGTCCAGACGCAGCCTGCAGCTCTCCAGATCCTGTAGCAGAATGTACACCACACAGATATGCTAGCAGTATGAGCTCCCACACTTTCCATTGCACCCAGAGAAGCTTCAGGAAGAACTGTTTCGAATGGGAATTTACTTCTATCACACACTAACCCAGCTGCTCCTAGGGCTTGCAGCAGGTTGAGCCACACTGCCAGGATGGAAGAGTTAACACACTTTGCTGGTTAACACTGCTGACTGGACTGGCACCCTGGCTGCAGGCTCAGGAAGGGAAAAACACATAAATCCCAGAATCACAGAACAGGAAGAGTGAGAAGGGACCGCTGGAGATCATCCAGTCCGACCCCCCTGCCAAGGCAGGGTCACCTAGAGCAGGTGACACAGGAATTTCTCTAAGTGGGTTTTGAACGTCTCCAGCCATGTGCAAAGTGAGCTCCACCATCTGTAAAAGGCTTTGGCTGAAACTTCAGTCAGGACTGCCTACCTCACTCAGCCCTCAGTCTGGCAAATCTGCATAGTCTGTGAGTATTTAAATTGGTTCACCACAACTAGCCCAGTCCTTCAGGGCTGCCAAGGCTGTGCTCCTATCTGTGGAACAGGCACACCTACAAACACCAGTGGAAGTGAGATTTGCTCTACTGAAATTTCAGCTTTGTGGACTGTAACATTATGTAGCTGATTTTCTTGGAAAGGAAGCATCACTCCAAAAATACAGAGACTTAGTATTTTGATCTGGAGAGTTGTTGGCTCTTTTCTTTCCCTCATACAAAGTTAGAAGCAGCACTCTATGGCCATTTTATCTCATAGTCTCTTGCATAATATGGCCTTAAGGTTTCTTCCACCTATGCATCACAGAATAATTCCTCCTCCCTCTCTCCCATGTACAAGTCAGAAAAGCTATTAATCAGTTGCATTTCTATCTGACATAAAAGCACGAATTTCTATTGACCTTCTTATCCAAAATATTTTTAGTTCCAAGCCCAACTGCTTAAATGAGTCGACCCTGGTATTATACAGTCATTTATTATGTGGTAAAAGTATCAACAACGTGTTTAAGGAGAATTGCTGAATTTATTGCTTTTTAAAATTACCCTTGGGAGCTTCACTGTAGATCACCCACAGACTTTGAAATTAATTTCAGAACCTAATTACAAGAATGTCCAGCTAAATCAGCCTGTCAAGCACAACTGTCATCAGCAAAATTTGTTCTGTCATTTAGAAAACCCAGAATAGTAGAGCTAAATCCTTCATATTCACTTGGAAATTTAAATTCACATTCTTTCTTTACACTTTTTATCCTGATTTCCTATTTGACTTAAAAGATGAAACCATGTCTGCCATTCAATTCTTGCCTCATTTCATGCTAACCACCTCTGAAGCTGATGGTCACCTTCAACTCAATTTGTCAAAAGATAACTGCATGCCAGTGTATTTTGTGAAACAACAGGCTAAAGACAATGTTAAAACACAGTATTAGACATGAAAAAATCCACACAAGAATGAACCAATGGAAATCAGGTTTCATGGGTTCTGCTATTCACAGCAATAGTTGTCACCTAATCAGCCATTAGATCACTGTTTGTGCCAGGATTTGACTGTGCCTCTTTCAGTCTCTTGGAGGTTTATTTCTTTCCTTTCTTCCCCCAGTCCTTCAATTCTTTGGTCTAACCCAAACCAAAATTCTGCAGCTTTTAAGCTGCAGCAAATTCTCTGTAAACTGTTCTGTTCCCTTCTCATAAGTGCCCTGTCCAGATCTCTGACAACTGGCTCTCCTAATCAGGTATTTAGAATACAAACTCCTGTCCCCTCTTGCAGTCCATCTCAGGTGCCTTACACTCAGTTTCTCAATCCCCTTGCTGCCTTCATCCCTATTTTGAAACTTGAACTTCCAGCACATGTTGTTTTTCCAGTCTTCTTAATCAACCATCTGATGTGCCCTACCCATCTTTTATTCACCACACAACAGCTCCTTTCTCCCTGCAGAGATCCACTCGAGTTTTTAGCCCACCCTATCTCTCCCCAGAGTCAGAGAGTTGTCTGTGGGCATGGCCTCCTCCAATGTACATGGTCCACTTACCATGAGAGGCTCAGTCCTTGGTCTGGGCATGTAGGGGAAAGTCTCTCGAAGGAAAGTGGTTATCTCCAGGAGAAGCTGACAGGCTGCCATTTTCAGTGCAAAAGGACAACAACATTTGGTAGGATTCACAGTGCCTAGGAAAGAATTAGTTCTATCATGAGCAAGGAGTTCATACAAGATCTGGAACCAAGAGGTGATGGACATAGTCACAATATGGTGTGCAATGCAAGCTGCACTCAAGAAGAGGAAACCTCAGACTTCTGTATATGCTACTTTTCCTACACTGAAAGAAACACAGTCAAGCAAATATCAATCCATGTATTTACCAGCACACGCAATAGTACTAATAGATATGATATGTATGTTATGTTACACTATGTTATATTATTATACTGAAGCACCATATGATTTACTATAGTATATATTATAGTACATTATGTTGAAATACCTCCTAAACTAACATGAGCTTACAGCATTTTGTATAAACCTCATTTAAAGTTAATACAGGTTAAGAATTAGATGCCCTTCTTCCCCTTTTTATCATTCAACCAAATCTTCTGCAGTTCTAGAAAAGAGCCACTTCCAAATATAGAAAATTTTCTGAAAATATACGGAGTTATAACTATCCAGCAGAGAGGTACTGTTCCTATTATTATTAATTACTACCCTGATAACTGGAAAAGACAGCCTCCTTTGAAGTCAGGCTTCATTTGTTTAAGGAATCCATGTGCTATTTAGAGACAATCAAAGGGGGAAAGTCATACTGCTTAATCAAATTATACATTCTTAACATAAAACAAAGTTGGAAAGGGAAGAGGAATTATCAAAATACTTGAAGTTTGGTCTCAACTGAATCTAAAACTATCAGCTTCAAAAGCCAGGCTGTGTAACCCATCTAATGCCATTCAAAGCTTGGAAAGTATGAAGGATTCTTTAGTGCTTGATTGATTTAAAAAATACCATTTAGGCTAATGGACAGCAAAAAAAGTAAATAAAAAATCAGTTGTGACAAAAACTAGCTACACCCATTTTTTAATAATGCCTGATATTACCACTTATACACACTTCAGAGAGATCACTGTTTTCATTTTTACTTTCCCCATGTATGATCTAAATACTTTTTGCAAAATGAAAAGACTAAACCAAAAATGTGAGAAGACACTGCAGGGATCAGATAAAACCAGATTAATTCTGTGATGCTTGCCAAGTCTTCTGTACACATTACCAATAATGAATTGTGCACTTTGTAAGGACTAAAATAATCTGAACTACCAAATGCAGACAAGATATACAGTGCAAAGGAATATCCAACTGCATATTTTATGCTCCTCAGTCTACTCCCTGCAGCATACAAGGCAGCTTTTGAAAACTCTTTGCCTTCAGCAAGGATGCAGATCAGTTTTTTCCAGACCCTGGATTTCAGGAGAGAAACTTCAGCTTTTAAGTGGCTTTCTAGACCACAGCTTGATCTCTGCTTGTCTCAGGGCACCCTTTTAAAGCAGCTCCACACCCCCTCGAGTGCCTGAACAGGGACAAGAAAGCCTATTCTGTTAGTCAGTCATGGGAATGCAGTTCTTCATTTCTGATGCAGGAAAATTTTGTATGTGTTCTCCATCTGCTTTGGATGTATCTCCTAAAGGGATGATAAGATACCCAGAACAGACACTCATGTTCCTATAGCTGCTAGCACTGGCACACCACACAGCAGCACATGGGAAGGTGTTGCTCAGGGACAAGACCTTCTCTTGAGCTCATTCCCCATAAATGCCATTTCACTGCTCCCACCTGCTCCTCTCCATTCCAAAACTGGCCTTTATGCAGTGATAAGAACAAATCCAGAACCAAAGAAACCAGAAGACAGATAAACAGTGCTGGCACACACATCCAATGGGGAACAACAGCACAGATACACAGGAACCAGTGCTTTACAGCAAACACATATATAAAAATGGTGTCTGGAGGGGATATAATGTTTATTTCCACCTTCACCTGCACCTACAACAGTACATGTTTTGACACTTTATTTTGGTTCATGGAGCTTGCTGTAACTTGCATACCTATCTAGACTTTCAGAAACAATGATCTGTCACCCCTTTCCACTCCTATGCACGCCTAGGCACAAATGTGTATTGTTTAGTCATCTTCTTGTTAAACAGATTTTTAATGACCATTTTTTCATATATCACTGTACTATACCTCTGTCTGAAAATCAGGCAAACACACTGAAGTGAAGATTTAAAGGCCTTTAGTAGAGCACTGCCAATTCATGTCAGGTGGGGAGATGACTCTTCAATGTTCAGAAACAGAAAACCAGCTGATCTTATACAAATATTTTGGCAGAAATAACTGGGATGAATGGAGCCTGAGCACTTCTGGCACTCACATGAGAGCAAGACTCAAGAAACAAATTATTACCCTGCTTATAACTGCAGTTTCTGTGTACAGGAATTGCAACTCACTGCCTGGTTTCCCCCTCCCTTTTCCATCAAAGTCTCTCAGTGCTGCTACCCATTTGTCACATTATACATCCAAGCACAGAAAGAACAGGACAAAATTGGGGTGAAGGTGCAGGACTGGGAAATACAGCTGGGTGGCTATTAGATGAAAAGAGGAAAAAAAAAAGTGCTCCTAAAGCAGAGGTTCTTACAAGCGGGGGTTCTTGTAGTAAAGGGAGTCTCCTTACTGTCATCTAAAAAGTCTTCTTCCTCATCCTCCTTCCTCAGGCGCCTCTTGGTCTCCTCATCATAAATGAGGCCCAAGAGGTTGGCAGGGCTCTCGCTCTCGGCGTGGCACAGCTCGTTTAGGCGGACACCAATTGCCTGCAGACAGGGAGAGAAGCACAAGGAGGTGAGGATTTCAGCTCAGCACACTGGTGGTCAAGGTTGTGCAGGCTGTAGAAATGGTCCAGCCAGAAAAGAATGTCCTGGATTTATTCTTATTGACTAAAGTGGAGAAAGGGATGACAGAAGAGTAATTGCTATCAAAAACATAATTTAGTTCCTCCCTTTTTTTCAACCAAAATTTGCAAGCAGTGTCAAATTTCAGGACAAAAAATTGTTGCAGATTTAGTTTAATAACATCTTCCCCCCCAAAACTGACACACGACAGGTAGAAGGAGATTAGGTCACTATTTTGCATTCATTTCTTCCACTTCTCTTTCTATCCTTGATATATGTATTCCAGAGTTTTGCTAGGTCTTTCCCCTGAGAATGTATGTCTTCTGTTTAAGAAACTATCCTGGGACTCAGGAACCCAGTGACAGGCCCTATTTCCTCCATAAAACTGTTGAAAGCCCACAGGAAAGCCTGCTTCCATTTTTAAAGGACAGACTCCCTGGTGCACTTTTCAAAAAAATCTGATGAAAAAAGCTACGGAGGCACATAGGGGTGTTAGAGTTTCCAAAGAAATTGCAGGTGGTATTGATAGGGCCACATAAGGCAATTGCCTAGTTCCTGGATGGTAAGAGATCACAATCAAATAAAACTTAGAAGAGTCAACCTCCAAAGAGTCAGTTCTTTAGAGGACATGTAGTAGCCCTGTAGAATTCCTTGACTGCTAATAGTGTTTATGAGTGAAGAGAAACTGAGTAAGTACACCAAAGAGAAATCCATTAGTAAATATACAGCACCACATTGAGCTCAAGCAGCCCTGGGCTTAAAAATTTTAGAACCCAGAAAAAAGAGATTAGTACCACACCCCCTGCTCTTACTCTTCCTTAGCCATTCACATACGGTAAGTGCTGGAAAAAGGAGAGTGGACCAAATGGGTCCTCCGAGGGAACACACCCCAACAAATTAATTTCTGTTAGGAGAAGAGCTGGTCCTGGCAGGCTGGGAAGTGCAAGCTGGAAGGGAGGCTTGTGAGTCCCCACTTTACTGGAACTGAAGTTCTGTACAGGATCCGATTACCTTTACAGTCTGGCATATTTTTAATGCAAGTAGAAGAGAAACAAGGACTTACATCTCCCCACTGGTAGAAGAGCTTCGCTGCATTCCACTGCAGCTTCTGGTTCCTTTTGTTGCCCACAATAGGTGAACGGCCACGGGACAGGCCCTTCTTAGTAATGTTCACATGGTGGCCTTTCATCCACTCGGGCCAGTTGCCGCGATTGCAGCGGTGAACGAAGCGCGCACACTCGAGGAACAGGGCTGCTCGTGCCACTACAGGAGCTTCCTGAAATGTTTGCAGAAAACCACCTTAAATACACATACATTGGGAAAAACTCCCTGAACCTCAGAGGATTCTGTGCTTTGATCAATTACTTTTCAAGCTTGCCACGGAATCACACAGCACGAGCAATCTCTCCATAAAAACCTGACATGAGGCTCGCTCTGTGTAAGTCTCACCACCTGAGCTACTAAAAGCAAGGCTCATAAACACTGAAGGGTCTTTCTCAGTTCAAGTAAGACACACATTACAAACTTAAAACCAAACCTTGTAATCATCTGTAATGCTTTCCTTCAAAGACCATATAACTGTGAAAAGCAGAAGCATGCACCTGGCACTGTTCCTGCAGGAACAAGTCAAATTGTATTTCCACCTTTGCTAGTGTTACAGTTTTTAAATCTTTCATGGAACTTTTCCTTTGTCCCTTACCAACGCAGTGGTTTGGGAGTTGGAGGGCAGGATGAGATGGCTTGTTGAAGCCCTGGCCCCCACTACCTGCTCCCAGAGCCAGCTGACTCTCTAAAACCTCAACAAAGGGATGGCTGAAGCTTTGCATTCTAACGTGATGGATGGGGAGAGGTGGGGAAGAGAGAGGGTCTTGCCAGTTCTGCAGAGGAGTTGCTAATTCCCCCCCCCTCAATGCTTTAGGACAAAAGACAGTGAGAGGGTGCTTGCACTACCTACAGGAAAAGTTTCATCTCATCCCTGTGGCCACCATTCCCACCTGAGCTTTGGGATCAGCCCCTCTCCCCTGTCCCTATCTCTCCCAATCCCCTTTGTGAGTGAGCCATCACAGCCACTGCCTCCCCAGGCACAGCATCACCTCCTGCTCTCTGCAAACAGAACTGCACCAAAGGGGCAGAGAGGGGACTCGTTTGAAAGTTTGGGTTATGGTATTGCTGTTTGTTCTGGGTGGAGTTTGGTTTTTTTTTGTTTGTTTGCTTTTGGTTTGGGTTTTTTTGGTTTGTTTTTGGGGTTTTGTGGGTTTTTTGGGTGTTTGGGGTTTTTGGTTTTGTTTTTGTTTTTGGTTATACATATATACATATTTGTAATAAGGAACTGTTATCCTTTTTCTCTACATTCTTTGATTAAAGTATCTTAATTTTAAAGGTTGTAGTGGTTTTTGGGGAGAGGCCCCCTTCTCAGTCTGGAAGGGTTCCTCATTTTCCATGACAGACATCTCTATTTCTTTTAAACTGAGATAGATAGTAAGCCTGCAAATACTGCAAGTGCAAATGGCAGCATGGCCATGTGAATCCCAGCATTTGTCACATTAAGTTCTGCTTGTGAATCCTGGGCATGAAAGCACTAATGGAGACTTGTTGAAACCAGGAAAAGCACTACTTAGCACTTATAACAAGCAGATATGGGGAGGGAAATCCATCACTGGCACAAGTCAACAAAATTTCACTGGCTGAACTTCAATGGCCTTAGCAAACACCAGACAATTTAGCACTGAAATAATAACAGGCAGCTGAGTTTTGAAGGAAGTTTTCCAGAGGAAGATCACTTTTCTTTAATGGGAGAAATAATATTGAGTTTATCTTACTTTGTATAAAGTCATCTAGCAGGATCCATGTTAGGCTGATAAAGAGTGCTCCTGAAACTCTCAAACATGTTCAAAAATGGACACTGTATTTTGTTTCCTAAAGAGTAGCTTAGACTGACGAAGGAGCTTTCTTCCCATCAGTCTACAACTGCAAAAATAACACCTTTACAAAAATGGAAAATGACTAAAAAGCAAATGGTTCTTCTAATTTCTATTTAATTTCCCCCTCTCACTGAAATTTTCACAACCAAAACCACCTGTGGCCACCAGGTTCTAAAACTAAGAATGCAATAATGCCCACAATTTATAAGCTGGCTTTGAAATGTTCCTTAACAGGGATTTCACAGAGCACAAACATGTATTCCATACATTTAGATGTTACCAAATTTAATGAGATAATTTAAACAGATCATCATCTACTTATCAGGGAGTGTTCATCATCTGTGGTCTATCAATAACAGATAGGCCCTGAGACCATGAAAGATGGCCTGTGGAACATTATTGAATAATGCCTCCAAGACTGCTTTAATCAAAAGCTGAAAGCAAGAAATTTTAGGACCAATGCTCCTAAAGTCTGGAAACTGATTTAAGAAATTATTGACACTTCCTTTTGCAGCTTTTTGCTCAGATTTTATACAAGTGTTGTAAGAAAATAGCAATCTTTTAACAATTCTTTTGAATAGGAACATTAAAGCTGGTCCATTATTCTGATGAGGAAGGCAGGAATCTGAAGCCAGACACTGACAACTAGAAACAAAACTAATATCTAGTATCTGGAAAAAACATTACAAATTGTTGCTCACAAACAATATGGAACACAGAAGAGGTAAGGATTTTATTCTTTTACTCTCACAGAGTAAAACCTTAACCATGGAGACATGGATGAATAGATGAAGCCTCAGCACTAGTCTCCTGGTTTAGTTCACCAGTGGTAAAGTCACAATTTCTTAGCATATGGGAAATCTTGTAAAGTATGTGTTGTAAACATGATGAAAGCAGTCAATAACTATAATTCAAGGACGATATGTAGGATGGGGGGTAAAAGGGAGGAGCAAATTAAAAATCACTGAAAAGACCTTCTGCCTGAAGAAGGATTTTCTGAACATTATGGGGCACAAGTTCCCTGTGATTGCTTACCTGAGGTTCTGAGAAACCTGAAGCAGCAGCAGCAAGAGAAAGATGATGTGACAGAATGGACAGGGATGGATTCACATCACAGAGAAACACATCACAAATGGAGAGAAATGAATCAGGCAGGTGATGCATAGCTGAAAAGAACACAAGTTACCATGGTCACTGTCAAAACTTGACACAGCAGCAATACTCTCACAAGCCTGCCCATGCCTGTGCAACTGTTCACAAGTCCACCTTTAATATTAGATCTACTATACTGCTTTCCCCTTTGAAAATTGTACTGTAAAAGTTGACATGGATAGGAATCCACCATTTTCTTAACAAAATTTCAAGTCCTCACATTGGAGCATCTAAAAACACAACCTGTTTTGTTCTAAACAGCAAATGACCTTGGTGGGAGGGACCAAATACAGAATGGATTTGGAATTTTACAGCATTGCAATAATGCTCATGTAAAGCTGATTCTGCAGTTTTATGACTGCAGAGTATTTAGGTCCAGTCTTGTTTTCAAGAACAATGAGAGTCCTTTCTCAAACTTTGCAAGGCACTTTGAGCAAAAATTTGTTTTCACTGGTTTCTCCAAGTCAAAAAAGAAAGGCACAAAATAGCAGCAATCTACTTTTAAGAGTAAGATAAGTAAATTCAAGTACTGTCAAAAGGTGCCGACTGGATAGCTCTGCTTTGTTCAACCACAGGTTAAGTCTGGCAGAAAAAGTAGCTCAGTGGGTATAATGAAGACAGGTTGTGAGTAAATTAGTAACCAGTATCTTGGAGAATTGCCTCAAAAACGTTAGTTCAAATCTGTCTGATTATATCTAAAAATGGTCAAGTACAAGCCATGACACAGCTCTTTGTTTCTGTTCCCAGTTATTTACCCTGGGGACCTGTTTGTAGCAATCTCTGATTTCCTTCCTGGTCATATGCTGTCCTGTAGACAAATATTTCTGCCACGGAAACAGGGATATAGAAACAACTGAGCCTGCCTAAGACCCAGGATGATGTGAATTCAGGATACCAGCAAGTATTCTTGCAGTTTAGACTTTGCTTCTGCTGTCCCAATACTTAGTAGGTCCTCTCAAACACAACCCTGCCAGAAAGCAGTAAAATTAAGGCACTTCAACAAGGATAAAATATTTACATGTTAGAACAGACCAGTTTACATATCTTATTGGAGAAATGTAATGGTGACAGGTGTCACACACCATTAAACTGCTCAGAGGAAGCTGGTATTTCCCCACCTGGGTCATTTACACTAGTCTAATTCACTGTGGCAAATCTGTACAAACACTCAGGCTGATCAAAGATCTTGAAGCTGGCATAGGAATGGAATTTTGAAAATATGCATAAAAAAGCATGCTTAAAAAGTTTATGGAAGAACTGAAACTGGATCTGTTCACCTTTCATTTTTTAAAGGTTGCCTTAGCAGCTGGACTGGATATAATGACTTAAGAAGCTATTTGCACCAAACCTGATTCAAACTATTGCTTAAAAAGCTTGAAAACAGAAGTTAAAAGCCAGAATATTTTCTGTTGGGTGTACTTTACTGTCATAAAATGCAGGAACTTTCCATAACAGCATATGTTGCCATTACATACAGTGAGATGACAGGCTGTCATCTGTTAAAACCTGCATTGCACATGACTTCTGAACTTCTATATATCTCCAGTACTTTGTAGACAAAATGCTGGCTCACGAGGTACTTGGAGTCTCCTAAGTCTTTAACTAAAACAAGGTGTCCTTCATCTTTAGCTGCAGACCTTTTGGAAATTCTCATACCAAAGTCTTCTGCATCATTCAGTGGAATGCAGAGAGAGTTAAATTCTAGTTTGCGAAAGCCAGCTCTGGAAGTCAGAGAGATGTCTTCAAACAGTTCCCTGTGACTGCTAGTTTCCAGCTGACTTCATACATGGGCACAGTCTGTCGCTTAAGCATTTGACAAATATAAAAAATAAGTAAGACATTTACAGGCAATAGGGACAGAATTGCCCAACCCCTCTTTTATCATCTGATTAATTAGCACAGAGAGTCGCACATCCCCAGAAGGGTCTTGGTGACATAGTTTTTAGGAATGAGCTCCTTCCTTACATTTCCCGTGTTATTTTAGCATTTGCAACAGGGTGGCAGTCTGACAGCCTCGCAGAATGAAACTGGGTGAGGCACAACCAGCAGGTGCAACTATCCCCCCAAACCACCCTCTGAACTCCCTGCAACCCTGACTGGTAAGAACCACTTCTGACTGTGAGAGCATGAGACAGGCTTCTCATCAGCCACTGCTTCCAGGGCTTCCAGCCAGAGGGACAACAATTTCCAACATGAAGAGTGGGACCTAATGAAGAAAAAGCATGTCTACTGGCAGATGGATGGGGACCGGTCCAAACAGTAGAGCGAGATGTGAACTGATAGCAACAGCAACTTGGGACCAACATTAATGAGATGTGCTTGAATCTGCATCCTAATGATGCAAAGTTAAGAAGATACAAAGTAGTGGTGCACAGAGTATAACATCCCTACAACTATGGAGAAAGGCAAGGCAGCACAGCTGAAGGCACAGCAGTAGCAGGAAGGGAGAGTCCATGAGCCGGGCATCTCCAGCAGTGAGCAAAAGAAAACTTAATATGAGCACAAATATCACAACAGTCAAAGAGGCAAGAGGTGGGGAGTGGGAAGACAAAGGGATAAAGAACTTGTGGATGCTCTGAGAGCAGTGGCTTTCAATTTTTTTTCAGCTTGCAGATATCCAAACACTTATGGAAGGAAGTAGAAGAGCAGCATACAGAGAAATTGCTAATAACTGGCTGGTTTTTCATAGCTGCATTTGTGACAGTCTTGTGTTTGTCACATAAACACCTTGCAGTCACAGAACTTCACTGGCCAATGAACCACAGGCTGAAGACCACTGCTTTAAAAATGTAAGGGACTGTTAAAAAATCAGCATCTGCAGGGAAAAGAAGGATGGAGATAGAGAAGAGACACGTGGTATCAGGAAGAAGGGACTGAATTGTGTTACTTCTGTGATTTGGATCTGCAAATCAGCAGTATCTGTATAACTGCATAAAAGCATGCACACTGACATTTAATTTTTTTTTTTCACTGACTGGCTCTGGGGACTAATAGTTCAGTGTTGTCTAATGTATTTATAACTCTTTCAGAACCCCTGAGTGAAATTCCTGTGCCTCTTCAAGCAGTTATGTAGTCTTCAATCCTCATTCTGTAGATTGAGACTAGCAGCAGAAACAGAATGGCTGCGAGCAAAGACAATATGAAGTCAACAATAAAAGCTTTGCACTAGCAATAATCTAGTTATGGGGAGCCATGTAATAAAAAAAGATCAATTTTGTCTGCAAACTCATCCAGCCACAGATGCTAAAGCTCCAGCAAACACCAGCAGCACCAGTTGGCATTGCTGTGGTGCTTTACCTGCTTTCTGTGTGGGCACAAAGAGCAGTAGTGACTGATAGCAGACCATGTATGCACATGCTCTCACTCAAAAGGTAACAACAGACCAATGAATGACTTACAAGATCTAGGGCTGCTGCCAAAATGGAGGCATCAGGGATAGTGCCTGGTTCACAGCAGTTCAGGAGAAACTGAAAGCGCTTCATGCCTTGGCGGATTGCTCCCAGGTTCACAACGTTCTTGGATTTTCCTCCTTCTTGGTTGGAGGTCAAGTGATCATCAAAGCTATGGCAACCTAAGGAGGTAGAGAGTACAAAGGGGATGCAGGGAAGGGTATGGAGAAGGGAACACAGGATCTCACAAATAAAAAAAAGTCAGACAAAAATCCTGATGAATACAGTCTTAGTTTAAATCCCTTTCTCACCTTGATGTGCTATCTTGAAGATAACAGGGGCATTTTTAGAATATTCATGAGTTCCACTAAACATACAGCAAGTCAGATTCTGGTATTGGTCATACTGTATTGGTCATACATGGTTCACTGAACAATTCCACCATCCTCAGTGTGGAAGCCCAGGATCTACTTCAAAACCAGTAAACCAGGATGTGGCCCTTCCTCCCCACCTCTTTAACACAGATCATCTTGCTTACTGTCTGTTTTTCCTGAATAATATCCTACCTAACTTTTCTATTGCCTCCAAGTTTATTGTCCAGTGAAGCATGCATAAACCTGATTCTTCATGCATCAATTTAGTAATATATAATCTACTATGACAGAAAAATCAGTAGTAAATTTTGGAAATGTTCTACGTGACAATCAAGTACTGTCCTTGTTTTTTTAGGCACACATCTTCTGCAGTTAACAGAACACCCAAAGTGAGACTAGACTCAACTCATCATCATCATCATCATCATCATCATCATCATCATCACCACCATCATTCCAGCCTCTCTCACTTGAAGTGTCTTGCACATTTTGGGATGGAGAGCTCCCTAATAAGAGTTCCTTTGGAAAATGAAGCTGGAATCCCACTCCAGGGGAGTGCTTTCAAGCACGATTTTAAACTACATGTAGAGAGTTCACAAGATAAATCAACTAATCCCAATAAACACTTCTAATGCAGAAGATCATTATGCAGTTGGTACCCAGAGCTGACAGAACAGTAGAAAGATACAGATGAGAAATCAGGAAAGTAGTTTCAAAGTGGCTGCAAAACAACAATAGTCAGCTTCTGGGCTTTTTGTCTTTATCCATAATACTCTCCCTGATTACATGTGGAAGTCCAAAAGTTTACAGAATACTGAAGGATAAAGCATGGAAAAAGAGAACACCAAGTGGAGAATTCAAGATTGGTTTTAAACATGGATTTGAAAGACAAGAGTCAAAACAACAGCTCTACAGGACTTTGTGACTTCTTCAGGAAAGAAGAATGGCTGAAACTCAAAGTCCTTTTGAGATTGCATTCCCCAGAATTACCTGGAAACCACTTAAGTACCACAAAGAAAAGTCACAACAGAAAATGACAATATAGATCTTCAGAGAGGTATATCAAATTTCAAGAGACTTCTTTACAAATTCTGTGGCTTGTCTCTCTTCAGTCAAGCTTGTACATAGTTTCCCAGTAAACAAAATGTTTCATTTTGAAAAAAATTTCCACTGAAATGGAACAAATAGACAAAGTAGAAAGAGCAGTCACAAACACCCTTTTCTTCCAACTCCTCCTGTTTCCTTATAGCCCATAACATCTTATCTGAGTGTCGTGGGTTTCTGTGGCTTTTTCTTTGATGGGGGAGGGATGGGGTCTGTTAGAAGCTGCTAGAAGTTTCCCCTGTCCTATGGAGACAATGATAGTCAGCTCTGAGAGGCACCTGCTGCTTTTGAATCATAGTACTGCCTCTGTACGATAACATATTTAAGAATAGAGAGTTGTTGTGCAGTAAAAATTGCAGCCATGGATTAGCAACACAGACATCAAGGTCAGTGCAGGAGGAGAAGGAAGAGGAGGGACCCCACGGGAGCAGGGGAAGGACTCAGAGCTGTGATCCCCTGTAGCCCATGGTGCAGACCATGGTGAAACAAGCTGTCCCCTCCAGCACATGGGGGGCCATTGGGGTGCAAAGACCCCCCTGCAGGAGCAGAAGGATGCATGAAGGAGGCTGTTACCTCGTGGGATGCCCAAGATGGAGCGAAGTCCTGCAAGAGACTTGTGGCTGTGGTCTTTGAGAGAGAAACCCACACTGGAGCAGGTACAGCTTATCCATAAGAGACTGTGTCTGATGGAGTGACCCATGGGACAGCAGGGGACTGTCTCCTGTGGGAGGGACCCCACGGAAGGCAGGGGAAGGACTCGGAGCTATGATCCCCTGTAGCCATGGTGAGGACCATGGTGAGGCAAGCTGTCCCCTTGCAGTCCACGGAAAGACCCACAGGACAGCAGATTCGGAAGAACTGCTGCCCAGAGGGTCCTGGACTTACATTTGCGAGTGGCTGAAAGCAACAACTGATTGAAAACCTTCCATTCCCTGTCCCCTGCACCCCTGCAGGGAGGAGAGAGAGCATGGAAGGAGGGAGGGGTGGTGGAAAAGTGGTTTTTAGATTGTTTTACTTCTTACTTTTTAGTTCTTAGCCTGTTAGTAATAAATTTAAGCATTATCCTGAGTCTCTTTTGCCCGTTGAAGTTAATCAAACCTTCTCCTGGACCTTATCTCCACTTATAAATTCTTAGCTGGTTGGTTTTTTTTTCTTTCCCTCTGTGATAAGGGAGGGTTGAAGTGGTTTGGGTGGACACTGGGAGTTCAGCCAGGGTCAAACAGCCACACTGAGCCTTCCTATGTTACAACTGTTATAGAACTAACTCATTTGAGGTACAATCAAAAGTTTCCTATCCAGGGCCCTGTTAGGGCTGTACCTGTATGAGACAAAACCCAGAAACTTCTTAAGGCATGTCCCCAACATGCCCCTAACCCCCACTATAAAGATGTAGGAGAGGCTTTGTCCAACTGAACTTGGTGGTACCATCCCTACAGCCCTTTGCAGTCCCAGCCTTGCATCTCATTGAAGCTTTGTAAGATAATCCTGTAGAGGCAACTGATGACTGTCCCTTGCTGTGCCCATCCTGGAGTAGCCTTTCTGTGAGCAGGGCAGTCCTCGCTGACCTAATGTTCCAGTGACAGACCTGCAGAAGAGCTCACCCAGAGAGCAGAGATGATTTCCTAACACAGAAGGACACTGGATATGCAAGCTCTGCCCCCACAAGGGTGTCCCTTGAACATCCTGACAACTTCTGTGGTCACTCACAACATCTTCAGTAAGTGCCCAAAGGAACATTAAGGGTCTCATGTAGATATACTGTAACTCACTTCTGTACATATGCTTTGTTCCTAGTATAGGTAAAAAGATTATTAAAATAAACATTTTTTATGCATGAATGTGTATACATTTATGTGTATATATGTATACATATGCACACATACACATAGAAACACACATATGTATGCTTACATACATATCCAACACAAAATTCCCAGTGGTCCAGATGATTTATCACAACGAAGGTTACAATTCATAAATGATGTGACAAATTATTCTATAATTTGGGTTTTTTTTACTGTAATGTGTTTTACCTCTCTCCATTTTCTTTTAAATTTGGTCTACTACATTCAAAACTCCAAAAACACAAGAGGAAACACCCCATGGAAAAAAACATGAGCAAAGTAATGGCATAGCACCATGAATGACAAGAATGGGAAGGCAGAAAGAGGTTCCAATTTAATGTTTAAGGATCAGACCTCGAGGGATTTAACATTCACCATCAACAGGCTTCTTCTCTTTACTCCATAAGCACAGAAAACCTGCTTATCTGTGTGAAGACACAGAAGCACTGGAAATTTGAAGGCACTCCGTAATGTTGCAGTTCTACTGGGTTATAAACTGTGCTACTCTGAAAAGACCTCACATCAATATCACTGTGCACATGCAAGCACGGACACACACGGGCATGTACAACCATTCTAATGTGGTATGTGGCTTTCACTGCATAGCAGAGATCCTTGTGGACACAGTGATACAACTTCTTTAACTGTCACACTTTGCCTTATAAACTTTAAATACCCTTGTGTTAGCAAGATGAAAAAAATTCTTTCCTGCAAGAAAATATGAAGGAGATCTCACAGGAGCACAGCAGAAACAGCTGTGGCAGCCTGTAAAATTCTCACTGCGCCTCAGTGAGAACTGGGAGGAAATACAGTGGAAGTTTTTCACACCTACTTCAGCATGAAGTAGTGGATGAAGAAAACAATTCCCTCCCTTGCTGGGGAATGCTATCAAACCACAAGAAGGTGCTGGACTAGTGCATTCTCCTAAAGCAACAATACTTTTCACCTATGAGCTAGTTGAAACCCACCACCATTCTGCAGTGGCAGGTGGTGGTCACTTTACAGTGGCAAGATACACTCATACTTTGCTGCTGTCACTTGCCCGAACAGTGACTAACACACATTGCAATGAAGGTCTGGGACAGATGATGGTGAAATACACACAGTGTGGTGTCAAAGTGTAATGTCAGAAAAAAACCCCAAAAACATAATGCCAGAGAATGTAACATACTGTAAAGCTACTGAAATAATGGTGAAAAAGCAAATCTACTCCTTTTTGTGTGTTTTTGGGAGTTGGGTTGGCTTGTCTTAAAGAAAACATAACAGAACATACAAGGTTGTCTCCCTGACAACAAGGACGTGTTCTGAGCTGAGGACATGAGCATGTGAATGACTGCATGATATCT
Source organism: Anabacerthia variegaticeps (assembly GCA_035583185.1). Taxonomy (NCBI): domain Eukaryota; kingdom Metazoa; phylum Chordata; class Aves; order Passeriformes; family Furnariidae; genus Anabacerthia; species Anabacerthia variegaticeps. Next base: position 1,737,715 of record JAWWEW010000002.1, on the reverse strand, counting down.
TATAACAGATTGTATCATGACCTTGCATTATTTACAAAGGCGTTTTTCAGACATTGCTGATTTTGAAAATACATTGCAATTAAATATATTTTTGTGGTAGGGAAAAGGAGTGTTACTATTATGTTGTGCGCAAAGAAAAAGGGACCAGCATCCCTAACAAATGGTATGCAGACACTAGACATGCAAACACAGAAGAAAAGAGATAATTATAACAAGGTTTGTGCAGGGTTTTCCATTTCTGTGCTGATATTTGCTAAAACTGTCAAATCGTCACAAATTGGAATAAAACAAAACAAAACAAAAAACCTGATGGAACACCCACTGTTGTATTAGGCAACAGAAGATTGACACACCTAATTTTGAACTAAATAAGTGCTTTGAAGCAAGCATTAATTTTTCAAGTGTATTGATCAAATTCAATTTGATTTAAAAAGCCCAAATGTTGTACTGCATAATTTATTTAGATAGTCTTGATTTAAAAGAAAAAAAAATTAGTAGAGCTTTTTTCTAAATCAAAATAAATGAAAGAAGGAAGGGAAGGGAAAGAAAACAGTTACAAAGACTAAAAAGTTGGATAAGGCTAGAATGGATACAAAAACTACAGAGAAAGCAGGAGAAAAGGGAAAGGGCTAAAACACAGAAAGAAAGATATTTTAAAAAAAGACTAAAAAAAATAAAAAAGGAGATGAGAACCCTGATTTCTAACCATCTTTTTCTTCTGTGTGATGAAGCTTGGATGGGTGTCTTCGGCAGGTGCGCCATTTACCAAGACGCTTGAAGAAATTCTCCTCTTCCTCTCGCCCACTGTCCAGGCCTCCTCCCGGCCCCCCTCCTTCCGACAGCTTCACTGCACTGGTAAACTTCACCTGTGCACAGACAGAGGACACGGTCAGGCTCTGCCAGGTCATGAGCTCCTGGTCTCCTTGGTTAGACAAAAGGGCTGTAAGGATGGCTACAGCAACACCAGTGGGTCTCCACAGATTTACGTGTGCTGAGGCACTTCATCTTTTAAGCTTTCTGCTTAAGGGGTTGATCTTTCACAAGAGGCTGTAAAAGCACAAGGAAGGAAGGAGACGTGTGATCAACAATTAAACCTTAAGTGTGTTGACAGACCCCAGATGACTAGGCTTAACCTCGTCTTCACCATGAGCCGCAAAAGTTCAGTCTCAAATTCCCATGGCTCTACTCTGGAGACTTCTGTGATAGAGTCTTATTGACCATGTTGAATAGAAGGTTTCCTTGGACAGCTAAAACCAGCCAGATCCTGCCCTTCCAAGATCTCTGCAATCCAGCCTGACACATTTACCTTGGAACTCTGCCTGATGAAAGAGAGACGGTCGACAGAGCTGATATCTAGGAGATCTTCCACTCCATCAGCCAGGCCAGAGAGGGAGGAGCGCTTCAACCAGTTCCCTGTTGCAGATTGAGCCACTCAGGACAAATCTAAAAATGCTTCCAGGCAAAACCCATTACCAATTGCACAGTATTTCTCCACAGTGGCCATGCTAGGGCATTGAAAAATGGGAGGAAAGGGGAAGGCAACCTTTTCATGTTTCATCTGTAAACTACCATGCAAAACCAGGTCTTGGGACTTGTAAAGGATATATTTTCTGTCTATCAAACGCTATTTTGATTATTTCTCTTCTACAGAGGGCAACAATTCCTGGGAGATTAAGGTACCAGCCTACTACTTTGGGGACACAGATTCAATAATCTATTTTGAGACAAATATCTTTTGCTATCTTTGGCAAATTTCTTACATTCCCTTTGCCTCAGTTCCCCCTCTGTAAAGATGAGGGAGAGCATTGTTTCTCAGCTTCTCTTGGGACAATACAAAATATACTTGGACAATAAGGAATTCTGTTGCAATATTTCTTAAGACAGATATATCTCTCTGTGTTTCTCTGCACATGCTATATGTATATAGAAGAGAAAGAGACATACATTTACCTATGGGGAGTTTGAGTTTCTTTCGAAGGGAGATTCGCCGGGAACGGGAGCGGGAGCGCCTGTCTGTGGTGGTCCCAGAGTGAGCAGTGGTGCACTCAGACGTGTCCTGCTCAGACTGGCTACTGGTGTCACTCGCAGCACTTTGTGATTTGAACATCTTTCGCCAGAAGTCCTTGCGTCCCAGATTAGCCCCCTGGATTTGCTCATCACTGGAAGAAAAGGGATGCAGAGCATGAACTGCATCTCAGTGAAGTTTGAATGCTCAGGGCAATGAGATCTCCCTTCTGCAGGCCCCTACTAACTCTCTATTCCTTGAGGGCGTTTCATTTTGAATTCCAAAAATATTCTTCTCAGTGGGACATAATCAAGTTTGACATGTTTAGTATTGTTCAAGGCACAATATAACCATCCTTTCTACCTTGAGGAGCTTGTCCACTGAGGGGGTCATTCCAGTTTTCAGTTTCTACACATGAAAAGTAAATCATCTTCTTTAGGTTAAAATGACCCACATTGATAAGATCACGCTGGTACTTTCTACAGGCATGTGTACCAGAGAGGTTTAGGACATCACGACAGCCATTTGTGAACCTGCTGGAGTCACAGTTCTCATTAAGTGTCGGAATGGGGACAGCATACTTCACTGTACTCTTGAGATCTCCCAGGCTATGGCAGGGCTCAGAGTGGAACAGCTTGTTCCAATTCTGCAGAGCAGTGAAGGGCTTCGTGTTATCACTGAGACTTTCAAGGCTCAGTGAAGGCAGGAGAATACATGAAGTAGAACTCTGGGCCCTTGTGCAAGAAACGTCTTTGTGCGGTGCATCTCAAAACACTTTAACAAGACAAACGAGTATTCAGAGGCACAGAGAAGTTAAATGACTTGTCCAAAGTTACTTAGGGACCGGTGGCCATTAAATTTTCTAAACTCTAAACAGAATTTTCTAAAACTCTTAAGAGTATTGTTTGAATTTACTTCCATATTAAATGGCATGATTCTTTGGGCGTAAGAGATTTCAGTCGTGCAATGCCTAACAGCAGGTTAATTGCACCTGTGCTGATAAGAGAACTGCAGCAATCTTTGGAGACTACATGCCCAGGGCAGCTCAGGAATGGGATGGCTCTCACTAAAGCATTAATAATCCTCAGCAACAACCTGGAAGTTTAAAATTAACAGAATCATCCCCCAGAAGTACAAACAAAACATGGAGAACAGCTGTGGTGACATCTCTGTGGAATTAACACTCCATTCATAGCTATGGTAGTATGCAATATTGACAAATCTACTGCACTGTCATTTGAAAATCTCCGGTATTTCCCCATCAAAATCAGGATGGGTCCAGTTGGCTGCATTGAGCAAAAGGCATTACCTGGATGTTTGCAGCAGCTCCTGTAGAGATGCTCAACCACTTGTACCATCCAAAGAGAAGTCTTTGCTATGTTGCCCATGTGTACTAACCCCAGAAGAAAGCTGCTGGCAATAACACATTGCACAATCTGTTACTTACTGTTCTGGAGTTTGCATTGGGCGGCTTGAGACATAACTCCGACACTCATCGGGGGCAGCTGAGGCCTGGCCTTTGTCAATGATGATGCTTCCCACCTCAGATCTATAAAGACAAGATAAATCATCAGCCAAAGTGAATGGATGACCCATCTCATGATCATTATTACAAACCTGCATGACATGGAAACCAGCACTGCTGAGGAGCAAAGCAGCTTTAGAGAGGCTCTCTCTGTTTAGGAACTTACTGTCTGTCTATATATATTTTTCCTGAAAAAGGCATCAGCTCTTAGAAGCAAAGCCAAGATTTTCAGGAGTTTTTCAACTTTCTTAATCCTTTTCCATAACATTCTAATATGAAAAGCCTCAAAGCACCAGAGAAAATTTCTTTTTGATGAAGAAGCTTGTCAAGATTACATTTCCTCTGGGGCTTGTCTTGTATACCAGGTTTACCTGTCAGATAAACAACAGAAAGGATGTGAGGCACATTTAAAACTATGTCCACACAGTGTTTTGGAACTGACACTATGCTTCTTAGTTCCTTTAACCTTTCCTTCTCCCAGTGTTTTCATTTTACTGTTCTCTTAGTCCTCTTGCATGAGAATGTCAATGCTTTTTTGCTGCAAATCTATTACTGTCTCAGTTCATGAAATTTTAAAGGAGGCTGCTGCCACAGCACAAGTCTGTGCATCAAGGACTGACATAGGCCATCAAGATAACACACACAAGTCCTTAGACTTCCTACATTTGTGTTCAGCTGAGGCTGTCATACGGCCATATGCAAGCCAGTCATTAACCTTATCCATCACAGATACCCACCTTTTGCTTCCAGAAGGTTTTGGCTCCTGCTCTGCTTCCTCTGTTTTTTTTCCTGGTATTAACTTTTCAGCGCTGTCCAAGAGGGCACTGAGTGCAACTCTCCGAAACACATTCCCATGGGCCTCCTTGATAAACTGGACCAGCTGTCGGATATCGCAGTACAAGCCCTTAGTAGCAAGACACCATGGAAAAGAAAGAATTCAGTGTGAAAAAGCAGTGAGAATTCATGCTTTCTGAAATACTTCAGCAGGCCATTATTTCATCTGGCTGTTGTGTGATACACTGTCCAGGTACAGGGCTTGTGGGTTTTGGCTGGAAACTCATTTACTGCACTCAGAAGAAGCAGACAACGAGGAGCATTGGTAGTATTATGGAACATGATCTGCACTGGGATACAGCAGATGGAGAGGTATCAGAGGTTAAAACAGCTGTGAAATGGGGCACATGCAAAGAAGCCTTAAAGCCTGTTTTATCCCACCCATCTGAACCATAAACTTAAAAGTATGAAAAATCTATGATGTATGTGAGAGGAAGTAGAGTGCAAAAAATTGCATGTTTTGTTTCAAAACCAGTGGGTGTCTTCAGCTTTTTCTTCCTTATTTTAGAGCTTCACATCACAGGAAGAGAGAGGAATGATTCACTCATTCCCCAACCGACTCCTACATACAAGACCCTTTTTAGTTCTGAACATTCATACACATCTGTGATGTGCAAACCACCTCTATATCTGAGGGCAAGGGGATGAAGGGAACAGTTTTACAGAACCTGATTTTTGCTCTGTGAGCTTTCCTGACAATTCCCAGTAAAGAACTGCACATCCAACTTTCAACAAAAACAAAACAGAAAAAAAGAAACAAAAACCCTCCCACAAAAAACTCAACCAAAAAAGCCAAATAAAAACATAGCTGGATCTGTATACCTATACAGGCTTTTTTTTTTCTTCAGATTTTTTTTTTTTTCCACATCCTACCACCTAATCTCTGCTGAGAAACATTCCAAAGGAGGAATATCCAAAAGAACAAGAGGATTTGGACATAGGCAGACTACTCTGCTGGTTTAAGATATTACTGTGTTTTTTCCTTCTCCCCTCCCTTCTCCTCACATGGCATTACTGTCCTTTTAGCTGGACCTCAGTGCCTCCACAGCTCTGCTGTAAGGATGGAGTACATGAGTACTTTTTGTTTGTTTCCATGAAAAATCCCAATTTCTGATAATAAACGAGGTGGTTTGAGATTAGCTGCTAGATTCTGCACCAGTCTGGAAGAAGAGAGCTCATGGTATCCATTTTACTGACTGCTCTGGGAAGACAGCATATAGGCAGCAACCAGCAGCACCTTACTTTCCTCCAGGTGTTTGGTAAATTGAATGTTTGCCTAAACTTTGGGAAGATCTAGCAAACTGCTATTCAGTAACTCACTCTGCCATGGGTGGGCCATGTCCTTAACCAAGTGAACTGGCTTGACTTTGCTGAAAATTGATTTGTGCTGGCTGGGGTCTTGGAGTCATAGAATCACTGAGGTTGGAAAAGACCTCTTAAAATCATTGAGTCCAACTGTTAACCCAGTACTGCCAAGTCTGCCACTAAACCATGTTCCAGAGTGCTACATCCACATATCTTTTAAACCCCTCCAGAGATGGTGATTTCATCACTTCCCTGGGCAGCCAGTCCCAACACCTGACAACCATTTCAGTGAAGAAATTTTCCCCAATATCTAATCTAAACCTCCCATGGTGCAACTTGCAGACATTTCCTCTAGTCCTGTCACTTGTTACCTGTGACAAGAAGCTGACTGCAATCTGACTACACCTTCCTTTTGGGTAACTGCAGAGAGCAGGGAGGTCTCCCCTCCTTTTCACCAGTCTAAACAACTCCACTTGCCTTTGCTGCTCCTCATCAGACCTGTGACCCAGACCCTTTCCCAGCTCCACTGCACTTCTCTGGACATGCTCTGGCACCTCGGTGTCCTTCTTTAGTGAGTGGTCCAAAACTGACCCCAGAATTTGAGATGCTGCCACACCAGTGCCCAGTACAGGGGGACAATCATTGCCCTGGTCCTGCTGGTCACACACTTTGTGATACAAACCAGGATGCCATTGCCCATCTTGTTCTTTAATCCCTTGCTCCAGACTATGCTACTAATTCATTTGGGACAACACAGAAGCTGCTTGAACAGAAAGGAAATTGCAAATCATACTACACAACTTTTATTCCGGCTAAGTCCCCAGGTTCCAAGACAGGAATGCAAGAATGGCATTGCATTGACATAATATTTCAACTGTGACTGCATGGCTTGCTTCACTCAAGGGATTTGGCTAAACTGTACTAAGTCTTCATTGTGAAATCTCACTGGTAACTTTGTTAACATGAAATCAAGTGCTTACCAGGTTTTCTGGGCTGTGGAGCTCATGTGTAGTGGAAGCACAGCGAGTGATCAGTGACTTGAACATGGCACTCACAATAATACCTTCTACACTCTGAGCTGTAGACTTGTTGTCCACTGTGGAGAAATTATTCCCAAATCCAGCCTTATCTGTGAAATTCAAGTATAAGCAAGTCCTCTTGTTAGGAACAGTTTAAAAGAGATGCCTTAAAGGCACACATGAAGAAATTATTATTGTTATATATGAGACAAGGACGTGTCCCCACCTAATACCCTATGCTCAGTTCTTGCAATCCCACCCCACAAAAATACAAGGAAGTAAAGGGTAAAACAAATTATGAACTCATCCCAGAAATATTTGTATTATGAAAAAGGATTGAGAAGATCAGGACCACTCCAATTTCCTTTTATCCACATCTCTTATTTGCAGATGTACAGAATAAGGCATAAAATTTGAACAATACTTCCAGCTTTTCTAGTTACCACTCTAAAGGACAAGAGATGTTTGATTAAGCTGCAAAGTGACAACACCCATGAAAATTAAATCTTCTGAATTATGGGAATGCTGTTCTTGCAAGGTGCACAAAGAGACCAAGCTCTCAGAAAGAGTCAAAGAAGAATTGCACATTTACATTAATTACAAAAAAAATCCCAGTTTCATAAGATGAGAGAAAAGACTTTCAAGAGCTGCTTGAGCTGCCACACTTCAAAGCATGAGCCAGTCAATAATTGATGAATACTCAGGGAAACTTCTTATGGGTATCTTCTTCACGAAAGCTGGCTATATACAAATATTCTTTGATGATTTCTCTGAAATACCCGGGATCAGAGACAGGCTAATAAACTAGTGAGACTCTCTGAGTGTTTCAGGGGAGCTATTCCTACTCTGTAAACAGCCATTGTTAACTATTGTTGCATGCAGTGACCAAGCATAAATATTTAGTTGTTTTAATAGCACCTGGAATAATTTCTCTAGCTTAGAAAAAGCCCCGAAACCCGCTACAAACACACATGCACATACACTGGTAACTCCAGTCATGTGCATCTGTGTGTTCATGTTTTTGTTCATTCAGCCCATTCTTGCTGTTGACTGCCTCATCTGAGGCACCACAGAGAATTTTAATGCTCAGTTATATTTCCATTCAGACGTGGATTAAGCAGGCCAGTCCATCTGGTGCCTGGTCATGTCATGAAACAGAAAATTTCCTGCCTGAGGCATCGTTGAATGAAAATAATTTCTATGAAGAGCCACGAACAACAGATAAGATGAATCAAACGAGAGGCCCTTAATTTCAGGTGCCCTGAGTGGCACAAGGTCTCTAGGAGAGGTCACTGGGTTTTTGGATCCAAAGAGGTCCAGCTCTCTTGACTTGGACTGGATAAGGAAACAACTCTATTTGCTGAGGATATCAACTCATATTTTTTTGTTTCTCTTTTAAAGGAAAAGGGCATGGCTTCTTTCTGATAGCACAGTTTAGGCATACTCAAGTGAGAGTTTCTGATGCTAGCTATACTTACTGTCAGTGACTGGCTCCATGCAAAATCCCAGTAAAGCATGCAGGAAATCCACCACATTATTGAGAGAATCCCTGTTCACATAATCCCTCATGGTCTGCCGGAATTGCATCTTATCCAGTTTGTACAGCTTTGTGAGGCAGTTCTGAGCCTGCAACGACATCCATCAAATAACAAACATCACATCAAAATACGTGTTCAAGTTTTGCAAGCAGAAACAGGAGAATTTTGCTCTTGCTCAGCCAGTGGTCTGCTGTGCTGTCTCTGAAGGAGCCTCCTTGAGGAGCCAGGAAGTTCAGATTCCATAACAAGACAGGTTCACCTCTGGAGGCAACAAGAAATTCAGTAAAAGGAGACAGTGCACTAGTATGGGTGCCACTGTTTGGAGGTGGTGGTGGAGTCACTGCCAGCCTCAAGGCCTCTCTTCCTATTCCCAAGGCTAAAGTGAAATCTAACTGCATGTGAATGAAGTAGAAACGCACCACCTCTGTCAAGGCTCAGTGCCTTGGCAGAACAGATTCTTAGCCTCAGGCATCTGATTTTCAGGCTCTGGCTCAAACCCAACCCATTTGAGACACCTATACCCAGTGAGCCACATTCAAAACACTAACTTTTTATTTAAAAGCTATTAATTGTCAAGTTCTTATCACAAAACTGTTCATCCTACGGGGACCACATGCAAGCTGGAGTTAAGAGAATCTAAAATAACTCTTCTGCTACATACAATAGGGTGCTTAACTTCCCAGTAAAATCAGACATGTGATTGTCCATGCAGTCAACACAAATGGTGCATGCAAAGCAGTTTGGCCAGACAAACACAGAGAAAATGCAGCAGACTTAGACGTGTAGGAAAATTTCTTCCCATAAACACTTCAGTTCAATGGGCCTGATAAGAACCTTGGCTCCAAGAGACCTATTCATTTATGTTTAATGTTATGCATAGGCCTAAACGTTTTGCTGGCTCAGCTCCAAAAAAATCTTAAAAGTCTAACCAGCATTGTGATGAATATGGTACCTGTTCAGCCAGTGCTCTGTGCAGCAGAACACTGTTACCACTGGGACTCTCTCACCCTATCTTGTCCCTTTGTGCCCAGAACTAACATCACTGCTGTTGTCTCCTCAGTACCTGGGAGCCTACCTAACAGAACACTGCAGGACACAGAGCAGCCAGTTCATCTCTGAGCCATCTAGTTCAGATCCCAGAACCAAATTATGGCTCTGTTGACACAGCCCAGGCTAACCAAAGCCATGGTGAAGCATCTGGTTCACACCCATACTGTGGGATTAGTAAATTCTCATTACATTGCGAAAAATGCTCCCTTCTGCAAGCACACAGGGTGAGGAGGAGGCACAACCTGGAGAAGGCCTTTGAAAGGCTCCCATTTGACAGGACATTGGACTGATTGCAGGGAGACAAACTCTTCTGGATGAAGTCTGATGTCTGAGATACATCCTGGGCACTTTCCACTGCTTCAACTTAGGCAGAGCCCAAAATGTAAGGAATCAACAGTGATGATCCACCCTGCACTTCAAAAGTGCATGTGTGATTCTTTTGCTTCCTCGCAGTGCACCAACAATTCTGCAAGTACAGGGTACTCCAACTACCAAGAGCTGATGAAGCAGCCCAGCAGCAACCAGTCATAATCACCATTAGGAAAGGTGGACATACCTACACCTTATGACCTCTGGGTTTAGAAATGCAACCCAAGACAGCTGCACCTTTTGTAAAGAACATACTCTGTAAGGATAATGTCATGTGAAAAGTTACTTACACCAGCTCACACAGGGGATTTGCTCCCATGTATTTGTACTAACCCCTCCTCTGGTGTGATCAGAAGCACCCTGGACGTCAGGTCTGCTCTCAGCAACCCCAGGGGCTGCAAGATAACACAACAGCTGAAAATCTGCTATGGCTGGGCTGCAACACAGTCTTTGAGCTGGGGCAAAGAGCAACACATTTATTATCAATACAGAGAAAGCTACATAGGTGGCAGACAGCACTCTCAGCAGCTGATGTCAAAAGTACAAGGGGGACGCTGTAATGAGCTTTAATTCTCTTACATTCTCCCGGAATACCTGGTGTCTCAGGCGATCTCCAGAGAGCCCTCGGTGTCCTTCTCCACAACCATAGGCACAACCCAGGGACTTCACAATTTTGATCAGCATTGTGAGTGCCAGCCTATGGGTGCTGACAGAGAGGCCTTCATCCTGAGGGTCACAGAGGGAAAGACAATGTGAAATCCTGTCACAACCACTGGCATTTTCTTATAATTTTACTTCTGACAAATTATTGTCAATTTCTCCTCTCAGACACTCCATTATTGAGTTGTTATTCTTGAAGTGTTTACTCCACTTATTTTTCAAGTTTAGGGACCAGCCCCACCCCTTTCAGCTCCCATCAAAAAGTTATGCTATGAATATGAACCCTCTATGTGCTGCTAAGAATGCCATTCAGTCTGCACTTCAAAAAATTCTGCCTGAAAAACAGAGAGCTGTCTTGCTTGAGTAGAAAAAAAAGCATATTTTTAAAATGTCACAGGTATTATTCTACTATGAATCACAACTTTGGAGGTGAGCAACAGTATCTCTTGGACAATTCTCATAGCAATACTGAAAAATCTGTGATTTCTGACCATCAAAGAAAAAAAGCTGTGCTCACATACTGGATTCTATTTTTCCTCAGAAGTTATGAATAATAAACTTAAAAATAATCATTGTGATTGAGGGTTTCAAACACTTGACAAGATACTGAAAACGTCCATGCAAGGCTCACAGATTCTGCTTTTGGCAGCTGTTTCTCTGGAGTAGTTACAGTGCTTGAACTTTCAATCATGTTTCCTCAGTGGAATCTCCAGGGAGAACCAGAGTAAAACAAATTAATTTGTCACTGTGGTGCAAAATAAAAGAGAGCAAACAGAGAGGGGGGGGTTTGCACACACATGCATACTCAATCTTAGAGGACCTTTCAAGCAATACACACCTTTTCTTGTTTTTTGTCATTTTTCTCATATGGCCCTCCTCCTCCTCCACCACCTCCATCACTTCCACCGCCACCTCCTCCTCCACTTCCACCTCCTCCTTCTTCTCCTCCTTCACCAGCTCCACTAACTGGAGGCAGCCCAAATCCACAAACTGAACCACCAGAGGCAGCCCCTTTGAGTTGGAAGGATCCTTCGCTTGGTCTCTTTTCAGGGGCCTCATTTTCTTTGTTCTCACTCTTCCTCCGAACCTTCTCTACACAGGGCACCACGCCAAGCTGCAGTAAGCACTCCACAATGTTCAGTGCCACATCGCAAATCCGGGAACTGATGTCGTGGTTCAGGACCAAGTAAACAGCCTTCAGGACCACCTGGAACATTCAAACATCAGATTTAAAGTCAGATTTATTTTCTTCCCTAGTATGATTTTGTGCTTGGAAATTCTAGTCACATACCAGAGACTCATTATAGCATATAGCACAGTACAAACTCTGAATGAAAGTCATACAACCCTAAATCCCAAGAGCCTACAATCTAGGTGTAAGACAAGAAACCACAGGCTGGGCACAGTCAGGCAGAAAAGGAAACCATGAGATGACATCTGTGAGCCTGAGAATACTGCTTCAGTGCACCAGGAGCTGTCAAGGCATTAAGGAGAAAGCAGAAATGGTGAGTTTTAAGGTGCCATTAGAAGAAAGGTGCTACTCAGTCTCATACTATTTTATCAGGGATTTGCTGCATGCCCCAGGAACACAGCCATTATATAGTACCACTTAAGGTTTGATGTGTGCATTCCACATGCACATGCACTCCTTGCAAGGAGTAACAGGAGTTGCAGTATCTCAGAGCAGACTTTTAGGATATGCACAAATGTATCTGACTGACCTTTATGCACTGCTGAGAGAAGTCATATAAAGAGGTGAAGGAAAAGCCCATCCAAACCCTGATCTCAATGGTACAGCTATATTGACAGAAGAGGGACCTGGCTTTCCTTGTTCCTTGCCAATTACCGAGAGATCCAGCATGCCGTTCTTGTGGACAAAGTTGTTGGTTCCATCAATGTGATCCGTGTCCTCCAAGCAACTGTAATTGATGCAGGAGTCTGTCAAGCTTCGGGGAAGGTTGGCACATGTAAGTGGCTCATGGGGCATCTCAGGGATGGGCACCTGGTTGCAAAGCTTCCTCATGTGCTCGCTGAAGAAATCGGCATAGCCCACATTGAAGGAGGCCAGGGTAGTGTTGAAGGTTGCCACAGTGATGGTGGAGATCTGGGACCGCACTGCAGGGGGGAAAAGAGCTACCTGTAAATTTCCACCTCTAGAGTTATGGAATGGAAGATTGAGGCTGAGCGTGTTTAAAGGGAATGCACCTCTTAATGCACCTCGTAATGCTGAAAGACAAGACAGGACTCTAATTCCTATCACGGGTACTGGGATGAAAGATAGATTCATTTCTTCCTTTAAGCCAGCGTAAATTAGAACAATCCCAAATTTCCAGGCTGGTGTCGTGTAAACAAACCCATGATCAAAACCCCCAAAATTCTGCTAGTGACATCAAGTTCAGAGCCAGGTATTTCTTCCCTCATCATCCCCTTAGAACTGGAAGGATAGAGGAGAACACTACTTGTTAACTACTTGTGCTTCTCTTCCCTTAATTAGTCATCCCAAGGTCCTGAACTCTCTCTTGATTGCCCTGGGACTCGTTGTGACTTCATTGCTGCCTACCTGAAAAATCAATAATGGATAATAGGAAGCTTTCTCTTCTCATCTTTAACCTGGGCACCAGGGAGGCAGCAGAATTTCCTAAGTAATGGGTCCGGTCTACACACTGGGCCTTCTGTTCCTTCTTCTGCCTCCTATGACAACGACCTATCTTTTTTCTTCATGGAAGCAGTTTTGACATAGGGCATGGACCAACTTAACCTCAGCCACACCTCCATGCTAGATGAACAATTGTCTTTACTATTGTTTAGCTCCCCTTGAAGAGCCTCACACCTAATGTGCACCTGGGGTGTTCACAGAGGAGAGGCTCTTCGAGCAGGAACTTGTGCCATTATCTCTATCCCTTAACTCTGTGTTCAGTCAGGCAGGGAGAGGACAAGGAATTCTCCCTATCAAGAGTCCTGTCTCCTGTCTCTCCCATCAGGGTCATATTGGCATTGTCATTTCTGCAGTGGCCTCCAAGACAGATGGGTCTCAGGGAGACGGAGTGAATTTCAAAGCCAGGCTTCTAACTGGAATGAGAGGAATTAAGAAAAAATGCTATGATTCTCAGCACAGTCCAGCAGCTGTGGACTGCAAGGGGGCATTAAATTCCACAAAATAACAATGCCAAGTTCCTGTCCAAAATTCTGTGCTGTGTTGTGGTAAGGCAGAAAACCCCAAACCCTGACTTCTGCCTGCTGGTGGTTGCCAGTTGTTTCAAAAACTGCACCAAGTAAACATGAAAGGCTTGGAACATTTTCTACACAGAACAAAAAGCACTCAAAAGATCAAAAGATATGGAAATAAAAATGGAGAAAACAATTAGTCACGTACTCATACAGGGAAACAGTGACACTCCCTCAGCTTCTTGGAGTTGATATTTCAGTGGAACATCTTTCCTGGTGTGTTAAATTTACCTTCTTTGACGGTGTTCTCTCCGTGGCTGTTTGAGTGGTCTGGTAGATCAGAAACCAGCGTGTGATGAGAGTGTGAGTGCCTGGCACTCAGGCTCTCCATCTCTGTTGCTGTGTCAGAGCTCCCTCGCCTGGTAAACTTTCCTAGGGAGAGGAAAGGATACTTGGTTTACTTATTGGAGAGGCGCTTGGAGGTAAGAGACAGTATCTGAGGTTAAAAATTGGAGGATTGGAGTCTGCAGAAGTCAACAAGCTGTTATTCCCTGACTACTGTGGCGATGACCACGGTGATTACGAGCTGTCCCCTTGAAGCCCATGGGATCCATCGGAGTGCAAAGTGGGAACAAAAAGAGCAAAAGATTTGCAGCCAAGACCCATGGAGGGAGAAACCCATGCCAAGCAGGTACAGCCAGCTTTACATAAGACACTGCACCCCATGGAATGACCCACGAGAGAGCAGAGGATCTCTCTCATGGGGGGGCCCCACAGAACGCAGGGGAAGGACTCAGAGTTATGATTTTCCCCTGTAACTGTGCTGATGACTGTGGTGAATCAAGCTGTCCCCTTTGCAGCCCACAGGAAAGCCCCCTGAGACATCACATTTGGAAGAGCTGTTGCTTAAGTCTTGAACTTAAATCTGTGAATGGCTGACCCAACAATGACTGTAAACCTTCCATTCCCTGTCAGGGGAAGGAGGGGAGCATGGACAGACCGAGGGGTGGTGGTGGAACGGTGTTTCTAACCTGTTTTTATTTCTTATTTTTAGTTCTTAGTTTGTTAGTAATAAATTTAAGCATTACTCTGAGTTCCGTTTTGCCTGTGTATTAATCAAGGCTCCTCTTTTGGTTGTTATCCTAGCCGTAAATTCCTAGCTGTGTTTTTTTTCTTCCCTCTGGAAGGCAAAAAGGGGGGGGAAGAAAGACCTTGAAGTAGTTTTGTTGGACACTAGGCATTTATCCAGGGTCAAACCACCACAGTTTTCAGTAGGATGGATGAAGAAATAAAGAGCCTTTGTTGTTCTCTGAATGTTTACAACAGGAATGACACAGAGCCTGGGGCAGATACAACAACATCTCACCTAATATGGTGGTTTGCCATCCTCCTCTTTCAATGCCACGTCGGTCCTCCCCAATTCCAGAGAAACTGCCAAAGGAGAAAGTGCTGCGAGTGGGTGAGACATCCAAATGATCCTCATGGAGGAGGAAAGGCACCCCCATCCTTCGCTGCCGCTTCTTCCCAGTATGGTGGAAGGGAATTGACCCTTTGCGCTCACGCTCCCTGTCCTCTTTGCGGCTCTTAAACTGCAGGGAGAAAAGGAAGAGACATGGAAGCAAGCAGAAGCTTTGAGCCATGGAAGGCTACCATTTGAGGGAAGAAGATAACACAGATGTGTGTCCCAAGAATAACCTTCCACTCTGAGATTTTTGTCTTGGGCGTTCACCCTGCTGGCAAATATCTGCATGCTGGGATCACAGGAGTGTTTAAAGGAACTCAGTAATGCCCTGGGCTGGGAAGGATGCCCTTGGATAATTTTATTACATTCTTGGACCTTGAGATAAATACACAGAATCCACAGAACTCTGCCTAGTATATTGGATGGCTTCAACCTAGAGCTAAGATGAGGTAAAAACATCTGAAGAACTCACTGACAAGTGAGCATCAGCACTCAAAAATCAGTACTGTTTACGTGGCCTCTATCCATGCAGTTTCAGCAAGACCGCTATTTGAATAAAGATATGAGCATTTTGTTTGCAATGTATATATAAAAACCTATGGAATAACACAATTCAAATGAAAATGGATGTCAATCTCACATATGGCATATATTCCAAGTAGAACTCATGAACACAGAGTCCAAGCAGACCTTCAGCTGCTATTTAGTAGGACACTGAAGTGCTGAATCATAGGTAAATTAAAGTTTTCTTCACTCACCTTTTTGAAGATATTCATCCCCAGGTCTGTGGAGAGATCTGGAACTGCTGGTCTACGCAAGTTGGTTAGTGAAACCTTGGAAAATGTGTCTGCGCTTAGTGACTTTTCTTCCTCATTGCATTTCAATGTAAGATCCTGCAGTTCCCAAAAGAAGAGAGTAAGCACAAGGAGAAATAGAGAACAATCAGCTTAAAACAAAACAACCCAACCAACAACAGAAAACCAAACAAAAACAAACCAACAAAAACCAAAACCAAAAAAAAGAGCTATTTCCAGGAGCTGTCATAGGAACACTGTAGAGGAAAAGAATTCATTACACAAAACAATACATACATTTAAAAAAAACCAATTGAACAAATAAAATTTAGAAACTCCCAGAATTATTTCCCTTGTCTAACACTTCTGTCACAGGAAAAAAGGTATATAGCACACAGTGCTGCCACAGAAAGTCTCAGGCTTTGCTATCAGTGTGGTCTGGTGGCATGTAAAAACATGTTCTTCTCCAGTCTGATTCTGATCCCAGGTATGACTCTGGGTAGCTGATGATCTTCTGATGATACACTGATGAGCAATCACAATGGCGACCCTTTTTAAGTGTTTTATTTAAGATCCAAGAGAATATGCCCTTAATAATATGCACCTTTAAATATGTGTTTTGAATGGCAATAAGCAGCACTGTCCCTTCAAGAGACTTGATTTTCAAGAACATTTATTTACTCACTAAAGAGACCTAAGACTTCTATATCACTAAGCATCCCTCATTTGTAATAACAGTGCTCCCAGTCCATCATAGTTCATACTTGTTCATACCCCCTTTCTATATCACAGAATGTCTCATGATAGTGAATACTGTGAGGTTCACTCACCCCAGTTTCAGTAAAGAGCACTCAAGTACCCTGTGCACTCAGCAACACGCACTACGCCGGCCTGCTGCAAAGAAGGGCTTTGCCACGAAAATGGCATAAACTCAGCTCCCAGCCATTGCTTTCATTAAAGATCTGATGCCACTTTCCATGAGATGTTTATGCAGCTGACCTGACCAAATTCCCTCGGGATAATTTTCTTCTGCCTAAATATCAGCTTGTTTCCAATGGAGATGATGTTTTTCTTCACCAGAATCATTCTGCTGAACAACTGGGTCACGTTAAAATACCTTTTGCTTTCAATCCAGAGATAGTCATATGCCAAGGAGAGATTAAGTGACTCCTGTAGTACAGGAGGTTTAGATTCTGCCTTGCCAGGTTGCACATTGCAGAGTCAGCCAGCTCTGCAATACACAAGCGTGCAGTTTTATGCACAAAAACATCCAGCAGAAGAGAGTGTTGAGAGTTTTCAGAGTAATCAAAGACCAGCCTTGAATTCTGCCTATTAATTTTATCAGCACAAGGGTGAAGGAGACACACAACAGTAAGACTCTTCTTCACTGTTGTTTGTAGTACAGGTATGCTTATAAACCATTTTGCTTGTATGACTAAAGATACAGGGGAGGAGTCACATGTAAAATCCAATACACAGCAAATCAGGATTCACACCTAGGTGCTCTCAATGGAAAGGAAAAGTATTCCATATAATGGGGTTCTTAGTTTTTACAGCTCTCAGGTCTCTTCTGGCCATCATACAAACTTATTTTGGATTCATTATCTTTGTCCACTACTAACTAAATCAGTGTTTTATTAGGTGGCTTATGATCACCAAAGGACAGGGCAAGTATCAGGGCTTACTGAGTCGCAATCCATACAAACACAGACAACACAGGTCCAGCTCTGAAATCTGTTTAGGGTAGGTATGCAGCAAACAATACCAGGAAATCAAATTACAGAATCACCTTAAATCTACAGTGGGGTAGATGACACATTTCAATGAATCAAGTTAGCACTCCTGTTGAAGACTGATTAAAAACATGAGTATTGTGTGCAGTAGACTGTATAGCAATTATGATATCACAGGATGGATAAGAAAGGAAAATATTTTGGGGGCTGTTCCTCTACATTTTGTTGTTTCTGTTTTCTATCACCTTCGTTCTGCATGACTCTGTGCTCATTAGTACTTATCTCACCTTTCAAGATATTACACTTGAGACTCTTGGCTTTCTTTCAGCATTGCAGCAAGCACTACAGCTGCATTGGTCCTATGCTTAATTTAAGTTTTGGCTCCTTCCCCTGCAATGTTAGTGCAAGACCGTAGCAGTTCCTGAGACTCTCAAGGTTTCATGTCCTACACCTGTCCTTAGAGTGAATTTACTGCATACAGGTGCAATGCAAGGTTTCTTTTATCACATGTTGCCAGGACTGAAACATGTTTAGACTCAAGTCACTTTCTGATACTCATTTTATTCACACTTTACTCAGTGCCCCTTTTCATGTATAACAAGGAATGCTGGAATGCTGCACTGAATCTTTTCCTACTTTGCTGTTCAGATTACTAGGTGATATATGGAGGATGCTTCTCACAGCCTCTCAAACCCCACTGCTTTAGCATAAGCTTATATCTGAAATATGATTTCAGACACACAGAAACCAACAGGAACTGTGAGTTTTGCTGAGGCTTAGGGAGGTGCAGGAAGTTACCCTGATAAACTGGAGAACAGTAGAAAGAATGTGGATTTAACACAAAAGAACCTGCTGCTCCCTGATCTGATTTTCAGGCAGCTGTGTTTGCCTTTACTCAGTTTTTTGCTGCCCCTTTAAATCTACCCTGATGAAACAGAGTGCCAGTATTTTTGAAAAGTAATTGATCAACCTTTGAGCAGAAATTATGACGCTGTGTTAGGAATTTAAGATCTAGACCGGAAAATCAGGCTTTAAGCATATCCCTGTGTCACATGAGCTTGTGAAGGCTCAGCATACAACCCTTGTGTTGATAGAAAGAAAGGAAAAATCCTAGCCCTTGGGAGGTAGCATTCTTTGCTATGCACTAGCAGAGAGTCTTGAGTGATGAGACTCTCCATTTAAGAGTAGCTGTAATGTCCCTACAGTCGGCTGGGATGAACCAGAACCAGGTGCCTCTCTGTGTTGCAGATTTCAGTTCCCAGAGCTGTAAAGCAGGGAGGCATGAGCTGAAATTTTTGCTGCCTTGAAGACTGTTTTACCTCCTCCATCACAGTTGTTCTGCACAACAAATTAAAAACCTTTTTAGATGGGATTCCAATTAGATGAAGTACAGCAGGAATACACAGGACTGAGACAGAGGTTACCAAAACCAATCAAACTTAGCCTTGGAGGGAAGAATGCCCTGGATAGAGTCAACACATTAACAGCTATAACGTACACAGTGAAATTGTCAAATGGACTTAACAGAAAAACATTAGAGAAAAGCAGCAGACTAAAAGAATCTTGCAAGAGAAACGGCCTGGAAAAGCAAGAAACAGACAAGTGTGTGAAAGGAGAGAAGTGTTCCATAGCATACAGGGGTGAACCAGGAAGACAACACCATTCACACTGCCTCTGTAAACCAGTGACTGCACTCTCTGCTGCACCAGGAGCTAAACTGGCTAATGTGCAAAAGAACCAGTTTGCTATGAGCAAGGGCAAAGGAACTGTGCCCTTTCCATGCATCGAAATAGTGAACCACATCAACAGCAATCTTTCAATTTTCCCTCCAGGAGATGATATTAAGGAGGATTTTCTGTACATGGGCAGCAATCTCATGCAATCCCCATGCAAAGGTAGATTAAGATGGAACAGTAATTCATATTGCCTGGCCTTTATGGAGCTATGACAAAGCAAACATTTTATAGAAATTACACTGAAGTATAATACACTTTAAACAATACTGCTGCTGCTGCTGAGCCCTTAAAATGCTCTTATAAAAAGTATAAGAATGGCTATAAAATCCTGAGATTTAAAAATTACAGTACTATTATTTACTTTTTTTATGCTTGTCTTCTGGATTATAAGCACCTGGGCTCCACAGAGGCGATTTCACCCTTCTGGCTTATAAAAAGACAGGCCAAAAACAATCAGAGCTCTACAAAATTGAAAGCAATGATTTTAAGAAAAACATTAAGAATTCTGATTAAAAAAAAAAGACATTTGACAGCAACATTAACAGAAGAGAGAGTCTTTTACTTGACATGTGTCATAAAATTGGATGGCAAAAATAGAATCTCTATTAAATTTTTTTAAGCAGTTCCATCAACTCAGTAAATCAGAATTTGCTGTTAAAAGCCCACATGACAGGAAAAGAGGGCACAACCTAAAAGTAGCACAAATCAACAAGGAGATTAACTGTAACAGCATCCCCTTTTTATCCCTGGAACAAGGGACCTAGCCAAAAGAAAAAGCACAAATATCTCTACTGCACCAAGGTCAGGAATGTGGGGTACATTTTCCAGCAAACAGGGAGCAAGCCTTGACACCCATTAGGATGGTTTGTCTTCTGAGGTTTGTTGGAAAATACAAAAGTTATGCAATAAGAATAATAGCAGGAGAAGAGGTAACAACATGGAGGGCTTTTGCTCATTGCCACTGTTTGCCACATCTGGTCCAGTATTTTAACCCAAGCTTTTGCCTGGAGTGTGCAGTGCAGTACCAAGTGCTGTTCTTTTCCTTTCCTTTGTGAGGCTGCACCAAAGGAGGTGTTATAGTTTCAAATCGAGTCAAAATTCCTTCCAAAAGCTTGGAGGCAATGCATTAGCATAACTACAGTGGTTAACAAAGGCCGCCATGGATATGCATATTTCTGTTAACGATTCAA
>JAWWEW010000002.1:1681364-1717230 GCA_035583185.1 Anabacerthia variegaticeps | reverse complement strand
TTTCTAAATTTAAGAAGAGGGATTATTTTATTTCTTGGCCAATAAAATATCTTAGTTTCCCTTCAAACTAAGACAGGAGGTCAGTGAGTCCTGCCCATTACACTGTAATGCAAAGGCAGTTCCATTTTTTCTGACAACTACGTTAGTATATTCTCACATTAAAAACTAATGCTATCCCAGTCCACCCTAGATTAATTATCTGAAATCAACCCTCCAGCTTTCAGCAGTCACCAGCTCTGACTTGCACCAGATTCTGCCTCCAAAACCCTAATTGATCATTCTCAGGGTCTGTTTCCGAATGATGACCCTGGGCAGTTGAGCCAACACCAAAATTGTTCCTCTCACTACTTGTCCAGCCATCACTTCCCAGCACTGCCACAACAGCAGCTATTTTCTTGCTGATAGCATCTGCTTACCTGAGTTTTATGGGTGTTCACCAGAGAGGGTGCAGCAGCCACCATGGAGCTGCTCCGAGGCCGCAGCAAAGGGGTGATCTCTGGCTCAGGTGATTTCTCTGGTTTCTCCTGCAACATGTGCCTCAGCCTCTGCAGGTAGTACATCAGTGACCACTGTGTCCCCTCCTCGGACCAGTGTGGCTGCAGCAGGCAGCGCAGCACGGCCACATCGAAGTAGGTGGCATAGCGAGACTTCTGGCATGGTGGGATCACCAAGGACACCCTGTTCCAAAAAGCAGGAGTAGAATTGTCAGTCAGGATCCTTAGATATTTGGCTTTCTGAAAAAAGAGCCGACTCTTTGGGACTAAGGCCCTGACCGAGGAAAGCATTACTGAAGACATGTATGTGGATATTTAGCTTTCAGCACCCCAGAGGACTCCAGTACAAGCTTTGTTAAGTGTTTTCTTGGCTAGGGTTGTGTTCTTAAACTGTGATCTGAAGATAAGCCTCCAGCACCTGTTCTAACTAAATAATTTGTTCAGTGGAAAACAGACAACCCTTGAGCATCTGCTGTTCAAATCCTAGCAACATATATTTAGGAATGGTTTACATTTCCACGTATTAGGCCTCGCTTAAGAAGCAGCAGGCAGGGTAACTAAGCTATTTAACACTTTAAGCTAATTAAATTGATTCCTATATATGTTAAAGTTACTGTTATAGGCATTCTTTCCCAAGGCGTTCCAGAGAAAAGGACCATTTTAAGCCCTCATTATAATTTTCCTGCCCTTCACGTGGTGTGATTTCCTCATGTGTTGCAATATATGGAATTCCTTAAGTATTATAGAAGTTAGTGCACACAAAACCAAGATGTCTGTAATAAGCCTCTGAAATGAGAATCCAGATATTTCAAATTTCAGAGGCATCATATGTTCTCTCAGAGACAAATTTATTGCAAAAAAATGCCCCAACCTGTTTATTCTTAATTTTTTATACCACTTCTCAGCTGGCAGAGTACAACTGGCCTGATCTACCCTCTGTACAGTCACTTGCTGTTAGGAGACAATCTGTCAGAAAAGAAGCAAGTGAAAGGGAGTCAGAGGAATGAGAATCACACGGCAAAAGAAGATGTGAAATGCTGGGAGTGGGGCAAGAACTCTGGAGATCTACTTTTTTTGCCTACTGCAGTACACATTTTGAATATTTCCACTCTCTGTGTTAGCAACATGTCTCTGTGCCCTGAGTACTTCTGGGATTTTTGGATTCCATAAAAATCAACAGTGCTTTCATGCATTTTATTCTCAGGCATTTGAAAATCATCACAAGAACTTCGGGGCGGGGGGGGGGGGGTTGATTGTTTTCTTACTGGGCTTTTTGTTTGGTTGTTTGGGCTTTTTGTGGTTTGGTTGTTGTTGTTATTATAAGCCATTTATATTTTCAGCTCTGCTAAATAGCATGAAAACAGAGTGGATGTGACACCCACATCTCTAGCTGGGTACCACCACATTCTAAACAGAGGGATCCAAGGCCACAGCCCAGCAGCAGTACTGTCCAGAGGGACCTTAGAGTGCTCAAGTGAAGCATGTTTTAAGTGCTTTGCTGGATCACTGCCCTGTGCATCCAAGACAGGTATAGAACTGGCAGAGAAGGAAGTTTGCAGTGAACATTGACACCACTTGGAATCACATGAACCCTGTTCCATGTCACTCCTAGAAACAGGGAGCAGGTGGCATGGCTGGGCTTGAAAGAATGCACAGATCTAGAGCTCAAAGCTGCAGGAGCTGGTTTGCTGCCAGTTCCACAGGCCAATGTGAAAAGCACTTGGTGACTGCAGATCAGCCCGTCTGCGTAAGCATATGCCACCCTATACATAATATATAGATTCAAAGTCTCTCCTCTAGTGCTGTATTCCATCCAAAAATGCTTCAACTTTGATGACTCTAAAATGATCTTATAAAAACATGAAAAAACAGAATTAGGAAGGAAAAAACTATGAGCAATGGGAATATGCTACAAAATTTCCCCTAAAAACCTGATGCGAAGGCTGGTTTGTCACAGTCCAGATTGTGTCACATAGATGGAGCCCGCAAAAACCTTAGGGATAGCTGGGATACTCAAAGTATTCCAGCAAATGAAATAAAGCTCATCATCTCAGTAGCAATTGTGGAAGGTGATGCATTGCTCCCTGGTCAATCAGTATCTTTGACTCCAAACAGTCTTTCATGCTCTCCTGCATGTAGCACAGGCAAACCTGAGGCACGACACAGCCTGGAGCAAAGCATGGTCTCCATATGAAATATTTGTCACTAAAGTCCTTCCTACAAAGTCTCTTTCCCAAGTAGCCTGTTCAAGGCAGCAGCTGGATAAAGGGCTATGGCTCTATTTGCTTGTGTGTTAAACTCTATGGTCTGTACACAGATAATTTCACTCAGTGGAAGAGGGATAATTGTCCAGGATCAGAGGAACAAGCCATTTGCTCAAGCAGTGTCTGAGAAACCAGAAATTAAACTCTGTAGTTCATTTAAAGGGAAATCTAGCACTTGTATAATCAGCTCCTGGTTGCCTGTGACTGCAGGGAATGTGAAAAGCCAGCCTGCCTTCAACCACTGGCCAAGGACAAAGGAATACTGCGGCTGTTGGTAAGCACAGCAAACAACATTTGTTCCCCAGTTGTCTGTTTCTTGGCAACCAAAGCTCTCTGTACAGTTTTAACTGATCAATGAGCTCTGGAAATGAAGAGGCATAATGATGCTCTCTTCAAAGCCTTTCGGAAGCTTCATCCCCATGGCAACCACCAGACCCAGCCTGACAAATTGATCACCTGATTCTGTGATTCTGTCTTCTTAAAAGGCTGCTTTTTTTTTGGGTTTGGTTTGTTTTTTTACAGCTGTGCAGTCTCTGAGGAGTAGTGTTCGCACACAGAAGGGCTGTTCTGTCCCCAGCTTCAGTTTTACTGGCTCACATTAATACAAAATAAATAAAGACCCAGAACCAACAGCAGGCTTGATACAAAATCCCAAGGGAAGCCTCCTGATGGGATGAGAGCCTTAGAGAATAGCTTTGCCCTTTGGACCAGTGAAAGGGTGCCCCAAATCTCTTTTTTAGAAAGGAGAGCTGTTCCTAGGTGGCATCCAGAAACCCACTCCATCCTACATTTCTTCCATCACTGTAATGAAGCCATTTCTTTAAACTGCAGTGTTCTGCATATGACACTCCCCAAAAGAAATAAGCAACAGAACCAAAATTTTCAGGAGGAATTTAAGTGACAGTCCTAAATCCACAGAGACCTAGAATTATACTTAGGCTTCCCTCCCTCTCCACCCCCTGAAAACACTCCTCAGCTTCATTTACTTTATGACACTACCGAGTGTCCAGCACTACTGAAAATCTGGTTCTACCTTTATGTGCCCAAATCTAGATGAATTTATCAGGGCCATGCTGGAAAATCATGGCCTGTGTGCTGCAGGGTAAGCTGGAGGGATATTTGCATGGCTTCTTTTCTCTGTTAACTTGTTCCTTTGAGCCAGTAGTCTAAAGCAAGCTAGACAGCAGGATGCAGAGAAGACATAATAAAGGCAGTGGAGACAGGCCTGCAAAAATCCTTTGCTAGAGGGGAAAAAAAAACCTGATCAGAAAGAAGCCAGAAAATCTACCTGTTGCCTTAGGCTGAATACAGCCTAGGAGGGTTGAACCTGCAGGTTATTTGTTGCGTCTCCAATTTCAAGAAAGCAATGTACTAGAAAACACTAAAGAAACTGTCCCGACAGGTTAGCTGGAGATTTCTTCAGTGGAAGTGGCATTGAATATCAAGTGTCACCCCCTTGTTCAAAACCTAGAACTGAGATTTGTTGCATTAAGAGTTTGAGATAAACATCCAGCACGCTCAGCATGTACAGACAACAGCAGATTCGAGATACAGGACTTGTGAGACCTCCACCACTGAGTCACACCAGCCTAACTTTCTCCTCAAGGGGTTTGTACCTTGGATGTGCAGTACCTCTCTCCTGAGAGGTTTGGGAGGATACGCTTCCATCCAATGAATTTCCACGATGACATGCTGAAACAGCAGCCTTTGGAGGTACAGAATCTGGCTGTGTTGTCTCACAGACCACCTGCAGTCCCTTTGGATAGTTGTGATAAAAGAAAATAAGTATATAAATATACTTATCTCTCCCATATTAGTTTTATAACTGCAGTTTCTGCTTAGACATAACCATTACTTACATGACAATGCCATGGTAATACCATGGGGAAACTGATCAAGCCTGGGGCTTCTTAGTACTAGGTATTGTACAGGCAAAGGGTAAGACAGGGCTCTTGCCCAGGAAAATACATAAGATCATAGAATCACAGAAAGGTTTGGGTTGGAATGGACCTTAAAGATCATCTAGTTCCAACCCTCTGCCAGAAGCAAAATCAGTTTTCCATCCTAAAAGACAGAATAAGGACAAGAGCCAGGCAACTACACTTAATACCCTTTGGTTCCACTGCAAACCAGGTTGGGAGCCTTCAAAAGAACTGTGAATTACTGTAATTTCTGGAGATGGAATACTTCAGGGTTCTGTTTCCCCCCTCCCTCAGCTCCTTATTCAAACTTGTCAAAGCTTATCATAGAACTTACCTCAGTATGTCCACTGTCCAGATTAGGGGATTCACAACTTGCACTCTGGTTGTTGGTGGGAGAACTTCTCTTGGCTGAGAAAGGAAGTCAAAGGAAAACATTTCAGGAAACACCTCTTATATTATAATGTCCCACTGAAAGGACAAACCAGAAAATAAAACCAAACACAAAGCTGCCTCTCTTTGCTGCAAATTTCCTAGGCATCAGTGACAGCCATAAAAAGGAAAAAGAAAAAAGGACTGCTTGAATCCTTGCACAGTTCTTTCCACTGCATTGTCACCAATACTGTCTACTGAAAACATCTATTTCTTTAAAATTTAATTTGAATATAAATTTTATCCTAAATCCATTTGCCATCAGACTGTGTTTTCCTGTGCATACTAGTCCCTTTTATTTTGGAGTTTTTCCTCCTATTTGCACATATATTCAGGTCCTTTTCTAGGCTACATCTCTCAGAGTGTACTGCAATTTCAAATTTGCCAAATGCCTTCATCACAGGAAACACATGGACATCAAGCAGAAAGTGTGATCAGTGGTACTGTAGCAGAACACAGACTAGATGACTATTCTTGAAATCCTGTCACATTGAAAGCTGTGCAGATGTGACTTAGAATCAGACTGACTGCAAACAAAATAATGTAAAGCTTCCTCATTAGATTTTTTTAATTTGTTGTTTGAAGGAGAATTTAAGGAAATTTGACTCTTTTTTTGTCCCAGTTTGAGACAATGCTAAGATAGCAGCATTTTCCTTGATATGAAGGACCTCATTCCAATAAATATTTCTGTCCTGTAGAAAACACTTCTGAAACAAAACAGAGCATTTTCCTTTCATACTTTACTCCTGAAGTTATTTTCTAGGAATTTTCTGACTTCACACAGACCTATGGGAAAAACAGTCACAGAAAATTTAGGACTAATTCCTTTTGTTAGTTCGAGGACTGAAATCCTATATTTTAATTCCAGAAGCTGAAGCAGAGGGATGAAGCACTAGATGTCAAAGACTGTTTGAAATAATTTCAAATACTTGAATCTATTCAAATAGGGGCTGTCCCAAAGGTCTACAAAGCCTTTAGAACAAAATACGACATTCAAAAGAACTTGTTTTAAGAAAAATCTGATTTAGTGAACTACATTTCCTCTAGGATGAAGATTGCAGCTCCACTCTCCTGAGAGCTGCCAAGCAATGCAACAGCAATATACCCAGCTCACTTTCACTTCACCAGCTTGTGGTATCAATATATTCCTTCAAATGTGGTGGCTAGAGAAGGTAAGGCAGCATTAGGCAAACAAAGGAAAAGGTTTCCATCTCTCAGGAGCTCCATTACCCCAGCAAAGTCACAGACCTGTAATGATGTTCCTGATGGGTTTTACAAGAGCATTGAAGGCAGAAACCTCAGGCTGCCTGTGTTCCCACATGGGCTGCCAAATAACGAGGCCACTGGCCAACCGGAATGTTAGATCAGACTCCTACAAAGAGAAACAGAGGCTGCATCACACCAGTTAACACAAAGAATGTTGTTTCCAGTCGGCGAGGACTGTGATTTCTCCACTGCACAGATCTTACAGGAAATGAGTGATACTGTGTTCAGTTCTGCAGTCAGTAGATGCTAACTTGGGGACCCCTGACAACACACAGCAGACTTAATGCATGTTGAGTGTGACTAATGAAAAATCACAGGAAAATCTCAATGCAAAAATACACAGGAAGCTTTTTCCAAATGAAATTTCTATACGAGGTAATGAACCCTGTTTTCCCAGGACATTAAGCTATAAAAGAAAAGGCCATTCCTGTCAGAAAGCATCTCTTTTAACCATATAAAGCCACCCCAAGTTTAGTATTCAATCTCAGCCTTAGGATTTACACTCCAAGACCTGAAGTTCTTCCCCAAAATAATAAGACTGTTAAATATTAAAACATTACTTAGAATTTGAGGAAACATGCAACAGATTACTATGAAGCAGGGGTATACATACATTACTGTTATAATTAGCACTGCTGGTACCTGAGCTATGTCAATACAGAGACACTGATACTACTTACAGTGGTGCTATCACTGTTTTACATATGCAAGTAGCTGAAATAATGTAAATTAGTACACAAGTAAATCTTAGCAGGATCAGGGTGCAGGTATGCACTTACTTGACCTAAGGTGAGATCTATATTAAGAGACACAGTATAGCCCCAGCTATCCCCATAATGCAAACAAACATGGCAACAGCATTTTTGGCAGCATAATTATGGCTGCACCACTGTCTCCTATTGACATAGCTCCACATGCCTCAGTGGCTGGAATTGATGATGCAGACAGAGCTAAAGAAATGGCAGGAGCTGACTTACTTGTAGCTCTCCAGCCCTTCTATTTTATATCCTCTGTTAGTACTGCCTGGTCATAATGAGCTCACAAGCCTTGCTTCAATTAAGTTAATTTTTAATGAGTATTTTTACTAAGGAGCACACTCTCAAGGCTTTTGGAAATGGCAGCAGTAACATGTTGCATTTGTCTTTGCACTGCTAGCTTTTGGTGATGAGCCAACACTTCTGCCTACAGTTGTGAAGTTACAGGACTACATGCATCCCCCAAAGCCTCGTGTAAAAACACATTGCTAAATACACAAATCCTCTCAGAAGTTGGGAATTCAACAGTTTTAGGTCTTTCTGTGCAAACATGTGTCATCTTCTTTGAGCATGTGCATTATTTTGACTACCTAGTCAGATAGCATCCTTCCTCTGAGACCTTTGTGAAACACAGGGGGGATAAAGCTCACTTAGTTACATGCCTCGTTTACCTCCTTTCCTACACTTTGCTTTGATGACAGAAAAATGCATGATTTAATGGGATGTTTAATATTCATCACTACAGTATTTCAGAGATCTCAGACATTTTCAAGGGAAACCTGAGATACTATTATTAACCCCATCTTGCAAATGGGAAACAACATCCCAGAAAGATTAATATTAGAAATTGGAAATCTAATCCCTAATAGCCAGGGCCTAACTCCAGCTTAATTTAATTCATTCAAAGGGCAGCAGCCCACATTTGTGTGTGTAGCACTGGGAAAAATTCAACATTTCTTCCTGTCCTGTCCCAGTAACTTAGAGAGAAAGTGTGGAATTAGTAAATAAGTATGAAAAATTTGGGCTAAATAAATTGAGCTATACTTTACAGGAACTCAGTAACAGAAGTAGGGAAAGAATTTGCCTCTCCAGTCTTGCTTTCACCTGCCTTAATCAAAAGGTGTATTTCCTGTTCTTTCTTATCTTCTTCAACTGCTGCAGCATAGGAGGCAGGATTAGAACAGATAACAACCCTGTCACTTCATGACTTTATAGACCTTTTCCAAGGACTTTATAGACCTCTTTCCTGAGGCCTAGATGGAAATGTAAAGGTTAAAAACTGCAGCACCCCCAGAGAGACAGGAGTCAGAAGATGCAGAAAGTGTCTCCTCAGCACCCCTCTGCAAGGCTGATGCACTCAGCATAAAATCAGCAGAGGAACCCTGGCAGACAGGAAGCCTGCAGCCTGCTTCCAACTTCAAAAACAAAGGAATGCTCCACTGCCTTTGCCACTGCCCTGTTAATAGCACCATCACGCATTCCTGGTAATTAGCATCAAGATGATTAGTAATGACAACAACAAATCCCGGTGGCAGCCCCACACTCGGATCCCTGAGGAACTAGCCAGGCCCTTCTGAGAAATGGCTGAGAATCACTGGTGCAAGCTAAAGCTCACAATCCTTTCTGCAAGTTTCAGGATCTCAGAGACTTCACAAGGGCCACAGATCTTTCACATTCCCAAAGGCAAAAGATGGCTCACTTCAGATTTATTTGCCTTTGTGCCTGCCTGATGGTGAGGTGATTGTTCATGTCACTGGAAGGATTTCTTCCTGATGGCAGCAGTATTCTCCCAGTTTGTTAAAACATTTCCAATGGCCCCCCATTGTGTACTGTAGGCTGAATTAAATAACAATCACAAAGGCAGATTAATTCCTTTCCTGCTCAGAGCTGTCTCCACACAAGCACCCCATTGGTGTTCCACTTACTTTAATCCTGTGGACAAGGGGAGCAAAGAGGAAGACAAAGAGCTCCACGGTGGCCATGGAGTTTTGGAAGAACTTCCTTCTATTATTCTCCTCCTCATCAGTTGTGGCGTTGGGCTGGGGGTGTCCTGGTGATCCTTGGTTTTCAGCCTGATGGATGAAGGCGCTGCTGCTCCCTCCCCAGCTGGAGCCTCTGTCTCCTCCAAAGCGGTCATTGCTGCAGTCCTGAGGAGCCTCCAGCAGCATCCAGTGAAGAGTGTGAAGAAGCTTTGTTTCAGCTACTCCAAGCTTGTCCTGATGCCCTGTGTGGAAAAATGCATCACCGTATCTCACAGGGTTCCCATTAATGGTACTGTTGAGACCTTCAGAGTGGCACAGGAAACTAGACATCCACCTTCCTGATAAGCATTTGAAAATTAAAATTTTACCATTAAAAGCATCAGCATTCTGTCTCATTATGTTTGAAACCTCCTAAATCACAGGTCTCCATTTACTTCACAGCATTTGCAGTCAGTTCCTGCAATATCAGCTGCAGGGCATGGACACAGAGAGGTCCCAAAAGAAGCCAACTTGACAGTCTTGTCTCTTTGAATTTTTGAATTAGATAAAATGCAAGTGAGCACTGCAAGGTGCTCAAGCTGTGTCTTGTTAATGGTCTTGACTCGCTTGTGTTAGGAAGCAACCTCCTGCTGGAATCATTACTGAAATCAGTAAAAATTACTAAAAGTCAGTTCCATTTAAACCTGACTCTGTTTTTACTGTCTGATTGACTTATCTGCTGAGAATCACGTGCATTGGTCTGAATAAAAAGAAGAAGAAGAAGAAGAAGAAGAAGAAGAAGAAGAATAAAGAAGTATCTGCTGCAATTGACAACTGAAAGAAATACATATTCCATTGAGGAACCCATTCCTGATGGGTGGTTGTGCTAAAATAAATACCTCTAGAAAATCACTAGCAAAATGTTATTGAACATTCAGCTCATTGGACCATTACCTTAACTGGGGAAGCTCTCACAGGTTATCCAGTATAAATAAGAAAGACAATCCACAGAACAAACTAACTGGGATTCTAATGATTTGGAATACGTTGGCACCCTGAGCATGTCTGTCATATTCTGACTGGTAACCTCTCCCCTGAGCACCCACCGAGTTTGTTCCGGTTGGAGAGCAGCGTCGCGGTGCAGTGCAGCACATGTGGGAGAGCAGCCTGGACAAGTTCCCAGCGAGAAATGCTCTGGATGGCTTCAGAGAGAGCTGGAGAAAGGCCATGCAGCTTGTTTTCTACTAAAACTCTTTCAAAAGACTAAAAGCAAGAACAATAAATAAAAGACACTGTGTATCTGTTTCTGCATATTCCTTCCAGCATGTAGAACATTCTCTTTTAAAAACCAGTGATTTTAACTATAAAACTAAAACACATCTTGTAATATTTTTCCTGAAAAACACAGACTGTAACTAAAGCTCACCAGACATACGGACGTACTTGACTAAGAGGTAAATGGACCACACAATACATTTTTTGTAATATAGAGAGTTAAAGAAAGTATAATCTGTATATTACTAAATTCTGACACCAAGACAGACTTACTGTTATGCTGGGTATTAATCTGACATGCAAGTAATCCTGTTGGAAGTCACAGGAGCTAAGGAAGCCTGTATTTGTGGAGCTGAGTGCTGGATATTCTTCTCAAACACACATTCAGTTTAGTGTAACATAAAAACAGCAACCCATTAAAGGTATGTGGGCCTTAGGAAATGTTTTCACACCCTGTCACAAAAAAGTACCAGTGCACAAAATTTTTTGTCTAGCCATAATGTAATGGTTTTACGAACATTTAGCAAGTTGACAGCTGCAACAAGTTCATTATTTCTACCTCAAGCAACAAAAAAATAAGACTACCTGCCTCTGAAATCCCTAAGAAAGCTCCTTATTGCTAGTTGCTCCCACCATTTCAATAAGTTGTTGCTCTGATCAGATACAAAGATCTCATTATAGGCCACAAATGCAGGTATATTCCTCCACTGAAGCTCCTAAAGCAAAGATAATGACAATATATATCCTTGCATTGTCTAATGCACACCAGCTTAGCCTCATGGCCACCTATTTGCTCACAAGCTATTTCACGAATTTTATCAAGCTCTGGGCAAACAAGTAACTGCTGGCATTCGTGACCTAATGGATGCTTCAAAGACTCTCATTCCAGATTCATAAAGCTTATCCTTCAACATATTGATTTTTTTTCCTGTAAAATTGAGGGGGTGGTAATAAGAACAGACTTGATTACACAGAAGAAGAACAAAAAGGGCATGTCACAATGTAGCTCTCCTGAATGAGCTGCCACTCCCAGGCATGGCACACTAACCTGTGGTACCAGGCTCTCTCCTGCCTCCCCCAGCAGTCGGGCACATTTATTCACTCAGGTTGTGACCACATTCAGCTTCCTGGCAGACATGAGCTCCTCTACCAAGAGCTCAGGTGTCCTGGTGCTGCACCATTGTGGTTTTACAGCATCCCCATACCAGCTGTGCTCTGGCCAGCACAGGGGCAGAGGAGTACACATCTACCCATTACAGAGGACTAAGCCTGTACCAACACTAACTGTACCCTAAGAAACACAGACAACAAACATCAGAGCTGTCAACAAATGTAAGTGTGGAGAAAGTCACACTGCCCACCTACTAAAAACCCCAGGTCTCAGTCAGAAAACTTTAATAGACTTTCCTTATGGACCAATGACTTAAACTGGAAGGCATTTGTTGTAATATGTGGACAAAAATGCTGGTTTCCTGAGGATTAGTCAATCTGTGAACTGACATGGATCACATTGTCAGCAATGTGTGTTTTTTAGCACCAGGATGGATAACTTGTCTACCAAGAAAGAATGTCTCAAATCACTCTCAGAGTGACCTGCTGGGGGGCCACACTGCAAAGGAAAACAGCCTCCTGCCATTCATTCCTATCAGTTCAGGAATGGAGGAAACACAAAAGGATAGACAATGCTTGGAAAGCCTGGGCAGGCCAGGGAGTGAAGTACTCATCATAAGGCCTGAGTATTCTGTTCCATTCAGGAACTATGAAACCATTGAACCAGAGTAACAGTCCAAGAATGTGTTAGTATAAAAACAACAAAGGTCTAGAACAACTATCCCAGATAAGGTCACCTAACAAAAGTGGGGAACAAAGCAGCCAAACAAGACAAGGTTAACACATGGTTAGAAACAACATAAAGTTTGAAAGAGACAGTGAAAAACATGATTACAATTATATATATCTTTAAATTAGCCTTGCATTTACCACATTTTGGGCTTCTGAGCACGCGAAGCTTTCCCTAGAGAGTTAGCCACCAGATTCCTCTGTTCTTTCCTGGCCTGAACAGAAAGCCTAATAGATTTCTGTACCATAATGAAAGATAAGCTTCTGGAACAGCTTATGTGATCACGAGTATCTGAGATACAAGACCTGTATGTTGCCACAAAAATGCAAACAGGAAAGCTGCTGTATAGAAACCATGGAGTGTCCCTGCCTGCTACAGGCACTGCCTGGTACAATAACTGCTATCATGTATGTGTTGCCAGCACAGGAACTAGTTGGCATCGATCCCCACAGTGATAACTGTCACAAGCAGATGAACAAGAACACACAGTTCTTTGGACAAGTGTTCCTGTGGAATTTGCCTGGAGTTCTCCACAAAGCTCCAGCTTCTGTTTAAACCAGACACTCAAGTTGCAAGGCCCTGGGTTGGCATATGCTCCTGTAGAGCCTCCCTTTTGGACTGTTATGGTTCTACTCTAACTTTCAGCACCTGCAACAAAGGCTATACAGACATTGACACAGAAGACCCCACATGAACTAAGCAACTGCTGCTACAGCTGGGATAACTTACATGCTTCAATGAGAAGGCTGAATGAGAATGTCTGAATAAACTCCCTGTAAGTCAGAAGACAGATACTGTCATGCTATGGGTATGTCTGGAGCTGAAAGCCTCAGGGCTCAGGGCAGCAGCTTGGCTGAGAAAAGAGTTACCCACTTACAGCAGGCTTGTTCATGCCTGAGACACCCCACACACCAAAGGTGGATAAATATGTGCTAAGGTGGTAGCGAGGGAAGTCAGTGTTAAGCCTTGGCTGGAGAAAGGGCAGCCCCTTCCAGCAATGCTCTGTGTGTGTTTTCAGCTCCCTCAGGGCCACTTACACAAGCATTTTTCCTTTTAGCCTGGTAGTGACATCTGTTTTCACAGGGAGTGGCAGTCAGCCTTGTCTGGCTGCCTTCCCACTGCTGCTGTTCTCCTTTTACCTTCTTTCCCACCAAGAACCAAAGGGGCTGTCAAATACCTTGTGACCAGGGTCAGCCTGCGTGTCACTTTGCTGCTGGAATGGGAACACGGATCTGCCTGAAGATGCCTAGACAAGCAGTGCAGGACAGAGCAGATTCTGGCTGGGTTTTGCCATGGTTTCCTAATCAGCTCTGCTTGAGTCACGTGAACTTCCCTGGCTCAAAGCCCAAGGAAGCTGTACCTGCAGTGAATTGCATAAGGCAGCAAGGGCTAAGGCAGGCCCCTAGCCCCCACTAGACAAAGAGGACCTTAGGAAGCTCAGCACCTCCTCTCAGGAGTGCCAGAGGAGCTGCAGGTCTCCTCCAGGAGAGCAGCCCTATAGGATTGCACATGAAGAAAAAAATAACTAAAGAGCAGGGCCCAGTGCTTAGCCTTGTACAGAAGGTCTCTGACAGAGACACAGAGAAATGATTAGTGCTTTTCGATCTGGACTTGTGTCCTTGGATGGGACCTTACTGCCCTGCTCTTCCAAAGCTCAAGTTGCATCATGATGGAAAGCTGAGACCATTGCTAAAGTCACTTCTGCCTCATTGAAAAGAGCTTGAAATGCAGGCAGACAGTACTGTCAGCTTGGGGCAGATGCACTGAGCAAGGAAGAGTTCCTAGAAAGACCTAAAACATTAACCTAGGAGTTCATAGCACAGGGGATTGTAAGGCTCTGTTTTTCACTAAACATATCAATAGTATAAACATTAGCAAGTAATGAAACACAGATGCCAAGCACTATATTTACAGAAAATCGTTGTGTTTAAAAACTCAGTTTTCTGCAACCAGGTCCATTGGCTTGATACGATAAAGGTGGCCTGCTTCTGAACTTTCCATGGCTATACTTTAGTTATTCATAATAATAAAACACATAACTACATTTTGAAAAACAAGTTAAAAAAAAAAAAGAAAAGAGATAAATTTCCAATTTGCAGGATCCTCCAGAAAACATTTGGGGTCCTCCACGCCCAATGCAATCCAGGGCAAAAGAATTTATACTCATCCTTAAGTTTCTTAACATCACCCCAAAAATGCATTAGCTTTGGGCAGCACTCACATGCATTCCTGTGAGGTCATTTACAGCTCTGACTCATGCACATTAGGAATGACATTGTGTCAGGACGGAACAATTTCAGAATGGGGAGAAGGAAGAACATAAAATCCATATTGAGGCACAAAAGCATTTTAACAGTTTAAGACAATGTATGAGGGGAGGGTATTTATTTCCAGCTTAAAGGCTGGAGATAAATAGAACAATTGAAGTCAGTGTGATTGTTCAGGTATGGAAAACAAGGCTATGAAAGGACCGGGGTTTTCCTCAAGTATTAGGGTATAAAGCAAAGCTCAAAGAAGCAATGCAATCTGCTCTTGCACACCAGATGCTGTACTCACTGAATCTAAGCCTCCAGCATCTGCTTCCTCAATGCACAGTATGCAGCAAATTCTACTGCAGCAAGTTTAGAGCAAAGAATAATAATAGAATATTGCACAACATTGTGTCATTTGCATTGCCAGACAGTTAAACAGCCTATAGACATGCTTACAACAATTCTGGCTAGATAATCTTAAACAGACAGATCATATAACAGGTGCACAGTATTTTTAGGCACATTAGTCAATACAGGATGTTAGTCAGCTCGATGTTTCAGAAGGTAAGTCAAGTACCTGTCAAGTTCCAGAAACCCTGTCTCACTCATGCACTCAGAACTCTGCTTCTCCACTGGCTAATACAGACTGTGTTGATGTGGGCAGACATTCCTGTGCATCAGCAGGGATAGGAAACTGATGAGCAAAAGAAGGTGGCAGATGCAGCATCTCAGGCTCTATTCCATCAAATGCTCAAAACTAAGCTCCACCTTTGAAACCTTTCTACCATAATTTAATGATTGTATTAAGAACTGGAGACGAATCAAGTTCTTAATTCAAGGGGTGGAAATTAATTGGATTTTTTTTAAGAGTTCCCTTTACCTTGGTTGAAACATGTGATTTATGTTGTCTATCAGTTTAGGGTTTTTTTGGTGTTGTTTATTTTTTACACTTAGTAAATCCTGGTGTGTGCTCATAGAAGAAAGGTGCTTTAGAATCATCTGGAGGACACAGAGGCAATAAGAGCACTGCAGGAAGCACAGGGAAGTCACAGACAGAGAGATACATCATGGAGAAGGCACAGAGAAGGAAACTGTCCCTCTACCCAACAGTAATAGGTGTTGGCTCACAGGTGAGGCCACAGCCTCAGAGGAGAGGTGCTCCAAGGCACGGCTCCTGCACACTGCCAGGGCTCCTGGTAAAGGACACAGGGCAACAAGTTCCATTTTCCAGCCTCTCAAAAACCAGGAACTGTCAATGGCATTAGCCAGTGATGATGCTTTTTGCTCCATGTGTTAGAATTGCAATACATTTTACTCACTAACACACTAAGCCAGCAGTCCTCTGTCACTATTTGGTATCTAGCAAAAACCCTGAAAAATTTATGGGTTTCTTAGAAGAAAATGAGTCAGCAACAGCTAAGCCTTCTCCAGCTTAATATCTTGTGAGAAGGAAGTCAGAAAATTGCTGCAGAGAGACCTAAGTACTTTAAACTATTAAGATACTTGTCCAGACCAAATTTTTCCACTCTGTCAAGTTCAGCTGCAACTGCTTAATGTACTTTAAGTCATCCAAAGACCAGCAGCCATTCAAGGAATTCTGAAATTCTCTAGATACTCAGCTTACTTGAACTTGCTGCCTGCTTCCCTTTCTCCTCCATTTAGGCAGTAAACTGAGGTTTTATTTGACATGTAGTTAGAAATAGGAGTTACTTGTATCTGCATAATAATTTCTCCTTAATTATGCTGCTATATGCTCCCTCTAATTTCCAGTAAAGGAGGTGTTTCCCCTTAAAAGCGCTGTTCAAACCATTTTAGTAAAGTTTAGATTTTCAAGTCTGACAAAACTCCAGTAATCACAGACCAAAATGGCATCAATCTCACAGGAAAGCACATGCTCACAGGATGAACTGCAAGTTTAGACATGGATTGTCATAGCTCAGTCTGCTCATATCATTATTTACTTCATTTAATTATTAATGAGTTCTATTACTAATATCTAAATCAATTATTTTTGTTGTGCTTAAAGACAGACATGATATCCAAATTCTCTAGATGGGAAAAATTTCAAATCCCTCATGTGATAAAAGTACAAAATGAAGCTGAATGGACTAAATCCACTTATGGCATAAGCTGAGAAGCTTGTTGATCAGCCACCGTGGTCAGACCAAATTGTATGAAAAGTTAGTTACTAACAAGAGTTGAGAAAGAGAAACATATACATACCACACAGGAAGCTTCATATTGTTTCCCCAGTTTAGGTCTTAAAAATGCACTGAAGGAAGGGAGAAAAAGCATTAGAGACCCAATACATCTATGTGGATTTTGTTCAGCTATTTTTTAGGACATTTCTCACGTCAGAAAGCCGGTAAAATGCTGAGAAACTTAATATAAAGGAAGACATAAGGCCAAAACTATGTTCAGGTACCTGTTGATGACATCTGACAAAATGCTGTTACCTTTTCTGGAAGACAAAGTACCCACACTGATATGCCAAGAGGTTAATTTACCCCGAGGAGAAGTCCTGTTGCCCAGGGATAAAATCTTCCATCAGACAATTTTCAGCCATTTTACCTCAGTGAAAGATTTTCACTGTGTTCTGTTTAAAATGTGTTATGTATTACTGAACTTTGCCTTTCCTCCGTTTTAAGGCAGAGAGTAATTTGCCAGGTTATGTATTTTTCTCTACAGCTGCTGATGTAGAAGGGTTATGATGAAATGCAGGACTGTACCTTGTAGATAGTGAACATCCACCCTCTGCTGTCACTCTCCAGAACAAAATCAGAATTAAATATTAAAAAAAAATTAATCAGGTCACCTTATTTATTTCTTTTTTCTTTTTGGAGGACACTGACTGTGGCATAAAGGGATTTTGTGACAGAGGCTTTAAATTAGGGACACAACCTTCAAACCTTCCAACTTCCTGCACTGCTCCCACAGTGTTTTCAGTTTGGAATTCTAAGCCAGGAGACAGGCAGGACTCACAAGGAACAAAAAGCCCCAGCCATACATTCAGTCAGCTCCTCACACATCATTACTCTCCAATCCAATGAAATAAGGTGAGACTTTGACGTGTCTGTTTACATGCTGACCTCCCAAAGCACTTCCAGGACAGCTGCAAACAGAGATACGAGCAAAGCTGCAGGTCTGGTGCAGCAGCGATGAGTGCTGCGAATGGCACCAGAGCTCCATGAGTCCCCTCAGAAGGGGAGAAGGGGGAGGCAGGATGGATGGGGCTGGTGGGGAAGGGACAGGGAGGGAGGGAAAGGTGCACAGAGACACAGACATTGACGCTTTAAAGTCAAAGCAAGAAGCTGCGTGGGACTGCCGCTAGGTCAAGCTGCCCCCAGATCTTCCCAAATCCACACAAACTGCTCTATACTGAGTGCAAAGGGACCAGCTTGTTCCCAGCCCTCACGCTGCAGCATCACTAATTGCCTCCCCTCACCCCTGGGCAGCGCAGCCCGCGCCCCCTCCCTGCCCAGAGCCCTGTTGCAGCTGTATCCCAAGTGCCCACGGCTGCTGCTCTCACCTGGTTTGTCTCCACAGGAAGGTCTGGATGGGCAGAGGGATGCCACGGCCACTCTCCTGCTCCTGTCCCTCGGAGCTTTTCCTTTTCACCATGGTGCTGCCGGGGGCTGCAGCGCCGAGCCGGGCTCAGCAGCCGCTCCAGCCGGGATCTCCCATGGCTGCCTCTCCGCCCCGCCAAACTCCTCACCCTCTGCCCTCCATCCCCTGCAGCCCACCCCCCTTCCTCCGGCTCTGCTGGTGCAAAATGGCTGCAGAAGGCAGGGAGGAAATTAGGGGAGCGAAGATGTCCGCGTCCCTGGCTGCCTCCCTCCCTCCCTCCCTCCCTCCTTCCCTGCCTTCAGCACCTCCCTTTGCGGACAGCTCCCGGCGCGGGGAAGGGGAAGGCGCAGGCACCGCCCGGCAAACTTCCCGCACTGCGCCGGCAGCGCCAAACCCGCAGCAACAGGGCTCAGGGCTCCCCACCTCCTCCCCGGCCCCGGAGTTGGGATGCTCCGCCAGCCCGCAGCCAGAGCGGCGCAGAGAGCATCCCAGGGCTGCCCGTCCCTCCTTCCCTCCCTCCCTCCCCCGAATTCCGCTCCCTGGATCTACAGAGGTCCTCGAAAGGTCCGATAAAGCGGGGGAAGAAGGGTAGCCTGTCATAAACCTTCCCCGGAACCGAAGCAGGGGAAGTTTGGGGTAGTTATTCCGTATGTTTTTCCTATGCAGAAGAGCTGCGACGGAGGTGGAGAGGATGGGGAGTGCCACAGCAGATTTACTTGTGCCTCCAATTAAACACCAGACTCATTTGACTGATACAGCGATATATTCGAATGCTAAAGTGCTGGACCAGTTGGCTTTGTTTGTCTTGGTTGGTTGGGTTCTTTGCTAGCAGATTTACTGCTGGTGCACAGAAGTAAGGCCTTTTTATTCACAGGATCAGCTTCCTCAGGCAGGAGAGCTCCTAATTACCATTTTCTTTCCTTCAATTAAGTGAGATCAGATAGGAACAAATAATCCTGATTTCTAAAATCTTATGAGGACCAACTACAGAGAGAAGATGGCTAAAACAAATCACTTCTCAATGCAAGGGATGTATTAGAGAAGTTTCCCTACTCCACATTCCCTCGGGGTATCCAACTTTTTATAAAAAGTCTTGTTTGGAGAGCAAATTTAATTCCTTTCAGAATGCCTTTTGAAATCAAAAGTGAAACACAACACAGTAAGAGTGATAAATTTAGTTTTAAATAAATGTGGGGGTTTTTTTTCCATCCTGTAATGTGCTATGAAATTATTGAATAAAGCATAACCTCAGCTATGCAGCAACAACTTTGATGTCTAATTTTATTTGGAGTTTTAGTAATTGTCAGCCAGGAGAATCCCTCTTCTTATAAAAAAGAGGACTAAGGTAAGTTTTAATGCTATTTGCAATTAAAGAAAATAAATTAAGTGAACTGAGCTCTTAAGGCCTCAAAAAGTGCAAGTTCAGTGTCTTCCTGCTGGATATTCACAATAGGAGTAACTAGAAGTCATGGCTTCCCCATGGGTAGAAGTATTGCTACCACTCAGACAGAGGGGGTTGCAGACCAGGGATGGTTTATGTGAATGTTAAATGTTGTATAGTGTCACCCTCAAAATTAGTGCCATTTTAGTCAGTGATAATATTTAACTACCTTAAGGTTTAACACTTGCACTCTCTCAGTACTGGTAAGCACATTTCAGATCCGTCTGGTTTGGATTTGGTTTGGTTTGTTTGTTGGTTTTTAGTTTGTTTGTTTTTTTTTAATGGGTATCTCTCCTTATTCCTGCATTCAAGAAGCAGTCGTGATAGTTTCCAGTTTGTCTCTCCTAAGCCTTAGCTTATTATTCCCATGCTCTGCCACATGAAACTTAAAAGAGAGCACTGCAGCTTGCTCCAGAGCACAGCTGAAATCTCCTGTGAATTCTCCTGATTGACAGGAACACCAGAGGCACTTGGTGTGGTCAGTCCAGGGCACATTTTTAGGGGTAAACAGACAGGGATGAAAGTGTGAAAACAAAGCTCCACAAAACAAACTCAAACAAAACAAAATTTGCTGAGAAACAACACCACTAATTTGTTTCAAACCTATGCAGGTAAACATCATTGTTGCCCTGAAGAGAGGCAGTCCTAGAGGGCAGAGCAGCACTTCACTGAGCCTCCAAAGGGGAACCCAAGCGGCCTCTACAGTCCAAAGAGGAGCAGGCGAGGGGCACAAATGAGGCAACTGCACACTCACTCCACATCTGTCAGTGTTAACTATCGCTCAGAAAGCAGGAGGACAAGATACCAATAACCTCTACCTGGCTTTCTGTCACATCCTTGAAGGACTCTTTAAGGGAGACAAACAGCTTTGGAGTACAGGATTATTTTCCTTACTCTTTTTTTGAGCATAGGCAGCACCTTGCCCTGTCACAAGGCATTACCAAGAGGAGCTCAGCCCAAAAGACACTGAGAGGAAAATGTAATTGCTACTACGTTGTAATTTTCTTTTCTGTTACTTGTAGTAGCCAAAAACATCACTGCAAATTGCTGTTCTAATCAAGCTTGCCATTTTGAGTGCAGAATATTGCTCTCCAACAACATGCAGCCATAAAAGACACATAAATCCCTCTGTCTGGGCAGAGGTTTGAAATTAAAGAACTTCTAATGCAAAACAAATCAGAGAGCAAAGTTAATACTATTAACAGCTAGCACTGTCACAAAAAACCCGCAGGCATAATGGTGCAGATTCTCCAATCCAGCCAGACTACAGCCATCACTAAACCCAGGAGGTGGAAAAGGTGGTTTGTATTAAGTTTGACAGCAGCAAGAGACCACAAAGGGCACACAAAACCTGGAAGATTTTATTTATCTCTGTACTGAACTACTGCTGGCAGCAGAGGCTTTCGGATTTGCAGTTAGCATTTGACTGTACCTACATATTAACACTGCAGTGGATGCTGCAAAGAGAGTCCTCCAAATCAGCCCCTGCTTTCCCTTGCAGTAGGGATAAAGAGGAAGCAAACAAACTCTTTAGGGAGGTCATTATCATAGGATGACAGTAAGATGCCTTGAAAATTCACCTGTGCTGTGTTCACTAGGCTACACTGGTATCTTGGGCTGGCACAGAAACACAGGTCTGTCTGCAAAAAGATCAAGACAAGTGCAAGAAGTCACTGGTTTCAGGAAGCATGTGTAGGAAAAGTGGAGACTGCTCTGAACTACTCCAGTAATTCCAAGCCCATTCAACTGCTCAGGCACAAAAGGTGCCCATGACACTATGATCTTATTGTCTCTCTTACTACAAACAGCATCAGTCTGACATCCCCCCAAACCACGATTCTGCTTGATCACTGCTTTATTCATCAGACAATTCTGTTTACACATCCATCACAGTAGGATTCAGCCTTGATTCAGAAACAATCAAGGCTAGAAGTGTGTCACAGAGTGGGACCGCTGAGCAGAACCTGAACATGAATCCCCCACTCCACACAGGGGTGCCCAGAGCAGGGAACTGCTCAAACCTCACTGCCTTGCACTTGGTTTCCATGCTTCTGCTCTCCAATTTCTCAGCCTCAATCAATCCCTGTCACACATACTCCTAAGTATTCACACCTTATTCATCTGTTATTCTCTGTGCAGAATCCAGGCTCTCAGAAATATCTCGAGTCATTCTGTTATGCAGTAGCCTTTCCAAGGGCAAAGCTGCAAAGAGCTCCTAATTGTAGATCCCAGAGCAGTGAACAAAGACAACCCTTTGGCACACCCCTGAGAGCCTGGTCTCCCATAAGCTGTCAGCAGGCTTCTGTCCTAGCTGAACAGACCCTTTCTCTCTTGGAACAACCAGTCAGAGATAAGCACTGATGGATGCCACTCATTCTACCTCTATGGCAAATTCTCGTCCCCAGATGTTAGTGTCCACAGAGACAGAGGAGTTCTGCCAGAATAAATTTATTCATGAGTAAAGGGAGAGCTTACTGAGCAGGGGATGGAATGAGGTGAGCTTTAAGGTCCCCTCCAAATCATTCCATTTCTCCATTCCAGCTGCAGCTCAGAGCTGTACGCCCCCTGATTGAGCTCAGCAGGGGCTGAGCACCCACCAGGGCTCCAGACAACAATCCTCTCCAAGCATCCCTCGGACTCCACGCTGTTTTGCTGTTAGTTTTCAGGATGGGCCCAAGAGCTCATTCCCCCTAACTCCCATTACCTTCAGTCTACACACTCCCTTGACCCTCATCCAGCAGGAATCTGGTCCCAGCCCCACTCATCCACCTGTCCAGCCACTGTGAGGGAAGAGAGGACACGCAGGGAGGACAGGCACAGGCTCCACACTATTTATAGCCTGGGGCAGCCATTTCCCTGGCTCGACATGGGGCTCGTGTGTGTGTGGCACACACCCCTCGGTGCAGAGGGCCCCTCAGGGATGGGGATGCACCATGGGGCTGGTGTGTGTTGTGTGTGGGACACACACAGCTGGGCACCGAGGGCCCCTCAGGGATGGGGCTCACCATGGAGCTGGTGTGCGTGGCACACACACATTGCCCAGGCAGTGGGATGCCACACCTCACCCCCAGGCCAGGACCCCAGAGTGAGGGACATGTATTCACTGAATCAATTTGGTTGAAAAAGACCTTTAAGATCATTGAGTCCAACCCATGACCCAACATCACCATGTCAACCAGACCATGTCACTAAGTGTCACGTTCAGTCTTAAACCCCTCCAGGGTGAGTTACTGCACCATCTCCCTGGACAGCCCATTCCAATGTCTCAATCTCCCTTCTGTGAAGAAATCTGCCCACAGTATGGAGATACTGCCCCACAGAGGAGGACGCCAGCCATAAAAATTGATTCTTCTGGCTAAAACTAATAGGGATTAGCTGAGAAAGATGAGAAAGTCTGTGCCTGCTCCTGGCCAGACTGATTCTGTAGTACCAGTAGGTGCGTGGTACCCCTCCCCAGTGCACAGGAACTGGGTACAGGAGGAGCTGTATCACAGAGGAGAGCGACACATGCAATGAGATGACAAGCGATTTTATTTTGCAAAACAATCACTATACAGCAACAAATACAATTGCAAATTGGATTTTGAAAAACATGAACTACCTATCACCAGCCATTCAATAAATGCCTCTTTTATTGTAACAGGCTCTAGAATTATCAGAAAAACCACAGGTTTGTAACAGCAGACCATATTCCTTGACATCCCAGCAGACACCATGGTTATTTGTTGTTTTTTTTCTCTTTGCTAAAGTTGAAGTGGCTTTTACATGCTTGACTTTTCCTAGTGTGAAACTAATTTACCTTCCTGCAGTGGGAATTGCTAGAGTTGCAGAGGGAGTTGCTTTAGCAATCTGACTAGTGAGTGAACTCAACAGACACCTAGGCTAAAAACCTACCTGCGTCAATTTTCATAGCAAATGTGATCTACTCTTCAAGGCATTTGCCTTTGAAGGGGCATGTGTACTTGGGTTTCACACAGTATTTGATCCAACATGGAAAAAAAAACTGCTCATGTGTGGTAGTCCACACAGGCTACCTTTTGTCACGTATTAAGGCAAACTCAGATGTGTGAGCAGTCACGATGAGGCTACTACTGTACTTTAGCAGAGCACTGAATGGATAATTCCATTTACTGCTGTACAGTGAAAATATACATTGCCCTTGGGGGCCCGCAACTTCCCTCATCAGGATTAGCTTTTCCTTTACTGTTGCTGGACAGAGGTTTGCTCAACTTTTATTTCTTTCAGCTTGTGGTTACATAGAAACAGAACCCTCCAGATGAGGCAGAAACACTCTTTCGTCTCTACAACTTGATGGATTATTAAATATGGGGCACTCCCCTAGCTACTAAAACAAGGTTTCACCATTCCTTTTGTCTGAATTATTTCTGCTTTGTTACAGAGTTGGGTCTCAGGCACCCAACAAACCTGCTGGCTCAACATGCCTGTGGAAAAGAAACACAAGAGATGCAGT
This sequence comes from Anabacerthia variegaticeps, assembly GCA_035583185.1. Lineage (NCBI taxonomy): Eukaryota > Metazoa > Chordata > Aves > Passeriformes > Furnariidae > Anabacerthia > Anabacerthia variegaticeps. Next base: position 1,693,293 of record JAWWEW010000002.1, on the reverse strand, counting down.
TTCCAGGAAGCTGGCTCTATCTTCTTTAGTGGGCATTACATTATTTACAAACTGTTGTTTTTAAAACGAACACTCTTCTTGAGAAAGTTAAGATTAATAAGAGCTTTTTCAGTGAACATCTAGAGTCATGTAACATAACTTGTTTTTTTATTATTTAACAGCACAAAACCCTTGATTTCTTTTCATCTAACTCCACAGCGTTCTAGGATTCTTTCTATGGAAGGATGACAATGATTACAAAGGTCTTTGCTTGAATCAAGACAAGAAAGCCCATTTTAATGCATGAAATAAATGACTTGGTGTGTAACACCACTCTAACTTTGGATTCATGGGTGGATTAACTAAGCTTAATTTTCTAGAGTACACTGATTTTAAAAGCAAAATAAAAAAACTTGAGTCTCAGGTTATCACTGTTCTCACGAGCTGGTGCTCAGCTTCAGAGAGCGGAGGGTTCAATAGTACCATAGTTTCTCTCACACACTGGCAAAAGGCATAGAAAAAAAACACTGCAAGGCTAATTCATATGAAGTTATAGTATTATCAGAGCAATGTGATATAAATACTATTGTTTTTCCTTTCCGTTATTTTCTGAAAAAATGGGAAGAGTCTTTTAATGTACCTCACTTGACACTGTTTCTATGTGAATTCTTATGATTACTCTAAGCAAAAGTGTAACAAATACAAAGCTGAAATCAGAATCCTCCAGTCGCACTTTGCATGGTTCTAAACTCGTTGTCCTTTGTATGAAACAGCCGACTTACAAACAGTATTAGGTACTTTATAGTGTGAAAAAGCTTTTTGCAGAGCTGAAATGTCATGTGTGGGGCTGTCAGAAGTTCATATTCAGTAAGTCTGAGAGATGTAACCACTCTGTTTTGTGTTTGTACTGCTGTGGCAGCTTAGCCAAAATCCCCCTTTGGTCCACTGAATATTTACTGTCCTCCAGTAACTGTGTTACTACCTGAATTTAATGACGGGGAATCCTGTGCTATTAATTATTAGAATCCTTTTCCACAGACATAAAAATTTTCCCGATGAGACTTTTCAGACCAAACCCCAACACACACATGCACACATACAAATTAAGAAGGAAAAAGAATAGATCAAAAGCTTCCAACACACAACATTAACCTAATACATGTATCAAGTGTAGCTCAACTGACAGTGCAAAGTTCAGTTAAGAGGTTTCAAAAGGAAAAGATCAAACAACCTGCGAGAACGTAAACTGACCATTTCGTAGTACCTACTGTACATAGAGCATCAGCAGGTGATTATCTGCTGATGAGGATCACCTCCCTGTCACCTTCAGTGTTCCCAGAGAGCTGGAGTTCTCTCAGGTAACTCCGCTAGATTGGTTGGTTATGTATCTCTGCCTTTTATCTTTTACGCACACTTTTTCTTACATTTTTTATAGCCAATAGAATCCCACTTTGCTCAGATTTTAAGATGCCCTATTTATTGATGATTCACTATGGCAACCCAGTCTAGGGAGCTCATTTTTATTTATTCATATATGGCAATTTACAGGCATCTCTGCTATGTTTATCACTGTTGTCTGAGTGCCTGAGTGTACACGTGGGACAGCACTGAAGGAGTGGAAACAACATCTTAATATTTTTCTCTGTGTTTCAACTTTAGCAAAAGAAAAAAAAAAATAAATCTAATATTCACTGTTACTATGGGAGTTGAAAAAAAAAGAAAAAAAAAAGAAAAAAAAAAAAAGAAAAATCAGTTTGAACCAAACTATTGTGGATTTTTAAAAAAGCCGGAGTTCAAACTCAGCCATCTTTGGAGACCCTTTTACAAATGTCTGGATCCCATAAAAATCATTCCTTTGTGAAGAAAGGGAAGGAAAGGGAGAGGGAAGGAATCCTTTTTCTAGCATCACAGAAAAGACTTGCATCTGGCACTAAAACAGGGTCACGGCTTTTAGTTGTTACAGAAAGCAACTTCATGCTAAAATTTTCATCTTTTTTAAATGTGTTCTTATGAATAGGGAAAAAAACCCCCTGCTAACATCTACTTTTACATACCTAAAATTGCAACACCAAAGGGTGCAAGAGACACAGATACTGTGAATAAAGAAGTAGAATATTCAAGTATGTGAGGAGGGCGTATCACAAATGGCCACAGAGAAATATATATATATCTATAATACTGTATCAAACAGACAGAAAGGATGTGAAACCAGTGGTGTGCACACAAATCTAGCTGCTTAACCAACTTTTCTAATCAGACACAAGTCTGTTGGGGCAGAAGTGCTTGCTTTCAGCAGCTTTTTTACATCACTTCCCCAAGCACAATTCAAATGTTTTCAGCTACTATTTTTAGTTATTAGTTACATAATTTATTGGCTTTTCAGCTATACACTGACATAATTAACCTGGTCAAAAAAAATGTTAATAACTTAATTCAACTTTTGTTCTACTCATTTATACAAAATAACACTTTCTTTTAATTAAACTTGAATTTCTCTATATGCCCTTCCTTCTGGGAAGCAGACTGTTAATTTAACCTTGAATAACTTAAAATGGGCAACTTTTCTGTTTTATTTCCCCATCTATCAACAGAACTGTGAAATGAGCAACCTGGGATATCAACAAGGCTCTTCAGATAGAGGTGGGTGGCCTTCAGGCACATGAAAGGTAAAAATGCATTTTATCATAGTACGGTACTCCATGCAAGACAGAGCAGAGCAACAATAACTGTCCAATGCAACATACTGCTGTTGTATACCCATATAAAGCCAGTGTCTTCCTGTTGTAAATGGAGGTCGGGCCAAATTCTGCATCTATGGAAATATTTTTTTCTGGTTTCTTTTTTTTTTTAATTTTTTTTTTTTAAATTTTTTTTTTAAATTATTTTTTTTTTAACCTGTATGGTAACTACATGTCTTGGGATGTGACTTAGCTTTAGACATGGTAAAGAATGAACATAACACCTGCTCTGAGCCCATTCCTGCCAAGAGCTCATGCCTAAATATTATTACTTCATACAACGCGAAATGAGCAAATTCATAAGCCCTGCTTGGCAAGGGCTGCCGTGACATCTTCAGCAAGGGTAGCAAGCTGGGGTGACTCAAGCAGGTTGATGCTTCCAGAGGATGAGACGTTGCTGAGTCTGCGTGGAGAAGCCACGCTGGACCTGCCTGGTGACTGTGTGATAATCTCAGCCCCATGGTCGACACGGGCTTTAGCGTGCTCTCTGAAGTTTAGCTTCTGGCTGTCAATCTGCTCCAGGAAAGTAAAGAATTTCACACATTATATATTCACAAAATGATCTCGTTATAGATTATCACTTGGGCATAATTTTGTTTACTTTTAAAAACTTCCTCACCCCTTAGAATAATTGAAACTGATTATTCTTGTTTAATAGATACTGACTTATCATGTTACACTCTCTTACCATTTCTGTCTCTGACGGACACTTTGATGAGCAGTACCACTGTCCCTAGATGTACAAATTCATTACCATTATATGTTTATGAAAAACATTTCTTCTGGAAACAAAACTGGGATTTGTTTCCAAAATTTGTATTTTCAAATATTGTGGGAGTGACCTTACTTTTAAGATGTTTTCCTCCTGTTTCACAAAGCAGTCCCCACCTCAGATCATACCTATGCTGTCCAATGGTCCCAAGCAAGGATTATCATTAGGGGGAAAGCCAGTGCACAAACTATAGACTTTAAGATTTGCTCTCAGCTTAGATGTGAATGTGAGACTGGTCGTTCCAAATTTTAAAGGGAACAAACTGGCATGTGAATGTGCTTGAAGTAGGACAGACAGATGTTTCCTACTCAATTCAGAGCCATCACTGAATTTACAGCCCCCATTTCACCAGGCCAGGGGCACAGTGCAAGCATTTTCTCTGATAGCTGTTCCCTTACCTTGACGTTACCACCGCCAGGTACATGGTGGGCATTTTCCAGTGAACCAACTTTAGCCTGAGCTTTTTCTTTGAAATCCAGTTTCACACTCTCAATTTTCACACGCCCACCCCCTACAGTGGAGAAGCAAACACAGATTAAGAGGCTGGAATGGTGTGGGAGAAAGCGTGACCTGAAGTACATGGATGCACTCACATTATTTCCCTTTCAGCTGAGATCTAATGGTTTTAGAGAAGCACAGAATAACACTCTGCACATTCAGTAAAATATAAAACCTTCAACATACATTCAAACTGTAAGAATTCAAGCTGTACTGCAGCCCCACTGATTTTCATGGGAGTTAAGCACATGGTTAAGTGTTTTGCTGACTTCAGTCCGTATTTCAATATTATGCCAAAGCAGCACCCTTAGGCATTACTTTTAATCACCTCTCTGGTTCTATAACTTTATATATTCAGTTAAGTAGTTAAGTGCATTTTTATTACCAAAGTATATTTACTTTCTCTTGGACTATAATAAAGAATGGTATCATCCCTGATTTCTCTTTTGCATAACCAGATTCGGTTTTTGCTTTGTCCCACAGCCCAGAAATTCCTACAGTACCTGGCTTGTGGTGTATATTCTTGAGTGAGCCGCATTTGGAAGTCACATGACTCAAGTCAATCTTCTTGGTTACAATTTGTACCTGTCAAAAGTGCACAAATGCACAAATTACAGGAATGAATAAATAAAAAGTCAAGCCCTGCAGAGAAGGAGCCCAAGCCTCTACAGACCACTGGAAAAGGAGAAATGGTTAGTAGAAAACAGATCATGCCACCAAGGAGGAAACCCCTGGATTAATACAAGCAACCTTCCCTCCCACCTAGAGAGATGACAGAGCTGGGTTAAAGATTTACTATTAGCAAAACAAAGAGGAGGACAAAGCAGATCAGCTTGTGAGTTATTTCTAAAATGTTTCTGAGCCTCCTCCTCTTAGGGTGGGTGCTCCCAAACCATGCACACAGCAGGACTCATCCCGTTTGCTTCTGCTCTTGAACGTGCATCCTGGCAACCAGGATATTTTGGTGGCTGTTTTTTTCTCCACCATCTGTTTCATATTTTTCTGCATCTGAATACATTATGCATTTCCTGTCAATCCACTCTGGAGAGCCTGGTGAATGCACACGTGTGCCTCCCGCAGCTGTACCTGCGCAGGTTGGTGTTCAGCCAGCTGGCTCCGTGCTCACCTGAGAGCAGTGGCACCTGCACCCTTCCTCCTCCTGCTGCTCCACACCCTGCTGCCGGGTGCCTTGCCATGGCTGCTCTGAGCCCAGCTTGGGAACAGCCGCCGAGTGACACTCCTGCCTCGCTGCACTCCCAAACAGCTCCCACACGTGGCCCACAGCCACAGTGACTGTGCTGGCAGCCCTCAAGAAGTCACAGCACCTCCAGGCCAGACCAGGAGCTGCAGGATGACTGCAACAGCACTGGTTTGCTCTCAACACCAGCACTAGTGGCTGTACTGAACCTGTCTGGATCAGACATGCCAACAGCATTTCCATCTGAGGGGAGATGATTTCCATCAGGATGGCTGTAGCTGCCTTAAGCTGTTTCAGTGTGCCTGCTGGAATCAAGGGGTGTCTAGTCAAACCCCAAGCAACCTCAGTTTGTTGTACTGGAATAATGCTGCAGCATGACCACTCAGCACGCTTTGAGCTTTTTGTCCTTATGTCTTATTTGTATTCTTCCCCTCTGCTGAATGCATATAACTGAAAGGTTACCTGAAGAAGGACTGGTCCACTGGAAATGCCAACCATGGAGGCTGGAGTCTCACTGTGAACTGCACTCTCTTTCTGGGTATTACTTTCTTGGACTGCTCCCATGAAAGGTACTGAACCTTTGCCTCATGCTGCATTTTAACTGTCAGCACCCTTGGGCTTTTAGAGAGAGCCCTTCTTTACTCATTTCCTCTCCCTGCCCAAGTTCTGGAAATGTGTTGTGCTCTGTGGAGAAAGATCAGGAGGCCACCACCGAAACACAGGGCTCACATGACTACCAGACCACACTCACATGTGAAACAGCATTGAGAAGGAAAATAGTGCTCAGAGGAAGGGAAACAGAGGGTCTGGCTGTGTGAGGTGAGTCACCACAGTGGAAATGCCTGTTCACAGGGTGTCCATACTACTTACATTTCCTCCCCCTGCAGAATGTTTGATGTTATCTCTGGAACCACACCGGGACTGAATATCGCTAAAATCGATCTTCTTGTTTAAAATCCTAACCTAAAAGGAATCGAAGGTAACTTACTATATACCATACACACACTCAATTGGGATGCAGAATGAGGGAGCCAGGGTCATTTTGCCTCCTGCTGTGACTCTGTCTGACACTTGTATTGAAATATGAGAAAGTAAACCCTGACAATCTCTATGCTTAGTATGTTCATGCAGCATCTCTAAATACACTATGCTGTTCTTTTTCTACCTCACAAAGTAGTGGTGAAGTACAAAGGGGAAAGTTTTTATACTGAGAGATATGAGAGGTGGCTTTTTCCAAAGAAGTTGAAGAAACTCCTTCCTTGCCTGGACTGTGCACAGTCCTTGGACAGCCTGTCCTAAGCTCTATTGAGTGATGTTCAATGTTTCTGTGTAACTGGCCCCATGGAGAAGTCAGAAACCCTTCTTTCCACACTCAGCATTCCAGCCTTTGATGCAGAAACCCAAGATCCAGCCAGCTCAGGCATATGTTGAAATCCTGAGGTATTTCCACACTCCTTCAGCCATACAGCCATAACAGCAGCTACATTCATACAACAGACCTCAGAGTGTTCTTGAAAGGGGATCAACAACATTCATTGAACTGAAGTCAGAGCTCTCTACTGCTCTACCTCTTTACCATCATCTACTAAAGGGCAATGCAGAAAACAGCAACATCTGGAAACCTACACCTGCAATCCCTGCCTCTTCATTTCTGCTGCTGGCTATAGAGCTGGACACCACAACTTTGTGGTGCTAGCAGCACTGTGCTTCTCCCTGTGCTCTTTGTCTCTTCACATAACACAATTAGGTCTTTGTTTTTCTCTTGACGGTGCCAGCCTCCCTTACACAAGCCAGAAGCTCACATTTTTAATACGTTGCCTTAGCCACAGATGCAGTGCAGGCACATGGCAGTGCCTGGAGGTGACCTCTGTGAAGGGCAGGCCATAGTGTCCTGTGCTTGACCCCATGGCAAAGCAGTTACCTCATTTGGCAGAACTCAGGTGCCACCGATGACTGTACTCCCAGGGAATGATGTCCAGTTGGATGACACTTACTACTGGGGAGGGCCAACTGCATGTACACCTGGCTGACACCACTGTCAGATTTATTTCTGAGCAAGGGCAGGGGTTTGTGCTCACCAGTATTACAGTTTTCAGGCGCATGAGAAGGTGTTTCTGGCCTGCCTTTTTTTGCACCAGAGTGCCATCTTTGCAGCATATTCTTTTTCTGGGTTAAATGCGAAGTCTTTATTCAAATGTTACACTGGATTTTATCTTTATGTATTGATATTCAATATGAATTTACACTCTTTCCTGTTAAAAGAAGCCACAGAATTTGGGTCACCATCTCTTCATTTTGCTAACTGGCACTTGTAGAGCCTTCACTGACATAATACTTAGCACAATCCTGTTGGCTGCTGCTGTAGGTGAACCTACAGTGATGAACCACTACTGAGATAAGAGAGAGGGAAAGGCACACTAGGGTGACACACAGGACAGTAGTTTTGTGAAGAACTATTGCCTGTGGGATGGACTCACGCTGGAGAGGCATGTGAAGGACCATCTCCCATGGGAGGGACCCCACGGCGAGCAGAGGAAGGATTCATCTCGCTGATGTAACCTCCATCCCCTGTCTCCCTGTCTTGCTGTGAAGGAGGAGGTAGAACTTGGAAGGAGGAGGTGAGGGGGAAGGTGTTTTCAAGATTATTTTACTTTTCACTCTTTTGCTTTAATCCTGTTAGTAATAAATTTAATTAACATCCCCACTATGAGTCTGTTTTGCCCGTGATGGTGATCACTAAATGACCTCTCCCAGCTCTTAACTCATTAATCCTTCATTGTTTTTTTCCCCCTCCTCTGTCCAGTTGCAGAGGGGAGAGAGAGGGCAGCTTTAGTGGGCACCTGGCATCCACCCAGGGTCAACCCACTACAATTCCCAAGATGAAATGTTCATAGGGACACACTGCAGCTGATATGAAGAATTTCTTCACGGCAAGCTCTTTCATGGGCCCCCCTTAATACATACAACATAACCACTAAATCAAACCATTAGGATATTAAGGGTTTTTTAACTTAAACTTTTTAGTTTAAAGCAAAAAACTTTCTTTAACTGGTGATGGCTACTCAGCAATAAGGGTGATGACAGCACTAGCAAACCCCACAACTGGTAGGTCACTTTCAGTAGGCAAACTGATTTCTTTCTCCTTCCCTTCTGCTTAATCCATCCAAATAAACCAGTGTACAGTGAAACATGAAAGCAAATGCCTTTGGAGTTTTATGCCTGTGCTTCTCTCAGTATACCGTTTGTTTAAAAATGTATCTCACCACTATACAAGACAGATGTCAAATCAGTTACAGAAACACACATCAGATATGCAGTCAGATCTGGCTCCCAGAGGGCTTCAGGCCAGACACAACCGGGCAAAACAGAAAGCATTCCTAGCACTTTCTGAGAACATCTCTCTCTGATGGATCAGCAGCACCTCTTAGCCATGGCCACAGGGATGCATCTGCTCTGAAAATGCTGTCTTAGGGTCATGACAAGACCTCAGCGCTGTGGACTGGGGGCCTGTAGCTTAAAATGGAACCAAAGCAAGGTGAAAAGTTGAGAGGGTGCCTTTGATCAAGTGTCTAAAGATTGATTTGCACCCAGGAGTAAAAAGTTTATGAGTCTCATGGGCAGTGGACCTGGCTAGCAGGTATGTGAAGGACTAATCATCTCAATTATCTTCCCACTGGGTGAAACATGTTCCTGTGCAGTGGGGCCAGCAGGAGACCCATTTATCACTTATGTCCTCTGTTGAGGGCTGAGGTGAGCTGAGTGATGTGGATGTGTTCTGCTGGTCATCTGGCACAAGGAAGAACTGCACTGATCCAGGTTTTCCCTGATGATCTATTTCTCCCTTTCCTAGAATATATCACTATTCCTGCATATATTTAAATCATGACTGCCCTCTATAACTAAATGTTCCACAAATGAATGGAGCCTTGTTTCCTGTAGATTAAGCTTTTAAACTGCTTAATTTCTCAATCCTATATACAAGGCCTATTCCCTCTTGCCAGCAGTGTCTCTCCCAAGCTTTCTCCCAGGTTTGCCTAACTGGGCAAACAGAAGCTCATACACAACCAGCCAACTGTTTGTCTCTGGCTGTGAAGAAGGGCTGAGCTATCATTGCCTTTACCCCAATGACAGTGTTATGCTGAGTCTCTGCTTTGTACCCAGTCAACAACTATCACTCAGCGTGGAGGGACTGCCAGTGTTTCTCACCACTGATCCCTTGCCAGCACTGGTTGAAATCATCCAACAAGTTCCAAAGGAGGGCTGACACTGCCAGCCAGTGTGACTGCAGAAACTTTGTTTTCTTTGAGAAATCAGACTGTTAACAGGAGAGGGAGAGTACCAGAAGGGGATAGGAACTCTTCAGGCTAAAGAGAAACTTTGGCTTGCAAACAACGAATATAAACAGATTGTGAATGATTTGAAGCTGGAATCTAGAGGGAAATTTGTAACTATCTGAGCTGGGAAAATCTGAAACTGCCTTCCCAACAATAAAATGGTAAACTTGTATGATGGCACTTGATGAAAGGAATTAGACGACGCACCTGCCTGCAATAAAGACAGCAAAAACAACATGACTCACCAGGAAGGTCTTCGTGTTCTTAATGTGTATGTACATCTTGTGTGTGGGTGGAGGTGTGGTAGGGATGTACATGTGGGAACTTCAATTGTGCTGTAAGTTAAATGACAGATCAAGCCTGCTCATCCTCTCATTCAGGAAAGGGAACATTTTAGTCTGCTTTCCACTTGCACTCATTTGACATCTCAACAAGATAATGTCCTGACAGAGTCCCTCATAACCCTTGTCTGCCAATCTGAAATGGGTACATTATCTTCTGATCCGATGCTGCTTTGTGCAGGTGTGCTGAACAGGGCCTGGAAGTCAGTATTTTGATCAGGACCAAGTTGAGGTTCCTCAGCATGTCATTACTGCATGAAATTAAACCACATTGGAAAAATAAAGCCTTACAGACAATGCTGTGTTTTTTCTACAAAACCATATTGCCCAAGAGAAAACTGGCTTCTGTCTGAACGCCTGAAAGTGTGACAGGCCTTCCCTCCACTCTGTCCTCTGATGAATCCTCAGCAGCGGTCCAGAACTGAAGCCCCAGGCAGACTGTGTGCCAGCATGCACGCAGTATGGCATCACTGACCCACACTGCTTCTAGAGGGTCCCCAGCAGGACTGAGACACTGTGCTCTAACACCTCCAGTGAAGCTTTGAGCACTGCCGGGCATTTATGGGTAGCCTGTGAGGAAACCAAGTGAGGCATATATCACTCTGCACTCAGCAGGGTAAACTAACTCTCTCTCCACACATAGTGGCCCAACTGGCAATTGAAACAGCCGGGGGCTGTGCTCCAAGGGCAACATTTACACTAGACCAGAGAGGATGCCTTTGGGTTAAGGTGGAGGGTATGAGGAGAAGAAGACAGGTTATCAATACCTGTAAATCTCCTAGTTAGATATATGCCTCCTGTTAACAGAAAGTGAATTTGGAGTTCAAAGTCTCTATGTACAATAGCTAGCAGTCCAGGGGCCTGCCTGAGGTCCTCCTCTGTCAGTACTGCACTACTGGGCTCATGATGAGCAGAAATTTGTAGAAACACTGAGGAGAAGGCAGAGAAATGCCAGAGACTATTTATTTCAGTTGTGCCTCACTGCTAAAGACAACATCAATGACTAAAAGCTACTTATGCAAGAGAAAGAATTATGTTCCATTGCTGCCTAGAATCATTCCGTTCAGCAGCTTTTCACAATGAAAGGGAAAGCCGCTAACTTATCAGAATCTGGGCAGAGAATCCATAAACAGCTTCCCTTCTATGGCATACTACACTTGTACACACCTAAACAAAGATTTTAAGATTAAAGACAAAATTGTGATGCTGATGAAATTACAGGCTCTGAATATAATTTCCAAGAAGCTGATGATTTATGTTCTTCCTGCCTTGCAATTAAAGGCCTCTGAGAAGTTCTACCACAAACACTCTGCCTAAAGCATTTAAAAACACTCTAGCTTGGCTCCACTTGCTGTTTGAACATGCTGTTGAGCTGTGGCACTGGGAAAAACTCCCAGACTCCTAGCAACTTATCAGAAAGCTCAGGCTCCTTCTATTTACCACAGCAATTTACAGAGCTATAACCCAGAAACTAGACATTATTTCAGTGTTTGGTCTCCTGGTTAATACAGTGAGTGAGACAAGAATTCATCTTAGACAGGAAGCAAGGTTAGACTTAAAACCTGATTAGAATCACGAGGCAGTTCCAAGTGCTTTCAAATCTATAAGCTGCCAAGGGCAGATGATACTAGAGTCTTCATGCTGCTGGCAGAGGCTACAGGTAGAGTATTTAATTGGCCGAGCAAAGTCCTTGAAGAGAAGACTGTGCCTCAGACTTTCCACACCTACAGACAGAGCTCATGATCGTGTCCAGCCTTTGCACTCCTGGAATTAGTGGATACACACACCAATGAGGCAGCCAGCTCTATCCGGGCTGAATTAGATGCTAAATATTTTTGGTCTGTGTTTGGCCCAGCCACCTGTGAGGAATTGCTCTCTTCCTGCCAAGTTATGGGAACAAAGGCTGATAAAGATAGACTTGGTCCTTAAAGGAGGCATTTTTGTGTAAAATAAAATTAATTGGGCTCTCACTATTGGCTGACAGCCCTTCAAGGGCACTTGAGGGAGAAAGAGAGGAAGAGGAGGATGAAGTAAGGCCCCAGACCCATTTAATAAAGACCCCCTGAATA
>JAWWEW010000002.1:1553804-1681264 GCA_035583185.1 Anabacerthia variegaticeps | reverse complement strand
GGGCACTTGAGGGAGAAAGAGAGGAAGAGGAGGATGAAGTAAGGCCCCAGACCCATTTAATAAAGACCCCCTGAATATATACTACACAGGCGCAAAGAAATCCAGACATACACAGGGCAGTGCCACTTACATAACAGGGGGAGGTGCTGAGGATCTCTGGCTGGGTGGTGCTGGCCACACCTGCCCAGGCAGACGTCATTTGGCATATTAGATAAAAAGCAGATGGCTCATGCTTGGGGACTTGCTCACTTCACATGACAGGACAACGTTGCCTTGACGGGGACGCTCACCTGTGAGCCTGCTGACCCCTGAGGATGCAGCCACTGCTCTGGGAACCCCATGGGAAACACCTGGGCAATGCAGGTGTTTATATCTGCGGGCTTATTTTCCCTTTTCTCTCTCTTTCTCAGGTTTGTCCCGTTTACTTGGCCACTTTTGGAAATAAAACTACTGTTTGGGTTAAGCTTTCAGTGGTGTCTTAGTTTCAGTTTCCACAGCCCTCCAGACCTTCCCTGGAACACCAGTCCATAAGCTACTGAAATTCAAAATAAAAGACTGTGCTGGGCATAGCACAGGCAAAAAATAATGTACTGTACAATAATGTATTACCCCTACCAATAAAGGGAGAAGAGGCCTGTACAGAAACACTGAGACATTTTGCATAATTATGCCGAGAAGTACAAAGTGAAAGAAACATTTTCCATGCCAAAGAGTTTACAGTCAATAGGCAATCATGCTCCTCACTAAAGATGGGGAGCTGATAAAAAGAATGGCAAAAATTATTGAGGAAGATTCACGCACACCAAATAAAAAAGATCCTTGGAGTGCGATTAATTCAGATAAAACAGAGGATCCTTGGTTTAGTACTCCCTTCAACAAAAAAAAAAAAACAACAGATTTTGCTAAACTACAGAATTGGATAATTCAATTTTAGACACAATGGTCCTGCTCATGAAAATAGTACTAATAGCAACAAATATCAAGTGTTGAGCATCAAGTATCACAGGTTTCAAATCAGTTTCCTTATATCTGAGAAGGGATAAGTTTTGAGTCACTATGTCTGGAATTTCTTTACTCCAGAATAATAGAGACAATTAGGTTGTTCAGTTCAAGTTTAAAAATATCTTGTATTCATCCTTCATGCAAGCTAGTTTTCCTAATGCTCAGCACCTATGTCCCTTAGCATCTCTTTTTATTGCTCAAATCCAAATTTCCAATATCAACCCCAAAGTTTCTATCCTTTTCTTTCCTGCTCTTTCTCATTGAACAAAGTAAACTTTTTCTTACCTTTCTATGCAAGACAGAACACAACGATATGACAAAAGAGCTCTGATCCAGATTATGCTACGTCTGAACATTTTTCCCCAAAAAGAACAACCTTCCTCCTTTTAGTTCTCAAACCTAGACTAGTTAGACCTCAGATGAAAACATCTCCTTTGCTGAGTTTCCTGCTGCAATGACTCAGACTTTCACAGGAATTTATATCCTGGTAATTTCCATCTACTCTAGGAAAAAATGACAGTTCCTCCCCTTGTTATTAATGAGAGAACAATGATGCATGATACATCATGGCTGGGATTTGACTCTTCTAACATGAGCAAGCTAAGACTTGGAACTGGTTGCTTAAGGTGGTGGAACATATAGTTGGTGGAACAATACTGAACTGTCCAGAATGTGGTACCTTCAGCTCCAGCTGGACAGACTGAACACACCTCATCCGACTGGTAGGAATCAGTGAACTGCTCCTCACTGTTTTCCAAAGAGGGAGAAGCATTGGCTCGTGGCTACTGCAGTCAGTGGAAGTCTTGTTAGTGGCCAAAGCCCCATCAGACTGCTTGTGACCCTCTTGATTGTGGTGCACAGTTTGCCCTCAAGGGCATGATGCATCTTTTACAAGTGGCTGAGGCAGAGTGATGTTACTCTGCAACAGCCACAGAGAAACTGAATGTCAGATCTACCTTAGAAAGTCCTAATTCCCTGCTCATTTCTACCAACCCAAACACCTTTCTGTGTTCTGAGACTTGTCAGAGCCTGGCAGCAATTGCTTCATTTTTCTAAGATATGAGTTGGGAAGAAGATCTAGGTTTTATCCAGAATAATTCAAGGCTTATCTACACAGACTGTCCTCAGGCATGCCTTCCACTAAATGAATACAATCTGAACCCAGGAGCTGCAAGATGTTATTTATGTCCAATAGGCAACTATAGGTCAAAATTCTAAATTATAAAAACTGGAAAGTTTTTAAAAACTTTGTGCAAAGACTACAATGGAAACTCATCCAAGCCTCCCCCTCTGTCCAGCTCTGAGATGTGTTCCCTGTTCCAGTCTATTTTATCATCTTATGCAAATGAATGTTCTCCTTCCCAGAATTCTTGTGGCTTCTGAAAAAGGTTTACTGAATAGTGTTCAGTAGTTCTTCAAACTTTCTGACCCATGACTGTTTTCTCACTTGGTTTTCTACAGTGTAGGGAAGATGGTGAAATTCTTAATCTTCCTAAAACCCTTCATTCTTCAACATGGCTTAAGGTATTTCATTTTTCTACGTCATTTTACTTCTTAAAAAGTTCCTGGCTGTCACTATAGCTAATGATATTTTAAAGCTTCTGCATTACATTCTAGTCTGTACAGCTCCATTCACAGTGATGAAGCCCTGCTGCTTCTCATCCACTGAAGCTCTTGCCCACGGCTAAGATTTTATGTAAGTATTTTAAGAGCAAATTAAAAGAAATCTAGGTTGACTTTATCTTTGGTTGCTTGCCTATGCCGCTTTATAAATACCGTGACTTGTCAATAATTAAAAGACTCAATTAGTGCACTTTTGTATTGCAATATGGTTCAAACCACATTCATAGAATTTCAAGAAGAGAAAAAATCTGAGCAACAACAACAAAAAAACACCTCCAACCAGTCTTGACATCTGAAACAGATTTCTAACCCCTTCCCCCAGCTCCCCCATGCTCCCCTTGGGCTGTCTCAGAAATAAGAGATGCAAATGGGTTGCTTTTGAAAGCACAACATTTCCTCCACAGCTGATGCGGTGTGAAAATCCATCTGAAGCCCAGCAGACATATCCATGAGCAAGTTGCCTCTGAGTTCTGCCAAGAATGATACATTTCACCATACTCTACTATAAAGAGAAAACCAGACAACCACCTACTGGCTGCATTACAGAGCAGAGAAACTCTCATTTCTCCAGACTGCAGAATACCAATTAAACACATCTCAAGCCATCTACTCCTAGCAGGAGCTTAACGCAGTGCAGGGCTAGCTTGCTTCTTCCCCTAGAAGCGTGCTCTTCATACTACACACCTCTCTGCCCCCATCAGGTGGATCGATTTCTCTCCTTTTCTTTGTTTCTCTGGCTGACAAGTCAGAGCTGAAGTAAAATTAGTCTGTCTAATGAGCTTTTGATGAAATTCAAGGCTGAAGCACTGCAGTTCTTGATTTATTTAGCATTCAAACATCCCCTGCTTCTTCAGTTCTGCATCTCAGCCTCTGGCAGTTTCAGAGTGCAGCTTTCTCTAAGACAGCTCAAAGTTAGGATAAGCCTGTCTCCACATGACACTTTTGGGCTGCATATCTGTATTTCTTTGGTGATTTGCATGTCATGTTTATGTACTTTATTTGTCCAGATATAAGCTGGCTTTTTGTCTGCTTGTTTTTCCTGTGGTTGTTGCTATCAGCACTTCCAGATCAGGTTATAAAGCAGCTTTTTGTTTGTTTCATGTATCATTACTAAAAGCAGACAGCTGAGAACAGCTCATTTCAGCCAGGGCAATATTTGCTACCAGACTTTAAAAATGTGAGCAGACACTAGGAAATGAAATTAGCTTCCACAGACCCTATAAAATTCAACTGCAGAAACTGGATAAGAATTATCCAAAAACATCTTGTCTAGACTGAGCGACTCTGGCATAAAGGAGACATAAAGGAAAAATGCCTTGAGTCTCTCTCTTTGCCCAACCCACAGCTCAGTAGTCACATACCACTGGAACTAAAAAGTGATTTAACTTCAGAGATGTTGTGTCCACCCAGCAGATATACCCCATGATGCCTGCAGGAGAGAATGCCAACTGCTGTGTGATCCTTCACTGCCCAGCAAAGGCTGTGCAATTCTTTAGAGCTGCTAAGGACATGTAGCTGTCCAGGCATGGTGGTGTGAACAAAGAAATACTATTTGCTGTGGCTCCCTGGTCTTGTACAGTTGTCACAGTCCAGAAAGAGTAGCAGGGAGGAGGAAGACAGACTACCATGGTGCTGGTTTTGGGCCCCATGTCCAGCCCCATGTCCTAGGCGTGTTGTCAGGAATGCTAATGCAGAAGCCCAGTCTGAACTTGTGTTCCTGGAGCGCCTGTACTGTGACCATCTGCTACACAATATGTCAAACAGGAGAGGAGCTTCCATACAAAATAATTACACCAACACCTGTCAAAATAAAGGCAGAACCACCTTCACTAAGGCATTATCTCCTTGATTTTATAAGTAACTGGCTACCGTTCAAATCCTGGAAAACATGGAATGTGTTAACACAAAACGAAGATCAATGCCTAAAAGGTATCTTACTGTTTAAAATATGAGCCTGTTCCTTTTTGGAAGACCTGCAGCAGGCATAGGTCTGCAATGTTAAGTTTTGATCCTATTTAATATTTTTTTTTGAGACAGCACTAGGCAAACCTCACTGTTCTCTAAGTTCCACTATGAATTCCCAAACTCATGTGTATATATAAGGATCTCATCTGGAAACATTGTGCAACCCAGATTTCTGGAATGTCTTGTCTTCAGGACAGCTGAATGGAGAGCATGTTACTCACCCTGACGCCCTGTCCCTGGAGGAGGCTGAGAAGTGAACCTTTCCTACAGCACTCATATTGCCACTGCTGTAACTCAGCAATCCCAGGGAAGTAAAAGGGACCTGAGGGCTACGGGTGGTTTCGTCATGGGGTTCTGTCCAGAGTCAATATGAAATACACATGTATTCCTTAGAAAAAATACATCAAGACACCCACAAGGCTACGTTGCCCATATTTTTAGCATAAATGCTGGTAAGCTACAGACTTTTTCCTCATTCAACCTCTTTGTTTCTAAATAAAATAGGATGTCTTTCAGGTTATATATTTGGTCTTAGAAACCTTTAAACATTAATAGAATGCATTCCTTCATCCTCTAAGCTAGAACAACAGTTCTTCCAAATAGAAAGATGAATTGCTTGGCCATAATTTTGGCTTTTACTGCCATCTGTGCTAGCATTTCTGCATTGCCCCAAAATGAGGGAAGACTATTCCAGCTCTGGCTATAGCTCTGCTTGGTAGGGCATCAAGCATGGACTCTTCAGAAGAAGGTACAAGCATCATACCTCAGGAAGATTTATGTTGCTTTGTCTCTGATCTTCCCTCAGTCTCCAAAAGCTTCTGCTTAGTGTAAAAGCCTGTATCTTTACTGTCCTTTCCAAAGTTTGGCAAGTTCTGTCTGTACTAACAAGGGATTTCAGCAAGGCCAGGTTCAAGGTCCCGCACCAAAGCACAAATACAGGCTGGGCAGAAAAAGGACTGAGAACAGCCCTGCCAAGAAGGACTTGG
Source organism: Anabacerthia variegaticeps (assembly GCA_035583185.1). Classification (NCBI taxonomy): domain Eukaryota; kingdom Metazoa; phylum Chordata; class Aves; order Passeriformes; family Furnariidae; genus Anabacerthia; species Anabacerthia variegaticeps. The sequence continues at coordinate 1,675,688 of JAWWEW010000002.1, read as the reverse complement.
GGGTGCTGGTGGATGAGAGCTGGACATGCCCTGGCCAGGTGCATGCATAGCCCAGAAACCATGTCATGGGCTGCATCAAAAGAAGAGTGACCTGCAGGTCGAGGGAGGAGACTCTTCCCCTCTACTCTGCTCTTGTGAGACCCCATCTACAGTGCTGCATCCAGCTCTGGGGTCCCCAGCACAGAAGGGACACAGACCTGGTGGAATGAGTCCATAGGAGAGTGATGAAGATGTTTCACGAGCTGAAGCACCTCTGCTACAAGGGCTGAGAGAGATCTGGGATTGTTTGGCCTGGAGGAGAGAAGGCTCCAGGGAGACCCTAGAGCCCCTTCCAGTGCCCAAAGGGACTACAAAAGAGCTGGAGAGGGACTTTGGACAAGAGCATGGAGCGATAACACAAGGGGGAATGGCTTCAAAATGACAGAGGGCAGGAGTAGATTGGATATTAGGATGAAATTCTTGATGGTGAGGGGGGTGAGGCACTGGCACAGGCTACGCAGAGAAGTGGTGGATTCCTCAAGTCCACATGGGAGAAGGCTGGAACTAGATGATCTTTAAAGTCGCCTTTAATTCAAACCACTCTGAGATCCTTTGATTTTGCCACCACACACATGCTCAGTCTTTAGCTGAAAGCAATCCTCATGACAATGTACTTCATTGCATAACTGCAAGGTATGAAATTACCTCTTTTTTTCAGTTTTAATCACATCAAGATGTCACAGAGTTCTTTTTCTTTCAGACAGTGAGAATAGAAAATCCTGTTCTGTCTTATTACGCATTTTTATGTGTACACTTTTCTTATAAACATCCTCTAGTTTATACAATTTAAGCCCTGTTCCTGCTTATTCAAACCCTGCAGTAAAAAAAACAGTTAAGTCCAATATCTGCCTCCTTTCACCATCTCTCACTCAGGGTGGATTTACCAGGTTGGAGGCTGCAGCCCTCCTAACTTCACCCAACACAATGCACATCATATCAAATGGCATAGTAAAGGGCAAGGGTGCTGTGTGATCCTGCTAACATCTGTCTGGGTTGATTTTCAACTCACTTGAATTAAACCAATTCTCTTTAAATTGCTGGTACTGATGAAGCAGCAACTGCAGAGACTCAGGCTGAAATACATCTACGGCATGGAGTGCAAACTCCTGTTTGAATTTTTTCAACTGATCTCAGAGAGGCACTTTTAGTTTCAGGTCACAAAATAGTGTCTGAAGATTGTCCTTGTCCATGCTATTTAACATTACTTAATCAACTAAGGCATATGGAGAGTAGAAGTAGCTTCGCAAGGTGGCTCATAATGGCTCTTATCCCATCCCTATCCCAAAGGTGCACACATAAGACTAAACTGGATTTGGATGAACATAAAGAGTAGAATCCTTACCTGCCCTCCTTTAGGCTGGTATTTGATATTATCCGTTGATCCAATTTTGGACCTGACATTCTTGAGGTCAGGTAGAGGCTGGTTAATAACTCGTAGCTGCTTTGGAGTGGCTGGAGATTTAGGAGGAGTGCGAATTATGGCAACTTTTTTCTCAGTAGGTACCAGTATTGCAGATTTTGGGGTCCCAGGAGTGTGGGGGGTTCTGGAGTAGCTGGGTGTCCCTGGAGTCCCTGGGGTACGGGAGGCATAGCTTGGTGGTGTCCCTGGAGTGATGGCAGTGGAGCCAGGAGTAGTGGGGGTAGAAGTTCCACTTTTTCCTGTTCTGCTACGAATTGGCTCTGATCCTACATGGAAGAAAAAAACCCAGCATTAGGGACACACAAATGCATCTCTTCTTCCCCCCCAAGATCATTCCTGTGTGCCAAGCAAGACAGAGCTCTAAGATGGCTGGGCTACTACTGGAAGAGCATTCTGGCTATCTCTGTGCCTTCCTTTGCCAGGAGTTACCTTGCCTTGAGAGGCTGAGCTCTCCATTACGTAACACAGCTCTGCTTCCCACAGCACCTATGCTTCCTGCAAAGCTTGCTAAACGAGGCACAACATCAGAGTTATTTCCATTTTGGGGAAAGGATGAGAAGCATCCTTGGAATCTAACCTTTGGGACTCGATCCAACAACCTGACTAGCCAGTAAGAATGTTGTCACCAATGTCAATGGATTTGGGCATTAAAATAGAGTGGGGAAAATTCTGATGGTATTCCTGAAACTAAAGGAATGGCCTGCTTCTGCTCACATGCCACTGCTGGTAATCTGCAGCTGAACCCTGGGTGGGCTGAACCTATGGCTGTGCACAAGCCACAGCTCTGCTGTGTGGACGGGCAGATGCCCTCACATTCTATTGCTATTTTTCATGATTGCACTGAAAGAAAACCACTACAGGAGGCAACCTTTATAAAATTACAGTCTAGATACATCTGCATGCAAGTTAAAAAACCCAAACAACTATATAATTTTGTAGCAGCTCCATTCAGTGTTTATGGCTTTTACCGTCTTTTTCACTGAGCAGAAGGATCAGTTTAGTTGTGCTTTCTGCAGCCAGCTCTGCAACCCCCAAAGCCTGGGAACCCCAATGCTAAATGTGTGCATGTTAAGTTTCACCTTAAGGTATTCAGGAATTATAAATCTAATGGGCCTCTCTGAAACATCCAGTGAGACTAAGCTCATTCTTATTTAAAGTGTTTTCTAATCATTCTGTTTAAGCAATGATAGTGGTCCAAACCCAATGCACTGCTGCCCCAAGGGTCTGGGAGACACTCTTTGCTCTACATGATTCATTACACAGACTGAACATATTCCACTCACCTCCAGTTCCCCGAACACCTTTTTTCTTTCCAAACCAACCCTAATGCCTCTAACTGTACTAACTGAGACAGCAAGGGAATTATTTTTTTTCCCACCTCCTTGTAGCTTTGGTGTATTTATTTTTCAGTCCTCGGCCCTTCACCACGTTGGCAAATGCTCAATGGCCTCTCACTCTTAGTCAGAAGAATGGGCTCCTGCAGCAGCTGGGGGGCACTTTGCTTACAAAGGGTCTCTGTTTTACCCTTGGAGCTTCACCTAAGAATTTCAAAGGACTTTTTTTTTGCAGAATTTAATCATCCGCTTCCCTTAAGCAGTCTTAAAAAGGACAGAATGGGTTCTGAGGCCTGGGCTGAATGCAAATCTAGCTGAAAATTCTGAGGGGTTCGGCAAAATTTTCTTTGTCCTGTAATTTCTTTTGCTTTGTGATTTGGTATCTTTGGTCCTCATAAAAGGACCTCACTGGTTCATTATCCCAGCTCCCACCAGCAAGTCACTCCACTAGCTAACATCTCAATTCAGAGCAGAGATTTTACCCTAGGATTAGAGCACAGGGAGATAATTACTGGGAAACAGCAAATTAATGACTGTAACTATCAGATTCACTTTTCCAAGATCCACCAGAATATTTCATGTTGCCTACTTCAGTTTTGACTCATTATTTTTTGCTGCTGTTTGTAAATGCTCTGTGATAAATACCTCACCCAGCTCTGTGCTCCTTGCAAAGGCATTTTCTACCATCAGGGATTAGCCTGGGCAGCAGTGCTGGCTCTGGGCATTGCAGGTACATCCTGTCCCCAGTTTCAGGTACTTGGTATGTAAACAAAACCAGTCTGTGGGGCTCTGATCTCCAACAGCACGCTCTAGCCCTACTCTCAGTGTCAGAGGTAGGGGCACATCATGCTATGGGAGTGTGACAAATCTAACAAGGGTGGAGACACCTACACCAGTAAGAGAGGGTTAATATGCAAAAGAACATACGGGTGGTCCGTCGTACTGAAGAGGAAAGAGAGGCTGTGAGGGAGAGAGAATTCTCCTCTCTGTCTCGGTCTCCTGATACACCTCGTCGAGGAGGAAGGATAGAGGAAGGTCTTGGTAGAGAGGAACGCTTCTCGGGACTCTTGCTTACTCCATCCTAGTAACAGCAAAATAAAAAGGGAAGGTTTAGTTTTCAAAACTTACTCTTTGGGCTGTGATTTCTCTCAGTCTGTATACAGAGAGGGCAATCTCATCCTATGAGCCCAGTTGACTCCTCACACAGGAACCTGTGGGGATCCAGTCCCCTTCCATGCTCTTCTTCACTCCCAGGTGCTTCTTTACTGCATTGAAACACCTACCAACCATCTTCTGAGCTACCCAGGACACATATGGATACTCTTGGATCTAAATATGGATGGATTCCACATTAGGCTCCTAAAAAGTTTTTTTAATGTAAGCTCAAGTTCTAAGTAAAAGAATTCTCTTAAGTGTGAAATTCCTATGTGTGTTTAACTGCAAAGTAACTGCACTACTGATGCCCAGAATACACCCCACAGTAGGCAGTTGGGTGCTGCGATTTTTTAATTTTTGAACACTAACTTGTAATTTTTTAATGGAGAAAAATTTTTAGCTACAGCTTTTTTTTGCTTTTTTTGCCTTTTTTTTTCCTTCTGTGTAGCATTATTAAACCTGGTGTTTATTTCCTTCTATACTAAACTTTTTACTTCTTGAAATAAGTGCATACCTTCTCTTTACCATGGTAAAGTAAACCTTTCTTTACCATTAGAGCAATGGAAATGTATATTAGAATATTTTTGAACTTAAGGGATGTACAGCCAAAGACAGTCTTGCATAAGCAGATATTCCTCCTGAAGACAAATGATGATGATCCCAACTAGCAAAAGACACAGGGAACATGGCATTACACAGAAAATGGAAATCAATAGTGAAAACAATTTTTAAATGGGGACAGTCAATCAGCATAATGTAGATTTGAAACACAAGTGAAATGTAAGCACAGGGAAGGCGGGATGGACTAACAAATATATTTTTAAACTTATACTGCAACGTCTTCAACCATGTCCTATGCATTGACTAAATTTGATATCTAGAGCATTTGGGTTCTGCCCTTATTGTTGGTGATTAGAACTGTACCCCCCTACACTGGGGACTGAATTCAATTTCAAGGAATATTAACTGGTTGAAAATCACATTTTTTTTAAACTTGGACAGCAAATTAGTCCTGCTCTTCTTTACCAATTACTCACGTGCAAATGGGTGTAACTTTTTAGCAGTCAATAAAGCAAGAAAGAAGATATGTCTTTCTAGTTGTAACTTTTCTCACTTACGTTTCCTCTGGTGAATCTCCTTCAGTTTTATCCATTTTGTATCACAGATCTTGTAGCCTGAAAATCAGTTTTTCTGCCACTGGATGTAAGTAATTCCATGTAAGCTTCACAAAGAATTACTCAAATTCAGAGGGTGGAAAATATGATCCATGGAGTTCACCTACACATCTCCGACCTCTCTCTACCAACTCTGCTACCTTACCTTTGCATCTGATTTTGAGTCTCTTGGGCCTGCTGAAGAGGGCTGTACATAGTAACTGTCTGTATCGAGAAAAGTGGCCCTTTTAGTGGTTAATGAGCAAGCTGAGCTGGGTCTTGGAGGAAGCAATGACTTTGCTCTAGACTTTGAGGCAGGAATCTTTGACAAAGAGGCAGTCTAGTTATGAGAAAACAAAAGAAAACACAACATGAAGCTGGACAAGAGGAAAATACATGCAACATGGACCAAAAATAAAAAGCCAAGCTATGAATTAATACTTTTCCTGTGTCTGGTAATGTGTCTATGCAGATCAGACTTGCACGGAATTTTCAGTTACGTGTTGTTTGACTGAAACCATCTGGGTTGGAGTTACTGATTCGAGGAAGTGCCTTTTTCTGCAGATGCTATTTTGGTCTTGTGTTAATAGGACAAAACTGGTGCCAGGTGGGACATTTAACTGGAACAACTGCTGGTTGGCTGCCTTTGAAACAAGTGCAAAGCTATAGGAGCACCAAGAGATCCTAGTCCTTTAGAGTTATACATTTAAAATATATCCCTCCAGGTTACAATCAAGAATAAAACAGTGGGAATCTTAAAAGTAAAACTGGAACAGTTATATTCCCACAAAAGCAAGAGGACAAGACAGTACTGCTTCTCGTGTGTCACTGTGTACAGTCAAAATCCCCAATGCACTTCAGATACTGCATTCTGTGCATCTGGTGTCACTTCATAGAAATTCATATATCTATACTGAAAATGTAGAGTCCTGGGATAAGGATACATGTATGTGATTGAAAAGCTGACATGGTATGTTATTGTGAACAGATACTTTTTTCTGAATAATAATATCCCATTGAAAGAACAATTAAAACTCAACAGAACAGATGGAAAATCTTTGTTGACAATTAGGAGCACTTAACTGCATTACAAAAAGGAATTTCCTTGAAACAGAACAGCACTACTTGCTTAAGCAACACTTTTTCTCCCACAGGTACAACTGATACTACAAAGAACAATTGCTAGGGTGTTACCTTGGTAGTCCTGATTCTCTCTGTAGTCATACTAGCAGGAAATTACACATAAGAACAATCCCGATGGGCCAGTCATTCTGGGATTTGCACAGAATTTTAGCCATAGAAAACTTGGTATTTGGTCTAAGTCAATCTCTTATTTCTCAATGATCAGAGAAGGTGTATGAATTGCTCATTAAGTAGTCTTTACTAGAAAATGAGAAAAGAATGGGCAGTCCAGCCCTGACAAGCCTCTGACTTAAGTTACACACCCAACTTAAGGAAAACTGAGACTGGTGTGCTATATGGCATCCATGACATCACCCAAATTATTAAGAGTTGCATAAATGCCTAATAAACAATTCCATTCCTACAACAGAGATCAGAGGAGTGCTACTGGATGCCATCATCCATACCAAGTAGCAAGACAAAGAATTAGTTCAAGGGATGGAAGTGCTTTACTAGAATGAGTTTTGCAAGAAATTTATGCCTTTTTCTTTTAATACTTATTCTACTGTCTGAGAATAAACAGAATAAAACCAGTGAATAATTATTTTACACAGAAACCGCAGAATGTGTTCCTGTCACATCAAAGGCTTCTCCAGACTTCAACTGGTATGTCATAGTTGAATTTATGGGTCTCATCCACCCGTGAAACTCTGGAACCTATTTACAAACCCACTAAGGTGTTTATTATGCTGACACTCTGTGGGAGCAGTGTGTCTACACTAAGTGACCCCAGGAAGAAGACATTCTGTGAACACTTATGTAACTAAGCATGCACAGTCTGGGGTCCAAATGTTCATCCAGTGGTTTTTGTCATTTTCAAATTATGGGTCATGCAAAATGTTTTCCGTATACTGAGGCTGGAAAACTCCTACAGATTAAGATTCTTGTCCCAGTGTAGAGACCTTGTCCTTTTCACTCATATTGCACAGTGTCCTCCGTGAATACCTGGATCTAATGGGCATAGTAAAGATGAATGACACTGAGATCTGTCAGTGGAACAGCTGGGAAAAAGGCATGACCTTGGGTTAGTGCACTGCTCTGAGACTATCACAGTCTAGATCTCTCCCATGTTATTTAGGGAGCAAGGCACTTTTTCACATCAGTAAGAGTGGAAGAATCTGTCCCAACCAGACTGAAGTAACATTCTCAAAACTGTCAGAACAAGCAAAGAAACATCTCAATCCCTGCCTGTGCTTTAACCAGAAAACTCTTCTTCTCTTAGCAAATTACCATTGACTTCTGCTTCATGTTGCTGGAAGGGTCAGCTGCCCAAAAAGATCTATGTAACCCATACTGAAACTCAGATTGCTGAAGTGGGGATGCAGAACCCTCATTTTATTTCGGAGGTGTTCCAAACATTACAGGTGTTCTCATCATTTGTTGTGAACTGCAGGTACACAGCTCCCTCCAGCAGATGGAACTGCTCAGCCTTCCCTGAACTTGTTCTGCAAAGCAGTGTGTAAACTGCAGTCTGAACATGGACAACAAAACTGATTGGTTGGATGATCTAACATTACCAGCAGAGAGGAAAAGGCTGCACTTGAAGCACATATAAGCTGAAAATCCCAAAGAAACAAAACAACAAAAAGAGGGAGACATCTTTATAAAAGCAGAGACAAAAGCAAGGCACAGCAGAGAAAATGTCCATGAGTTGTGTGAGCATGACAACCAGAGAGGTGAGGCAACAGGGAGAGCAGGTAAGCAGGGGACAGAGTTCTGATCTTTGCTAGAACATCAGGGGCAGGAATAAGAAAGGTGTATAGAAAGATAACTGCACAGAATGATTTTGCAGTGCTTACACTTTGGGCATTCCATGAACACTGAAAATGGGCAAGTATTGACTTCTCTTGTGTAAGTGTTGATCATCTCCCAAGACAAGACAGCAATAAAACATACTGTTGACTCAGCCTGGAAAACTGCCCAGATATTTCTTACTGTACTTGTAAAGAAGCTCTAACAGTTTCCCAGTTATGGGTCTGAAATGGGTCAGACCTGAAAAACCATTGCTCCTTCAAAGACTCCCATTGGTTATGCTGCTTTCAGCATTTACAATTTCTTATGATTCATAAATAATGTGTAGAACTTTATGTGACAGCTTTTTGTTCCCCAAAGAATTGACAATCTGATTTAACAGACGAAACAAATCAGCTATGGAATATATTAGGAAATATATTAGGAAATTTAGAGGAATTCTAAGGAATTGTTAATTGTTAATGACAGCTAACAATGATGAAGTATTGTTGTGCTGCAGATGTGAATTAGCATGTGGAAAAAATATTTGCATAGGGGAGAGTGACTGGGGATTAGTTTCCTGGTGGTTTTGGAATTATGAGACAGAAAGAGCGTAGGGTCAGTGTGGAGTAAGGCAGCATTTGCTGAGGAGAGCCAGACACCGGGGGCAGAATAGGCTGTAGAGCACTTGAAGGCAAGTCACATCACTCAGGTTAAAACATGGGCAGCCACCCTCTTATATACTGGCCAATTACTTCCATGCAAAACTCTTGGCTATGGAAAGGTGCATCAGAAGACATCCAGTGAGTCCTGCAGGAGGGTTTCTGTCTACACAGCAAGCAAGCAAGGTTGTAATGCAAGTCGGGTGCTGCAGAAAAGGCCAAGGTATACAGCTTATCCCACAGAATGACCTGGCTCAAAATGCTGATCAAACTTCTGCAGTTTGGAGTCTCCATATAGATCTGCAAACAGTCACCATCTCCTACCTGGGACTGTGCTCCAGAGGTTAATCAGGAAAGGTGGTTTTAATTACCCTTTTCAATGAGTAATGAATATGGCAAACCAATTTTAAATGGAACACACAATTACTTACTGAATTAACAAAAAATGATGTGAAATAAGGACAAAAGGAGACTAGAAAGATGAACAGTAAGATGATTATACTCACTGAGAGTTTTTCCTTTGCTTGTTTAAATACACCAGGAGCCTGGTTTGTTTCACCACCTGCTGCTGAGAAACCCAAAGAAAGACTTGATAGTTAAAAACAACAATAAGAAGCATTTCTATTTAGTACACTTGTTAGAACAGTTAAATGCCTTGGAACTACTGTGCAAGTACTTTGTGAATTACTCTCCGTGAACTGTGTGCAGAAATGTACTTGCCTTAGCAATTTCCTGTATTCATCTTACTTGAGGTAAAATCGTAGTCCATGTTTCAAACAAATTGAAATTCTGTATTCATGTTCCTACATGTCTAGGAACTAAGCAAAGAAAGTTCAAGAAAGAAATGACAGCTAAAAGAGTCTCTGGTTCTGAAGATCAATCCTCAGACAACTTAGCATCCTGATTTTCGGGACTGTCCTTTAAAAATCAGGCACTTTTAAGTCATCCACAAATTAAAATTTTAAGAGGCCTCTAAAACATTACCCAACATTCCTAATGGAAAGAGAGAGGTTCACTGCTGAATTATCATCCCACTTGTGTCAAAAAGGTCAACTAAGCCCCCAAACTTTAAAATTCCATTCTATATCGAGGACATCATGTATGTTAATTCCGTATTTCATTTATCTGAAACAACATGGTTTGAGGCAGGATTTTGTTTTTTGTTTTAAGATTCCATCTCAAGTTGTTGAATAAGGAAGCTTTTTGGGAAGCAGGTTATTAGTTTCACCCCAATGCTGCCACTCAGGAAGATCTGTTGTGACACTTTTGGGAAGTTGTATGTTTATCTCTGTAAAATCCTCTTTGCCAAAAAGCCTAGTATCTCACCAAATTAAAAGAAATCTCTTAGAGGAAAATGTGTCGTTATTCTCCAGATGTTAACTCAAAGCACCAAAGAACCAATGGCTTTACAAGAGTTTGTGTAAGCAAAATCTCTTGGAGCCTGAAATTAAGATATACACCCAAAAAAGTTAGATCAGGTTGTAACACTGCTACACAAAAACTAGATGTGAAATCTTCTGGTACCTGTGCCAGGATGCCCTCGGCAAACACAGAAGCAGGACAGCAGTTAAAGAAGAAAAACTTCTGCTATAAACTCAACTGTCTTCCAACTCTAAAACCAGCCCTAATGCCTCATACAGGACATGACAAGTTAATTTTTTCCTTTCCCAGTGTAGTTCTCAGGTGTAGTGAGATCATCTCTGGTTTTCTGTCACACTTCCCATTCCAGACCTACCCTCTTAATACATGTGTGTGCATATATATATACATATATATTTTAAAAATCGAGGAGTAGGAAAGAAAACTTGTGAGGAGGAAAAGAATACATAACTGAACACTTCAGTTCTTCTGAATTTGCAACAGGGATAAATGCAGCACAGGCCTCCTGTGTCACACTTTATCACATCTGTTACAGCTGGTTTGGGTTCTGTTTTGCAACTCTTCTCTGCTTAAATAATCACAAATAGCTTCTTTCCTCCTTCCCGTAGCATTGAACACTAACCAGTCATCACTCTCAAGTGGAAAGAAGAGCTGTGCTGCTTGTGCTGATGCACCTGAAAGTCCCACAACTTTTTAAACACAAGATCTCTGCAGGCCCTGCTGCTTAAATACACAACAAATGTGTTTTACCTCGGGGGTGACCCCAGAATTGAAGACAAGGAACAGAACTGTATTACAGCCAGGCCATTATCCTGGCCTTGCCACCAAAACCACTCCCCTGATGGCACAACTGCAGAGGCATCTCACAGCCCCTCACAAAACAACCCAGGCTAGGCTTTCCCTCATGGGAGCTACAGCAGTCAGGCAAATACTTCACAACTCTTTCCTCAGGGCTGGCCATGCAGTTTCTTTTTCAAATGTCAAGGATGAGCCTCTCAAAAAGCAGCCTCTCCCTCATGGATATGGTTCCCTAAGTTCCCAGCATTTGCCAGTGCTTACCAGTGATATGGAAATTCTTTTTCTGGTATCGAAGGGCATTAGGGGAAAGATGTAATTTCTTGGGCCACTACACAGAAAATAAAAGCTTAAGTATTAACTTTTTTTTTTTGGTAAACATATGTATCTTATAACTGGATATACTCCATTTTAAAGTCACAATAAACGCAACATGGAGGTTTGAACTGACTGCCACACACTGAAAGCTCTATAGACTACACGGCCAAGGGACTTTTGTGGGGCTCCATTAGCCAGGCATCACTTAAACTGACCACTCCAAATAGTATGCACTGACAGTGAAGATTGGCTTCAATAAATGGTTCTAGATTTTACAAAGAAGAAAAATGGGAGAACAACAATGTCCCTCTAGGTTCCAGATCCTGTAAAGAGCTGCATGACAGGTTCAAGACAGGGATACGTAGGTTAACATATGGGGCACCTGTACTCTTAGAGCATCACATAGCTTTGCGCTCTTTTTCATGGCTTCCCCTCAAGTCCCATCGGGAAGTACAAAAATGTGAGATAGAAGAAAATAACGCATACTGTACATTTTCCAGCAACAATGAGTATGTTGAAACATTCTAAGAGGTATTTTTGTTCACCTTGTAGCATAGTTCAAGCTCCTCTGCTTGACAGCTCAAGCCTCAAAGTTCAAGCCACATTAGTTTTATGACTGATCTAGGTCCATCATTTTGGTTGCTTTTCACCTCAGGATTTAAATGTATGGGAAGGCAGTTTTTGTATTGTATTTTCCATTTTGTCTAATATATCTGCTTTACTATGTATTGGAGTCACATAGAAAAAGCTCTGACAGTTGCCAAGCAACGCACATTTAAGGCAGATTTCCTTATGCAAGTCCATTGGTATGACTCAGGCCCCTCCAGGATGCTATGGACAAGAATAATTCAGGAGGTAGTGCTAGAATACCTGAGGGCAAGACAGCACTGACCACAAGGCTGTAGAGGTGTAGATGAAATTAAGAACACTAAAAAGCCCACATTTCCACTACCCTCCCCTCCCTTTTTCCACAGCTTATCGAATCCCCTGGGGCTTTTGAAAGAGTATGTGAATTATGGGTCATAACTTCTGAGCTATCAAGCTGTACTTCAGCAAACAGCAAGAGAGAGCAAGAGGGGTTGTTTTAATCCTTTTGTAAATTCCTCACTCTTGGGTAGTTCTAGCCCAGAGTGCAAGTTAGAACAGCCCAGAGACAGCAGACTGAGGAGGAGCCATCAGTGCAACAGAGAGAGGCAGGGACCAGCCTTTCCTTCCCTCGCTCCATTTCTCCTGAGAGGGGCAAGTGAAAGGACCAGATTCTGTCACAGGAGCAAGGTGATGGCAACCAGTATTTAGTTGTGGTGTTCTAAGGGGGAGGACTCAGAAAGATGCTCTCCTTGATTCCCTGCTTGTCCACAGAGTGGATCTCATGGGCAAAGTGGAGATTGGTGGCCATCTTGGCCACAGCAACCACAAAGCAATCAAACTTAAAATCTCTGTTGACAGGAGGAAAAGTGCCAGCTCTGGCCATGAGGAGAGCAGACTTCAGGATGCTCAGGGTAAGTAAATAAGTAAGGTCCCATGGGAAAATGTTTTTTGCATGTGCTGGGGTCCATCAGTGCTGGTCACTTTTCAAACATCACCTCCTAATGGCACAGGAGGAGGCAATTCCCAAATGTCAGAAGGCAAGCAGGCTAGGCAGAATGCCAGCTTGGCTGAAAAGGAATCTTCCCTTGGAAATAAGGTAAAAAAAAGGAAGGGGTATGCCCAGTGGAAACAAGGTCAAGTGACATGGGAACAACTCAGAGATGCTGCTTGCTGCTGGAGGGAGAAAACTCATGCAGCCAAAGCTTAACTGGAGTTGAAGCTGGACAGAAATGTGGGAGACAATAAAGAAGTTTTTTCAAATATATTAATGGCAATAAGCAGCATAGAAACATCACTGGCCCATGACAGGATATAATGTTTGTAAGGATTATACCTTACAAACAGGGAAAGAGACAAGGCAGAAGCGTTTAACAACCTTCTTTGCCTCTCTCTTCAACATGGATGATGGACCATGGGAGTCTCAGTGCCCTGAGCTGGAGGACCCTGAAATTGTGCAGAATCTGCTGCTCCAGCTGGACCCCTAAAAATCTCTATGGGGCCTGATGGGTTTCCTCCCAGAGTCCTCAAAGAGCTGGCTGATGCCACTGTAAAACCTCTCTTGATGATTTTTGAGTAGTCTTGGGAATCTGGAGAGGTCCCAGCTGACTGGAAGCTGGTGAATGTTGCTCCAATTTTGAAGAAGGGCAAGAAAAACATCTGACATAAATTAAAATACAGAAATGTACAGGCTTAAATGCAGAGTTTCAGCAACCCAGAGTTGAAGACTTAAGCCCCATGGTGGGATCAGAGGGAGGAGGAGGATGAAGAGGGGTGTAAGGCTTGGATGCAATGTGGGTTTTTTCCTCACCCTTGCTAGAAACAGTGAAAAAGGTTCTCGATGGACCCTGGAAACTACAGGCCTGTCAGTCTTACTTCAGTGCCTGGTAAAGTTATGGAGAAGATTATTCTGGGACATATTGAAAAACACATGAAAGACAACACTGTCACTGGTCATAGCCAGCAAGGCTTCATGAAAAGAAAATCTTGCTTATCAAACCTAATTTCCTTTTATGACAAGGTAACCCACCTAGCTGATCAAGGGAAGCCAGCTGATGTAATCTTTTTGGGTTTCAGTAAAGCATTTGATACTGTCTCTCACAGGATTGTTCAGGACAAAATGTCCAGCACACAGCTGGATAAACACATCATGGGGTGGGTGAACAACTGGCTCATAGGCTGAGCACAGAGGATAATAGTGAATGGGGTAACATCAGACTGGTGACCTCTCACCAGTGGGGTTCCACAGAGCTCCATCTGGGGCCCTGTGCTCTTCAACATCTTCATAAATGAATTGGACACACGACTGAGAGGGATACCGAGCAACTTTACAGATGACACAAAACTGGGAGGAGCAGCTGACTCCCCCAAAAGGCTGGGAGGCCCTGCAGAGAGACCTTGACAAATCAGAGGACCGGGCAATCACCAACCATAGGAAGTTCACCAAGGGAAAGTGCCGGATTCTGCACCTGGGGTGGGGCAAGTCTGGATGTACAGACAGACTGGGGAATGAGATGCTGGAAAGCAGTGCCATGGAAAGGGACCTGGGGGTCCTGGTCGAGGGCAAGTTGGACATGAGTCAGCAGTGCCTTGGCAGCCAGGAGGGCCAACCCTGTCCTGGGGGGCATCAGGCAAAGCATCGCTGGGCAAGGGAGGGGATTGTCCCGCTCTGCTCCGCACTGGGGAGGCCTCACCGTGAGTACTGTGAGCAGTTTTGGGCATCACAATAGAAGAAAGACATTAAGGTATTAGAGAGTGTCCAAAAGGGGGGAATGAAGACAGCGAAGGGCCTTGAGGTGTATGAGGAACAGCTGAGGGCACTTGGTCTGTTCAGCCCAGAGGAGACTGAGCAGAGACCTCACTGCAGTTACAACTTCCTCGTGAGGGGAAGAGGAGGGGCAGGCACTGATCTCTTCTCTGTGGTCACCAGTGACAGGACCCAAGGGAGTGGCCTGAAGGTGTGTCAAGGAAGGTTTAGGGTGGATATTGGCAAGAGATTCTTCACCCAGAGGGTGGTTGGGCACTGGAACAGGCTCCCAATGGAAGTGGTCAACAGCATCAAGCCTGTCTGAGTTCAAGAAGCGTCTGGACAATCCTCAGGCACATGGTGTGACTCTTGGGGACGGTCCTGTGCAGGGCTAAGAGCTGGATTTGATGATCCTTGTGGGTCCCTTCCAACTCAACATATTCTGTGATTCTGTAATGGAACACAACCAGGAGACAATACAACCTTCATACAGCTGAGGCACGATATTAAACCTACCCTTGCATAACTATCTTCTTCCTGTATTTTCACTAGTCAGACCTCCCTGCTGAGTCTGGTCTACATTTAGAACAGGAGTGACTCAGTGGTGTAAAATTGGATGGGAAAGACTTCCTATGAACACTTTTGGTATTGCTCTGTTTAACCACACAATGTTTAATAAATCTTCCTGTTAAATTCTAAGCCATGAGAAGAGGCCTATGCAGTTCTGCATGGTTCTTCTCTTAACAGCCCTGGTTTCACTCACAAAAACCTACCACAGCATGTGGCTGTGTTACATGGCAGAAAACCTGGCCTCTTTTAGCCAGGCTGTTCTTTTTTTAAGATTACAAAAGAGCCAAGATATTCATCCTTCCACCCTGAACTCACAGGAACAATGAATAATGTGATGAAAATGCTGAAAAAGTTCTTTTGGTCCTCCAAATAATGATACACCTATCAAGTTGTAACAGGAATCATTTGTTTCCTCCTTTCATCTTCCTCTACCAAATATTAAGATTTTTGCTTGGAATGCATTTCGTAGTGTGAGATCAGATTTCTTCTCGTTCAGCTCCATGCTGCATGTGGCTGGATTCCCCCTGTGGATTTTGACTGTACAGCATAAACATCAGTGACAGATTGGGAATTGTCAATGCAGATAACATTAATCAACAAAAACGTAAGTCTGAAACACTTCTTATTATGCATGAGAGTAAAAAAGCAAAATAATGGAAATGCATACCATGGTTTAAGCCATCAACATTATACCACCAGAAAAAAAACCAACAACCTCATTGTCAAAAAAAAAAAAAAAAAAAAGCAAAAAAAAAAAAAGCAGAGATTCCTAGAACACCACACTCTAAGCACGATGCCAAGTTACAACCACAGCACTTGGAGGCCCAAGCAATGACAAGCATACATGATCATGGCCTCCATCAAATAAACAAATAAATACCAGGAAAGAAAAAGAAAAGAAAGAATGGTACAAAACACTAAAAAAAAAAATACTATTTGTGAAGACTGATATTCTTGGAGAAAAAAAAAAAATAGAGAAGCTGCTATAGCCATGAGATTTGCAAAAGAAAATGTCTATGTTTGCCAGCCACATTGCATAACTGAACGCAGTCACCTGTCTGCTTCCGTTTAACACAGGAGAGATGAGTTGGTCTAGTATATTTGATAGCAGGTTTTAAAATGATTTTCCTGGAGGGAGAGTGGGCCTGAACTTCAGTTTTTTTAGCAAGTTCAGCTTTCTTATACACTGCTATGGACAAAAAGAACACAAAAACATAGAATCAGGAAAAAACCCAGTAAACAGTTTCATATGATACATCAAGTGGCAGGCCCACTGCTCCACGACTCCAACCCAATGATTTGCTCTTACTGGGGGCAACAAAGGGTACGTTGTGAGAGGGGAAGCACCAGTGCATTAACTCAGATGCATTACACGGCGGTCAGTGGGGATGTCTACAGTGAAACAGGACCAGTGGAGCAGTGAGCCTTGCACAGGGTTGCTCATATATTTGTACAATGTCTCATTAAAAAACACTACCATTAATATTGTTACGGTGCACATCATCTACAATAGAGCAATTGGACAGTGCTGTAAATTAGTAAGAAAATAAAAATAAAATAAAATATTGTAATAGGGAGTGTTATATGAACCTTTTTTCCTTCTCACTTCATCTCTGGAGAGTGTGCTAGGTTCCTTTTTAGCTATTTTCCTTTCAGGAGTAGAAATCCTGCCTCTCCCAGTTTTAAAAGGTTTCTCTTTTTTATGCTTATCGAGAGATGATCTTCGCAATTCTCTCTCAGCCTTCTCCTCTTTAGGAACAGTCTCTAACTGTTCAGTCATGATGCTCCTATCATCATCTGTAGGATCAGAGCAAATTGTAACAACAAACAAAAGATTAGTAACAAATGTTAACAATACCGTGGTGGAGCAGGGAAAAAATAGTTGAAGACAGAGAAGACAATTAACAAAAAAAAGGCAGACTATTTTACCATTTTTCTAAAACATGCTGAGATTACTATTATAACTGTAATAATTTTGTTTTTCAATCATTATGATTTGGAAGCAAAAATATTCAACAGACAAAACAGAAAGGATAATGCACACCTTGAGTGTCTGCCCAGAGACTGTCTGTGTCCATGACGGAGTCATCAATTGTTGTTTCATCTTTGTAATCATCACATGTCTCTGTCTTGTAGTCAGTGAGCAGGATTTCTTCTCTCTGGGGGGACGCAGGAGCCTCTGGGGAGCCTTCCTTGGGCTCAATTTCCACTTCTTCAATCTCCAGCTCCTCTTCAGCCTGGGAGTCTCCTGTTTCGATGTCTTCCTGCTGAGTAGCAGCAAAGCGCACACTGTGAGAAGCAGATTCACCCTCGTCAACTGTCGTCTGCACCACTGTGATAAAGTCATCCTCCACTGTCACCACGGATTCAATAATGCCTTTCAGTTCAGGCAGTGCTTCTGGGCTACCCTTGGCTAGCATTTCTTCAGCAGCAGGCTCCTCAAAGCCTGGGGGCATTTCTGATACAAGATGCTGCTTATCCTCTTCTTTTTCTTCTTGCCCTACTTCAATCTCTTCTTCCTCACGTTCCTCCTCTTTTGTGGCCCCAGCTGCCACCTCACATGGCAGTAGCTTTTGGGTTTCCATAGGTTTCACAGCCTTATCAGGAATCTTTTCAGCTCCTTCTGCAGGCTGTGGTATGCTCTCCATCTGAATCTCAGGATGCTCTTCCCGGAGACACTCAGCTTTTGAAAGGAGCTGCTCCACAGAAGTCTCCTTTGCAAGCACCTCTTCCCCAGACATGGGAAGTTTCAGAGGTTCTGCTTTGATACCCTCTGGTTTCACAGATTCTCCATTCAAACCTTCTTGGGCTTGGTCATGCTCTCCACTAGATTCATAGGATTCCTCTTTATCAACTGCCTCTTGATGTACCAGATCTGGCTTAGTTACTTTTTCCTTAATTTCTGTTTCTGACAGTTTGGTGCCGTCCTTCATGTAACTAGGCTCGGTCTTGGAAAGTACATCTGCATCCTTTGCTTCTCTGGAGAGTATGGTCTCATTTTTCTGCTGAGTGTCTTTAGGTTCAGGCTCTGCTCTTTTACCAGAGGCTTTGTCTTTCCCTGAAGGGAGGGAAACAGCCTCACTTATCTTAGCATCTAACTGACTCTGATTTTCTTGGTCAGCTCTCCTTGCAGCTACTTCCATATCGTGCTTTATAGCATTGTAATCAGGTTTAATTGGAGCTTCTATCTCAGCTATTTCAGGAACAACACTAAGAGTCTTCTCTTTCTCCATCAACAAAGAAACAGAATCTTTTTCTATTGCTATCTCTGAAGCAGATATTCTGTCATACATGGTGTCACCAAGTAAATGAACTTTACCAGCCACATTTTCTTCTTTCCTTTCTGACACTGCCTCAGCTCTCGTCTTCTCCGGCTCTGCTCCTTTAATGGGACAGACCTCTTTAGAGTCAACTTGATCTTCACTTCTTTCTAGCACAGTATCCAGCTTCTCTTTTTTCTCCTGCTCAAAGTCCCTCACCAGAACAGACTCGCCATGCTGACCTAAGTCCTTTTCACCAAGGAATTCTTCTTTTGATTTTTCAGCAGCTGCCAGCTTCACTTCTATTAAAGATAGGTCTGGAGCCACGCTGCGTCTCAGTTTTTCATCTGCGCCTTCATAGAAGGGACAGGTTTCACTCGCTAAATTATCACTGTCCTGAACTGGAGAAGGGAGTGGGACGGTGTACTTATTGAAAACACAGTAGCCCAAGTCTTCCAGCTGACTTTCAGCTTTTAGAATGACATGGTTTTCATCTGTCACGGCTGGCAGGGCTGTGCTGCTGTCTTCCACAACAGTGTCAGAAGGAACCACCTTCTTCTGCGCCACCTCAGCATCTGCACTCACAGAGGCTAATCTAGATCTTGTCCCTGCCAAGTCTAACATTTCGGGCAGGTCAGGAGCCAGGACAGCCCCATTTTTGTAATAATCTTTGGCCTGGAAAGATGATTCGGCTGAGGGCTCAGGCTGGACTTTTTCTTCTGGTACTGCTTTTTCTTCTTCAATGTGCTCATCCTCCTCTCTACTATCAATGGGGAAGCAGGGGGCCTTCTCCAGTGCTGGTGTGGTTGCTGGCAAGTAGTCATCACCTTCATCCATACTTCCACTAGTGTTCGTTAGAATATCTGAAGCCAGGGGAGAAAGATCATGTGCACGACCAAAGCTAAACCCTAGAGCTATTGAATCCAAGCAAGACATGGGCAGGTTAATAGACATACTTCTCTGTTCAATTGCAGATCTCCCCCCAAGTCCCAAGCTCCTGCTCAGAGTTAGATCATCTTTATTTTTACTGTGAAGTTCTCTCTTATCCCCGTAGACTTTGGGGTCAATAGTGAACATTCTTTCTGTTGGGGAGCTGGGTTCTTCGGATGTGTCTGGTGTATAGCTCTGAGCCAGGGTACTGTACCCCATTTCATGAGCATGCACAGCTTGCTGCTGATTTAATTCTGTTTGTAATTCTTCCTCCTCCTCCTCCTCCTCTCCATCTTCAGGTATTAGATGACCTCTCTGATAAGGCTCATATATACTCTCTTTAGTGTCACTTAGCTCATAGTAATCACTGCCTTGTTTCAGACCATCTGCTTTGAAGGCTTCCTCTTTCAAAGCAGAGGTTTCAAAATACTTTGACATTCCTGAACGATCCTCCTCCTCTTTCATTTGATGAGGAGCTGAAACACTTGTCTTATCCTCCTTGGTATCTTTTTTAACATATTTTTCTTCAAGAGTACAAGTCTTTTCAGTGGCTAAACTTGGTGTCTCAGGGGCTTTCTCTTTTACTCTAGATAACTGAGTGGTATCAGGGTATTCTGGCGTTTTCTCAAGAGTGAGTTCATGGCTTAACTTGGCTGGGAGTACTTGTACGTTTGGCTGTGCCTCCTTTTTCATGTCTATTGTTGCTGGGAGCCCACTTTGGTCCGTCTCTTTTTCTGTTCTGAGAGTATCACATGACCTTTTAGCTTCACCATCCTTTTGAAAGTCTGCTTTGTCTAGGGGAAGTGTCTTAACTTCAGGTTTTGTGGCTAATTTACCATCATCTAATAGTCGAGCCTCCCCTTTATCATAGAAGTCATACCTTTCTTCCTCATCACTCTCGTCCTTGGTCATGTCCTTTTCCTCTCCCCATGCAGGGATTTTCGGGGTGCTTGGCGTTTTCAGGCCATCCACAGTTAGTGCTGAGACTTCTTGCAAAGCTAACGTCCTGTCTCTGTGGATCTGTTCATCTTTACTGAGGTCTTTGGCAAACAGTTGGTCATTGGGTTCCTGTTTTGTTTTGAAGGCGTCTTGGAGCAAAAACTCCTGAGGGACAGCAGGAGGTGGGCCTGAAGGAAGTTCACTTTTGGCTGCTTCTGCCTTGAGTTCTGGTAGAGAACTTTTGCCATTGCTGGTGGCAACACCTTGGACTTCTTTAAGGTCATCTTGAAATTTGATAGACATAACTTGATTGGTTGATGAGGGCACACCTACAGTCCTTTCTTCTGTCCTGCTCCCTTTAGGCAGCTGAGATGACAAGTCCTTTTGTTCTTGAGGAGAAGGAGGTTTGGCAGTAGGTTCTGCAAAACTGGCTTCCCCTTTCTTCTGTGAATCAGTTTCTAAGATCTTTTCTGATGGAGGTGAAGGCATTTTTTCTTTGTCTTTGCTCTCTGGATCCTTTTTATCTACAGCCTCTGTTTTTGCTGGCTGTGGAACTAAGGCATCATATTTAGGTTGCTCAACAGTCTTACTGTCTTTCGCAGATTCATGTTGCTTTGTGTCTAATGGTCCTGCTGCAAAAGGGTGTGCACCCTCCTGGACACGGAATTCCATCTTCGTGGCTGCAAGTAAATCTGAAGTAGTTTGTTTGGGTTTTATAACATTATTATTTAAAGCACTTACAGGCAGGCAGTCATGTGGCTTACAACACCTTGGTAAGAATGATGGAATGGAGAGGAAGAAAGATGCAAACATGCAGCAAGGCCATCCACCTAGAAATCTGCTTTACAGTGTTAAATCCTAGCTTCAATATATGAGGTTTTATAGTGAAAATGTGAGTTTTACACATATAAATGTGATCACTGAAATGAGATGATTTCATGTGACTTCTTCTCCTTCATGAGTTGTATACAACAGCAACCCCACAAATAATCCTCACTTCACATTGGCAGCTTTGCTGGACTCTGTATCTTTATGTTAGTTTTGCACTAGTAACGTCTGCAACTTTAATCAAATCATATATTTGTGCATCACTGATATTTAAAACATATGTAGTTATACATTTCTGTATCTTTTCTGCATTTTTCTTCTACATGCAGTCTGAACTAAAGAGATAATGCATGCAAAAGGTTTTGAAAGTCCAAAAGAGGTTGTTTTTTTAGTAGTACCAACTTTTAACATTCACTGTTTGGCAAATTATGAAAATCTCACTACTGTCATGAAACCTCCATGTGTAAATCAGCAACAGACCTATTAATAGAGCCAGATCTTGAAGGTCTGGTCTTCAAAATGGCCAGTCACCTACAGGTGTAACTGAAGTAAAACAATACTTGATTAACCCTAATTAAGCTAATTTGAAACTAAAAATCTTACTCTTATACTCTGTCACTATATTTTCAGAGAGTAATACCTAGCTAAGTTTTTTAAATACACATACTATTAAACATTAATAGCTTGATCTCTTTTTAATGTCCTATAGAAAACAGTAATTCCTATAATTCTGAAATCTTCCTATCATTGAAAATATGGAGAGACTGCAGAATGTGGGAGATCTTTCTGCAGCATTCTATAAAAAAATGTTATCAGTTTTTTCTAAAGCTTGTTACAACTAGCATTGGGCCAATGCTGAATTTCCTCAGATCTGACCTGAAATCCCTGGAGCCATCTTTTTGCTCTGATGTATCTGATATTTTTTAGAACAATTAGTATCCAAGTATTGGGCATTCTTTAAATATTTGCATATGTTAATATTGGGTCCAAAAAGCAACTGCCATTCTAAACTCCACAGGTAGCCAAAGCAGAAGTCTACAACTACAGTAATTTTGCTCCTTTATGTTTTTACATTTGGTGACTGACTTGAAAACCCTATAAAGACATGGTCACTGGGCTGATGTCATCCTCACTTCACAGAAATTAAATAGCTAGATACTGCTTTTCTCTTTGCATCCTATTGTGCCTCTTACTGCAGCGCAAATGAACAATACCAATGGCATCAAAACATATTCTGACTGCCAAAGGAGTTCAGTGTTCTTCAGATGGGCCAGCCAGAACACCAGCCTCCCAAATGCAGCATTTCTTAGCCAGGTAGGGAGTGGGTACATCACTATTCCACACAAGACGTCTTTCCATCTTGTTGCGCTGGCTGAGGAGAAATACCATTAAAAGGTAAATCCTGAAGCCCAGTTCTTATGTACTGAAAGACTATTGCAGCAAATATTTTGTTCAGAGTACAGATCAGAACTTCACCCAATGCACCCAATTCTAGCCTTCACTTTGAAGGCAAACGTCCTATGGAAGTGGTGGAAGTTTTTCCTAAGAAGGGCACTCCAGCTGGGTTAAACATTTGTAATAAGGTAAGACACACAAAAAATCAGAGTTCTAGCAACGACTGAAGAGGGGAAGGGTGGACTCAATGAATGACAAGGGTATGACATAAGAAGCATTAGCTTTAAGGAAGCTAAACCAGAATGCACTGAAGCGCACACAAAAAAACCCAAATCAAACAAACAAAAAACCTGCATACTGCAAATGAAAGCATTTCTACACTTTAAGTATCTTTATGTCATAGTCAAAGGCAATAAGTCTGCTGTTTGAAAGAAACGCAGATGAATCTCTGCACCAAAAAGAAAAAAATATACACAGATTAGCAATGTGACTGGCAAACACATCTGAGATGGGGAAAAAGGGCTTACGCACAGGAATCAGCTTAGCTGCAAAGCACATTTTATCATGGCAAAGTAAAAATCAGGAATCAGCCGCAGCGGTGGGAAACCATGTTGGCATACAGCACCTATGCAATCATATTATCTGCTATGCACTCTTCAAGCATAATAACAAGAGCAGTCATACTAACAAATGGGAAAAACAGAAAATGAAGCAGCCTTGGAAAGCACTGGAGAAAGCTGGAGAAGGATTCACCAGGAGCAAACACATGCAAACCTAGAGGACACACCTTCCTCAGCTGAGGAAGGGGACGTGTCTTTCAGGGGTCTTGCTGCCACAACAGTTACACTCTCCCTGCTGGATGCCACACTTGGCACTTTGTCTTCACAACACACTTTGGCCTCTGAACCAGAAACCAACTGACCCTCACAGAGGGCCTTTGCGTGGTCCGCAGGCTCAATGGGCTCATGCTCTTTCCCCATTTGCATCCCAGGAAGAGCAGCAGGTTTTGCTTCCATAGCCACTCGACTCTTTACCAGTTCTTCTTCTTGAGGATGGAAAAAGGAGGTGACATCAACACCAACAGTAAACATCAAGAACACAGCTGAACAGGACTGCTTTTATATAACACTTTCAGCTCAACATTTTGGATTTAAGTGTGTCAAAAGACTTTTAGTATCCAGTCCATTTTAATCACCATGGAACCAAATTTTCCTTAGGGAGAAAAACCAATTGAAAGCCTGTCTTCCCCAGAGAAGCATGTTTATGCTGTAAGAGTAGAGCTGAAAGTGTTTTATAGGTATACCTCTCCCAAAAATGGTTGTGGGTCCAATAGTCATTGCAAAGGGAGATGGTATTGAGAATGGAGATGGTATTGAACAATGGATGGCTATGAAAACATCACTGCATCAATGAGCTCAAAGTACACTGATATCTTCTGGATAAATGTGCTGTTTAATCCAGTACAAGACACTCAGCTGCGGTGAAGGAAGGTCTGAGGCATTAATTTCTTACCAGTGACCCTGGTAATACTGACTGCTAAATGCTAGCAAGTCAATCTATTGCATGAATCCTGGATTTGGCAAAATCCCGAGCACTTTCATAGACTTAACAGGCCTTGTGCATGGCTGATAACTAATGGTTTTTGCAAGACTTCAGCCAATACATTGAATGGGTTTACAAACAAGTTTGCCCTTAAGCTGTTTGATATTTGAAATCCATATATGAAAACCAGCATTTTAACACAAGGACTCTTCATTTTCTTTGCTGTTTCCGCACTAGCCCCCTCATCATCACTTAAGTCAAAGAAATCAATGAATACAATATAAGTATTTGTTCATCTGAATCTCTAAAATATATCACTCAGCCTACAGGCTATTAGAATCAGTATATTAATATCAAGAAGTCTTTACTCATGCCATGGCAGAAGAATAATTAGAAAAGTCTCAATTCTGGACTTGTACTCCTGCCACTGCTACTCAGACAAACATTACTATGCACTATTAGTATTATCCCTGATAAGAAGTCAGGATTAAGTGTGAAACCTTTGATTCAGCAACATATATAAGCAGCTGACCAGAAGCCATGCTACAGACACTCTGATGACCTCCCTGGGTTTAAAGTGTGTCTTAAGATTAAGTACTTTGCTGAATTACCCTTGCAACAAAGTGATTTCAAATCTGGAAGTGGCTGTGTCCAGCCTCTTGCTATTAAAATCAAACCTCTTTACAAGGCCTTGATTTTTCTCCTGAGATTGGCCTGGCGAAGACCAGACAATGAATCATCTCTTTCAGTTATGGCCTTTAAAAGAGTGATTTAATGAACATAAACACTATTTGAGTCTGAGAAAATATCATTATGTAAAGAACAACACATTATTAATAACACATAAAATAACTAAAGTTAGATACAGTATCTTAAATGAACAGAAGCCAGAAGATTCAGAATCAAACCTGGACTGATGCCTGTGTATTACAGGGATATTTACACATGGGTAGATTGTAAAAGCAGTCTGGCAGGACAGCAGGTCTCCAGCCCTAAGAGGGCCTGACTTGAACAACTTCCTTTTCCCAGTTTTATGTAGTTTTGTATGTGCATCCCTTTCAATTAAAAAATATTAGGGAAAGTCTCTCATTTTAATCTATGCAATTCCAGATATACACCTCCACTTTCTGAGACACTTCACACAACGCTATATAATTAAAAATAATGACTCAAACTGGAAAGTTATCCCCAACTTAACAAAGGAATCCTATATTCACTGTGCAGCAGACTCTAATGCCAAGCAGACTGCCAGTCTACAGGCAGCAAGTGGGGGGGACTGTTTCATAATGACTACCTTTCCACTGATGGTCCAGCTTATTCTCCTTTTTGTTTTACCCCACACTGATGTTCTGAGACCTAACACTTTCACCAGAGGCAGATGCATATGACTGAAAAGGAAGCTGCCTATGAACTAACCAGGCCAGGAGTGCTCTAAGTACAGGTATAGGCACTCCAGCTATAGTGATTTTCTATCTCCTCGAGCTTCAGGCAGCCATGCTGACACTAACAATCTTCAGTTATTAGCATTGATCTCTTACTGGTGCTGTTGCAGTATTAGGCTACACTGTCCTGCTAATTTAGAGCAACTGGTTTTCTTGAAATGACCCAGTGAGCAGTCTCAAGTATACAGCTCCATCCTCCTGAGACACAAACCTTTCAATACTAATTTTAACTTCAGCTCCTGTGTCTCAAGATTGAGTCAGCCAAATGTTGTGAAATCAAGCATCAGCTATTTTCCCTTGAAGAAGACAGCTTTTCTGTTAGTCACTGTCAAAAGCCATTTCACTTTTATGTAACCCCCACTAATAAAATACTACTTACTGATGTGCTCAGGACATAGAAAAAGGAAGTACAGAGAAACAATAAACCTTTTTCTCCTCCTTGTTTGCAGTCAGCTGGCACAACGCTAATGGGGTGTGTTCACAAAACAACTGAAATTCAAACAGGACCCAGTACTGCCTGTAATCATCTGTGTACACTGAGGTCAAACTTACTTACTTTGCCTGCCAGAAAATTAAAGACCTCCCACAGCTATCTTTGATGTGGGTTTTTTTCCTATTGTATTAACAACTGACTTACCTCCAGTACCCATCTTGTGGCCTAGTTTACACATTGGCAGTATTTCTCTGGCGCAAAGGGAAAATTAGCTTTCACATCTTTGAATTAGCTGTTCCTTTTGCTTCTGCTATAAGCCAGGTCTGGAGACCAAGAGCTCTGATTTAAGCAGGGAACATGGTTACACAGACCTCAAAGCTGCATTCCTTGCTCATGCTGCAGCTTTACCTTGACATGAAGAGACTCCTTGAGGGGTGTTACTTCAATGTGGTGAAAAAATACAACTAGGTTTCCCTCCCCAGGAGGCAGCAATCCCAGGCACATATAGAATGGAATGGATGGCAGGTGGGTAGAGGGGAAGAGGAACCAAATGGGACCATGCTCAGTTCACCTTCATCATGGCCCAATAAGACCTCTGTGCTCTTCACTGTGGCACTGGGACGTGTACTAGAGCCAGTCCACTCTGAGCTGAACAAATGGTGTTCATAGTACTCCTCATCGGAATTGTAGGGCTCATCATCAGGCACAGACACTGAAATGGAGGGGGCCAGGTGTTTACGCCACTCCCTGCCGGCAGCAGGCCCACAGCTACAGTGCTGTAGCACTCCCACCTTATCCTCCGCCCCTTCATCTACAAACAGACACATACACAGACAAATGCTGCAAGACAGACAGAAAGACACGGAAAACAAAAGACAGAATGGACACATGCTCTAACAACACTAGCCACTACGTCATGCTGCAGAGGGGATGACACCAGCCAGGCTACGGGTTAATGCAGGATGGAGGAATGAGCCATCTGTGCATTTTAACACATGGGTCATGTAGGAGGTTTGCAAACACTGTAGACCAACCTTTGGAGTACGTGAATTCAAAAAGTACACACATTATTTAGATGAACACATTGCATGCAAATCACATATCCCAACTGTCTTATACCTGACTATTAAAAACCTTTGAAGTGTCCTGATACAGTTGTATCCCCTCACAGTCATCAAATACTTGAAAATGTAAAATTTAAAAAGCCTTTTAATTAAAAGGAAACCAGTTTACACTTTGGCCAGTGGTGGCTTTATTCTTCATTGTATCTATTTCAAAATTCCCCACTTTCTTCTTTGTCCTATAAAGAATATTTAAATAGCCAAAAACCCCTTCCCCAAATAGTTTCTTTTTTTTCCCCTGATAAAAGTCACACAAAGCTGCTCACAGCAGTCTCTGTTAGTCCTGCATTTTATGCTGTTGTGTCATGTTTTCACGGGTAAACTAGCTCCCACCTTGGTGTTTGCTAATGCTTTGGAATGACAGCTTTATTCACCCATCACTGTAGCATTGCAGAAAATCACATAATCATCTCAGGACTACACCGGTTAGTGACAGCTACAGGGACAGGGACTTTGAGTTGCTTTTTGCAAGACAAAGGATAATAATACTACCCAGTGAAATGACTGGCCTACCACCTGATCCATACAAATCTAGATGGGAGACTTGAGAGCTCATGTAGGCTGAAGTGTCCTCTCATCACGAATAAAGTTATGAAAAAACCAAGCACCTATTGCTAGACAAAAGACATTTAAGCCCATTCTCAGTGTATGACAACTGGCAGTTTGATGAACACTACATTCATCCAGTGCCTAAAGCACCTGCAGCTCTTCCACTGGGTTTCCTACTAGCTTCAAGAACAAGTCCATGCTTGGTGTCCCTGGTCTTTCTCCAGGCAATTATAACTTCAAGAACTTCCTCTGAGCCTTCAAAACTTTCACTCTCAGATTCAGAGCATGGAATCACACAGCAAGGCTTTAACACAGGCACAGTAACAGATATCAACCAGATCTCTGTGTGTGACCCCAAAACAAGATAGCTCATGAATGCAGCTCTAACTGCCATTACCCAGTCTTGCAAAGCAACTTTGATCCAAAACAGTTCCATGTCTAAGAGCTCTAAGGTTCTTTCTGGCCCTCACAGCAGCTCTGTATTACTGAGGGCAAGAGTGGAACGGGCTGACGCACTTGCCACCTCTTCTGCTGGAACTGGGACATTGTGGAGAAAAGGAGAGAAGGTTGATACGGTCAGAAGCAGAACACAAAGAAGAATGATGTGCAAAAGGAGAGGTTCTCCTTCCAGCTGTGGGTTGTATTTATCCAGGGGCCCTTCAAAAACAAAACGCATCAACAAGAGTGACGATGAAATGGCAGGACATCTCTATACCGATGCAAACAAAGCTGAAAATTCCTTCTTTATAGGCTCTGAATGGATTGTAGGCAAGAAAATACAGGCCCTGCCACTGCTCCTTAAAACTACAGAACTGACAACAGTAAAAAACCTTAATACATGCTATTGTGATGGTCCAAAATCATTAGGAGTCCAAAGTCTAGTACTGTTTGGGGCTGTTACATCTGCAGCTATTACAGATTTACGTCGTTTAATACTTTCAATACAGTTATTTTCAAAATTACTGCAAATAATTTCATTAACATCATAATGATGTCTTTAAAGGAGGATATGGTTTTATTTCAACGAAAAGAAAAATCCTTTATTTTAGTCCCTTCTAATCTTTTTCATCTCAAAGAGTGGGAAAAATCCCTAATGCATTCTGAAGTCCAAGAATAAAAACACTTCTCACAAAGACTAATTCTGCTTCAGCTTCCATGTATATTTTAAGAATGCCTTTCAAGAAGTAATTTTCCCTGTCAATAGATTCATTTTCATAGGACACTTCATTCTTTTCAGTTTGCAAAACATTCATATTTGGTATATAAAGCCGAACATGAAATGTCTATTTCAAAATGGAAGACAATCCATCAAAGGCATCCTTCTACCCTGTAACATTTATGAAAATTTTTACATGAAGACATAGTTGACCACTGTCAAAAGGCACAGAGCACAAAAGAAATGCTAAGAGAACAATGCATCAGCCCTGCATGACTAGATATAACTGATAAAAGGATTAGAGGGTGTTAAGGAGAATTTAGTTTCCTGAACAAAATTATGTTATTGTAGTTGAAATAAATGAAATAATTTCAATAAGGCAAATCATTCTCTTACCTTCTGCAGCAGTAAAAAGGGACAGGTTCATCTGAACGTTTTCTGCAGCCAAATCAAAGGAACCTACATCCACTGACTCCTTTCTCTCATGAAATACAGTTGACCCACAAACCTCTCTGTCTTTTCTACCTTTTTTTTTTCTTTTAATTTGTGTTTGCTGCATGGCTGGCCACATCCACCTTTGTCATGTCTAGAACGGTGATTTCCTTCCTACTATGACTGAAGGAAGTCTCTTGAACTCAAAGCAATGCGACACACTGACAAGTGCATTAGGAAAAGCAAGAAGGGGAAAAAAGGTCTGAGACAGATACACCAAGTGCTCAATTTTTTGTTCAACAAATTAATAAACTGCATTCTACTGAGCAGAAAGACAGACAATGTAAAGATGCATGAGGATGGACAGCCAGATGGTACTGGGAATGGGAGGTTTAAACTAGTACAGTAAAACTGGGTCAAACCCTACTGAGGCAAACTCTTCTGAACGGGAACCTTGCCTGAATAAAAATGACAGGTCTGGCTCACTCAGGTCAGCAAAAGCTCATATTACCCACAGAAAACAAGGACCCCATCTTCTAAGAGCAGAACACAAGACCTTTACCACTATTAACTACACTGAATTGACAACACTGGTATTTTGGGGAAAAGCAACATAATATACTTTTGGTGAAACTATTTCCAAGTTCTTTCTGCTGCTTCAACCAGCTCTAGTGTGAGTTCCAATTTGAGAGCTGGACATGAGCAAGAAACTTCCAGCAGAGTGCATGACTCAGCACATCATTTCTGTCCACATTTCCCCTGTGAACTGGCCATCTGCTCTGAAAAATGAAGAGCTGAATCAAAATCTTGACATGGAAAAGTCTTGAATGTTTTTAAAAAACATGATGCTGTGTAAATCATCAAAAACATTTCCCAAACACTGATCTTTCAGTCCATGTAACCACCCCTGTGGGGTAAGTAAATAAGTGCTAATATATTAATTCCATTTTACATGCAAAGGAGGAGGAAACCAACAATACTATGTGACTTGCTGAGTCATATGCACAGCTGGGAACTGTAGGGTCTGGTAGTTGATAATAATGTCAAGTTGTATAGTGTTTTGCCAGCTTCTTGTGCTAGCACAGCAAGCAAAATGTTTTCCATTTGCTTAGGGGGCAATTTACAACCTCCTATCAATTAATCCATATAAGTATCAATATGCCTGCAAATAATACAGCTGATAGAAACAGCAAGCAAAGTTAATCTTCAGCCTGAGGCTAATGGAACAACCTTGACATCAGCCTGAAGTAGAAGAAGCCCTTTACTGGGATATGAAAAATTAAAAAGCATACACTGGACTAGAAAAGTGAACTATATATTAGAAAGTTGTGGTAAAACCCTAGTAAAAATTCTAGAAACCTTTGCTAATGCCTTACCAGCTTTCTTTTCAGTAAGTAGTTTTGATTGCCATTAACTCTGGCTGATGAGACTGGTAGCTGTTGTACTATTTTTTAAACACACAATGGGCAAATGTTTTGGGTGTTTTTTTTAAACGCTAATCAATTAATCAAGTTCTTTATATTGGTTACTAACCACATCCAGTAGGTATTCCCAATAGAGTGGACTGACAAATGTTCTTAACACAGCCTGTAATAGCATTGTGTCAAAAATGACTGCAAGATGGAACATGCCTGATTGCAGTGTCCTCATAAACTGAGAGTCAGACTATGCTAGCACATGAAATAACAACCATCCACTTGAAAAATTCATAGAGGCTGTGTGTTAAAATACCCAAGTTTGTTCAGCAGATGATAAGAAATTATTTTCATGCACTTATGTAATAAAGAGAAAATGCTAAAAGAAAATCCCAAGAAGGAAATAAATGGACACAGAAAGATGCTACAGACATGGCAGAGTTCAACTGACAGCCCCCTGGAGATTCTGAACCCAAATCCTTCTCTCTTTTGCCTGTGACACGGCTCAGTTTTGACACAATGCTGTCTCCCTGAACGGATGGCCTTGTTGCAACAGTTGTCTTCTTCGAACAAAGCACTGAGCAAACACCTACACTGTGAAAACTCTACTAGCATTTAGCATTAAACATTAACTGCTTAACAGTAAGCCAACACTTCAGTTCTTCGCTGGAGGAGATTTTAGCAGGATGCGAATGCAGTGATCATGGGCTACTGACATCGAGCATTTGTTGTGCAGAACAGAACAGAAGTTTGATTTGTGAGACTAGAACATGTACAGAACCCCCAGTACATGCAGGCACTGAAGCATGAATTACAGATCGAGGGCCAAAGAAATGACCCAACTCTGAATCCAACTGCTTTCATACATGTAAGATTCCAAAGCTAATGGTAATTAAAAAAAAAAAAAAAAAAAAGCAGTCAAATACTAAGAAAAGAAAGATGACCCGTATTGAATCAGAGTTTTGGTGACCACACTGGGACAACAGACACCTTGGGTTATACGGCATACAAAACATAGAAAGGTGAACAGCACCATCTCTTTTCTTTAATATGGACATACTTAACATATCCTGTCAGTTACCTCTGTACATGTGTCTACCTCATCCATGCATTGCAGCTGGTTTGAAGATGGGGAGTTATTGCTGGGAATGTCTTATCTTTTCACGTGAAGGTGCAGAAAGTATTTCCATTTTCTGATTCCCCCATCCTTTAGATACATGTCTCATCCCTCTGCTGATGGTTGTGCACTGCAATGTCCAGGAAACCCTTACCTTCCTCCAGAGCTCCAGTCTGCTCAGAAGCTGGTGATGGAGGTGGGGAAGGAGGCAGGTTGGCTGACTCTTCAACTGCTAGAAATTGAACAGTGAAAATGAAATACAGCAATTAATTGCAGGGAGACCAATGCATGATGCAGGCTGCAGTCAGCCTGTTCTGCCCAGCTGAGGAATGACCCAATGGGGACTCATGCCTACTGGATTTTCAGACAGCCCTTGCAGAATACACAGACTTTGGAAGTTACAATAAAAGGATTTTTTGGTGGGTTTTTTTTGTGTTTTCTCATGGTATGAATTATTTACAAGATTCTGGTCACAGAGTACAATATAAAAATCAAGTAGAAGACAGTAT
Organism: Anabacerthia variegaticeps; assembly: GCA_035583185.1. Classification (NCBI taxonomy): domain Eukaryota; kingdom Metazoa; phylum Chordata; class Aves; order Passeriformes; family Furnariidae; genus Anabacerthia; species Anabacerthia variegaticeps. The sequence continues at coordinate 1,643,549 of JAWWEW010000002.1, read as the reverse complement.
TTTAAAACAGTATTGCCTCTTAGAAAACCTTCAGTCACCCAAGGCAACAGAAATAAAGTATCTGAGCATGAGATATTGCAATTCATGCCAACTATCAGAAATTGGCATCCAGTATCTTCAATTTACCTCAAGTACGTGAATAAAAAACAGTCTTCACATTTTCTTTTCTTCTGCTGCTGCGTTCAAGGTTAATCACAGTAAACATGCAAATATTGCTTGTCTAAATACAAAAGACATCATCACAGGGAACTTCTGTCAGTCGTGACATTAAGGATGATTCAGCTGAGCAAGGCACAGTGAAAACTTAGATGCATTTAGTTTAGGGTTTAGATTCATTCCCAATCACGAGACCAGATGCTGAAACCAGATGATTTTTTTTTCAATTATTTCAATTCAAGTATGATGAAATCCCAAACAAACTGTTCCTTAAATGAACTTAGGAAAAACCTCTGCACCTGATCTCATATCAAGCTTGAAAATTTTTTTTCTTTAAAAACACATTAATTCCTGGGGCTTAATCAATATTTAAAAAAAAAAAAAAAAAGTAACAAATCTGTTTTAACAGATCTGTCTTATCAATGGCACCTCTCAACAAGCAGATCTCAGTGTTTAATTCAGGGCTTCTTCTCAAGCACAGGAAGGCCACTTTCAAAGCCCCAGCAGGACTTTCCAGGCTTCCTCCTATTGATATCAGTGTGGTTTGGAAAAGACTGTGTGGGACTTGTCCTTAAGACGTGCTGTCCAGGAACAGAGTATTTATACATTCATCACAGTTCAACTGACCACAGGAACTGTAACACCAACAGTTGTTAATTGAAGACATACTTCTCACAATGTTTTTTAAATTACTTATCTGACTAGATAGAACTGAATACCCATTTTGCCTCTCTCAGGCCCCAGTGAAGAGATCTGCACTTAAATATGTACAAAGTGATTTGCAGACTTGGGGTCTTCCATGTAAAACTGAGTGTCTGCAAAGAATGGAATTACCAAGTGACGCATGTTCCTGCTGCAGTTCAAAGTTAGTTCAATGAAGCAAAAGACCTTGGGAACCAAATTTCCAGCAAATATTCTAAATTACTCATTGACTTTAATTCAGTCCTAGGTAGGGTCCAGTCACTGCACTGAAGCAAGCAGAGTATCTGTGGGGAAAATACCACAATGCATTGTTTTGATTTAACCACAACATAGGTACACCCAGCAGAACTTATCTGGGGCAGGCCTGCAGGACTTTCCTACCTCTGGATGGACTACGGCCTTTCTCTGGCTTTTGGTTTACAGGTTTGGAACTACTGCAGAAGTTTTCCGGCGAGGAGGAAGCACTTCAATTACAAATGGCTGTATACCTACCTTCTTTTATACATATACACATATATTCATATATACACATACACACATTTCAGAGAGACATTTCACAAAGGAAGCAGCAGGAGGATGGGGACACAGCATGGACCAGTGGCAGTGGTACCATTCCCAATTTAGAATACTGGCTTCTATCATGTGTGACTCCTCTCACAGTCTTCCCTCACCCTGCCTGGCTGCTAATCCCTCTGCACTCTCACCTTCTGTGCCCCATTCCTTTCTGCTTCCTGTTGAGGTCCTCCCCCTCCATCTATCTGAGCAGCTACCACCCAACTAGCAAAGCCTCACTTCCTTTTTATATGCTCTCCTCTGCCTTTGCCTCTCCAAACATCAATCTTTCACGTTGTACGTGGCTGAATGCAAACAGTCCCACCAAACACAATGACAGAATCACTGCCACCAATAACACTCACACCTGTGCCAGTCTGGAGTCAGAAACCAGATGGAGAACTGCTGTTAGAGCAAACAGGGAATGAGACAGTCATGGATCACAAAGAACTGGGAATACTAGGATACAGCCATTATTATTATGTGGTTCCAGCACTTACCCAGTGGTGCTGTGGCTTACCCATGACCATAATCAATGTGAATACATGGCTGGAACTACGTATTGTGATATAAAGACACATAATATTTGCAGGCACAAGGACACTTGGAACATTCTTTGTCTCATTTTACCTAAAGGTAGTGGTCCAGGCTGATCTTTGTGCTGGGCTTCTTTTTCCTGCTCGCCTTTCAGGACTGCTACAGCTTCAGCTGTTACTACTTGTACTATCCTTGCAGACACTTCTTCTGTGGCAGCAGCAAAGTCAGAAAAAAGGAAGAAAAGCATGCTAATCAGAATGGTGTTTTAAAATTATCTAGATCAGTTTAATCAATAAAAAAATAGAGGCTGACTTAGTTTTTAAAAGATAATCTGTTTTCTTGAAATACAAGGAAATCATAAAATAGAAGAACCAGATATTCCAAAGTTCTCAGCGGAAAATGCTGAGTACTTATAAAAATCAGGATCCCAGCCTATACAGCAAAATACACAACGCATCATTATTAAATGTTCTTTCTGTTAGGGACAACATGCAGCAACTGCAAAATTTTAAGATGTTCATTTATTAAATGTCTAGAAGAAATTTTTTAGGTCCTGTTTTGTACACAGAGGTAGAATGGCCAGCTGAGTAATGGGATTTCTTGACATTTAATATATGAAGTGAGCTGCATTCTAATATGCAGTTTGGATGCCATTTCCTTAACAGCACACACTCAGTATGCATTAAAGTCACCTCCCAGATGACCATCTATGCTGATGAGGGTCTTGAAAAAGAAGGGCCAAGTAACATTTCTGTATGATCAAAATGCATACTTTGTCTTCCTCACCCCTTTTAAGATTGCAACACAAAGCTTTATCTAAACAGTAGGCCTGATTATCATGCAGAGAAATTGCAGTGGGTAACGTTTGTTTGGTGGGATGAGCTCTTGGGTCCCAGTCTCAGACACAGGCTTGGCTCCCAGCTGTCACTCTTGCTGTGCTCAGAGCAGGGAAGGGGATTTGACTGGAGCTCGTTCAGACTTGACAGACCTGGGTGCCATGGGAGCCACGCTTTGATCTTCCCCACTGTCCTCAAGGTGTGGCACAGCCAAGAGGGGCTGAGGAATGGGGTGTTCTGGTGATGACCAGAGATTGGCAGTAGGATCACTGAAGGAGTAAATACCTCCAAACTGAGAAGCTGCATCTCAGCACCAGACCCATTAAAAGGGAGAGTGAAATGTCATCAGGCACACAGCTATATGTGGCTTCCTGCACTATAGGCAGTTCAGGTACCTTTGATCTAACGAATCAAGATCCTAAGGGTTGGTCCAGAAGAACCATCTACAAAAGAATTCAGAGGAAAAGGGTTTCTTATTCTTATCTGCATATTAGGCCACTGTTGCTTAGTAATTAGTCAATATATTCCTCTCTCTCAGCCAAACTCAGTGGAAACAAACTCCCTCACACTCCAGCTCTGTCTTGAATGCTGGCTGAGAGCTGTTGCCAATGCAGTTGCAGCTGAGCCCTAGGGAAGGCCACAAGCTGCATGGTCACAGCCCGTAAGCTGCACTGCTGGGCACACACCTGAGAACAAAGCAAAACTTCAATGCTGCTCCAGCCCTCGCATGGGGACAGAGGTTTGTAATGGCAGATGTCAATACGCTCTGCTCCTGTTGGAGCCCCCATTAACCACTGTCCCGGAGGCAGGAATAAAAGCTCTCTGCTTACTCATTACTGCGACCTTCAGACAAGGACTGGCTGGGAAGAGCAAGTATATTTGAATCAATGCCCTACATGTAACTTCACAGCAACCATGCTGACAAGGGACACTCTCCCTTGGATTAGTAATTATTTCTTTTCACAGATAGTACTCATACAGATTTCTTTTGTACTTTTAATGTAAAGTTATTCCTCTTTGTCATTTAGAGAAGCTGACTTCTTCTCCCCACAAAAAAACACAGATGTGAGGTACCTGACTTTCACAGCCACATTTGTCTAAAAACAAAGTGCCAGGTTAATCTTTCTTTTGAACAAACTATTTAATAAGATATGAAAAATCTCCACCCACTGGCAAAGAACATTCCTAATTCTTGATATTTATATCTTACAATTCACCCCATGTCAACTCCCATCACCACTTTACACCTGCAGGATGTAACACATGACCCTTCCGTCAAAATTTCCATGAACCTACTAATCACAACACCAGAGACAAAAGCAACATCATGAAGTCTATACTGTTAGCTCAGATGAACAAATCAAGATGCAACAAGGAAGATTGTTCAGACAATGAATTTTTTAAGCCTATTTATACATGAAAATTTAAAGAAAAGGCTCCCATTAACTACTGATATGGAATATGCAAATATATTTAGTACCCTGGAGCATATCCAAAAGAAACCTACTTGGTCAACTGCTTTCCATCAGCCAACTCCTAGAACCCTCGTCCCAGCAAGGTAAGACAAATCCCTACTAAAAATGGTTTCCTATCTTACAGAATTTACACTCATTCCCATCCAGCCCGGTTCTCTGGTGCAACTGAGCTCTCCAAGGCTGGAAGACAGTTCCCGCCCTCTCAGCTCTCTTCCTGAGTTCATTTCCATGGGACAATGTTCTGCAGGGAGACATGTCTGGGGATGAAAGACTGTCCTCTGAAAAATGTAAATTTCAATTTCAGGCTATGCAAAATAAGTAAATAAAAATACAAATGGCCTCTGGGTTTGTGCTTTAGTTTTGTTTGGTTTGTTCTGCTTAGCTGGGTTTTTTAATCGAGAAAGGCTTCTCAACAGTCTGCTGATGGATATTTTGGGTGACACAGGGGGCATGGGCAGTTCACCAGAAGAGCAGTGCTTTTGCTATACATGACTGCTGTAAAAGGACAGACATTTCTGTACTAATGGACACTATAAATAGCAGATCCAATGGGTAAGTCAAATCCTCACAGGGCAGCTATTGCGACTTTTCATAGTTTTCTCATGGTTCAGTTAAAGTGCAAGGAAACCTAATGATACAGAACAAAAAAACCCAAAACAAACAAAAAAAACACACACACACAACAAACAAAAAATAGAGAGACTTAGCCAGCCTGGATTTCTTTTCCCTCTTTTCTGATTCTACTTTGTGCAACAAAGATGGCACTAACATATTAAAGGTAATAACAAATACGTGTATTTCTTAAAGGCACAAGAACCTTGGCTTCACGTTATACTCCAGCAGAACAAAGAGCAGAAACATTCCTTTCCTTTGCATTTTGCAGAGAGTAAAATGCTGCTTCTTTTTAGCAAGATGTCAACTGCTTATGATACAGGACATAGAGCTTCAGAGTTTGATTTCAAGGAATGTACCCAAAAGTATGGGCAGTCCTTGGATGTGATGTCCATAGTGGAGAGGAGACATTGTAAAAGACCCTCAGCACAAGCTCTCCAAAGCCCCTTGACAAGGAGCAGGCTGAGGCAAGGCCAGGAGCTGACACAGAGGGACAATGGTTCTGCTGCTCCCTTGAAGGCTGTCACTTCAGACCAGGCTCCGACGGGGCTGTCAGGTCAGCTCTGCTCAGTGCCATGACTGCTCTCTGGCAGGAACAGAGGACTCTCCCCTGCTGAGTGGCCAGGTGCCACTGTCTGGGGAACTACAGTAATTTAAACCAAAGTTAAAACTCAAACAAGTAAGCACTCTGTGCTCCTGGTTTTGAAAATCAACCCAGTTCTTCTGTAAGCCCCAGTCACCAACATACCAAATTAGGAGATCTGGAATCTCCCAGCCCCACAGATAACTCAGGGGACATAAACTCTTTCAGAGAATTGGGATGCACAGGACATGCTGAACCAGCTGCTGATGGTATGAGGAAGTGCAGCCTTTCCCCTTGGCTGGGTTTAGAAAGCCTGCTGTCTCCAAAGGCTGCTCTCCCCTCCTCATGAGCACACCCAAGGGCACAACAGGTGCCCAATCCCCACCCCAGCCGCTCTGGCACTGACATTTAAACAGAAGTAGGCATCATCCAGACATTCCCTCCAGACACCTAAACCCATCTTCACTGAAAGAGACTCAAGCAGGGGTAGTTAAACAAGGTTACATGCCAAAGCATGGCTAGAGCAGAGCCCAGGATCTGGGATCAGATCCTGTACAAGGCCGAGATGTAATTCTGAATCCCTCCTTCATTTCTTATTGATGCTACTCTAGTTGCCCTAAGATTGCAGATGTGTCCACTGGCACCTGAATCCATTACCTGCAGTACTTTCATTTCTCAGGAAACCTTTCCACTCCATTAACTTTTCTAACAGACAGGTCTACCAGCCCCACAGACAGATTTACAGATGGTGGCAAGAATCTTTTAAAAAAGGTGTCTGAGCTTTCACCAAATATCTCCATAAAAAACCAGGCAACTATAAAGGCAAGGGCAAAAATCAGATCTGTGACACACCTCCAGAGTGATATGTGGTGTCTGTTCCTTTTCTGCCCTTTTAATGGTGTTCCTTCAGTCTCTGGCACTTTTTCCTCTTTCTTTTCCAAGCTACCATGACCTCAGGCTCCATGGAGAAGCTGAGTTTCTTACGAACACCACCTCCTAGGTCAAACTGCTTGGGCTCAGCTGTTTGCCTCTGACAGCCCTCATCCAGCAGTGCCTTTTATCTTCTCTCTCTTCCGTCAGAGCCTGGTTCTTCTCTCTCTTCCCTACCCCTCTATGCAATGCTGTATGATTATTGTGAGGACTGTTTTTGACAGGAGACACTGCCTATGGGCAGGGCTCATAGCATCTCCCTGCCTTGCAGGTAGGTGACCTGGCACTACAGCAAGGATCCTGCTGGCAGAGGAAATGGGGTTGGTACAGCTCAACCTAGGCAACAGCCTGCTCATCACCTCAGGTAACAGTGTCTGATTTCTCAGGCCACAGTTGCTTCAGTCAGACCAGAGTTTGTCTCTCCAGCTCTTCCTCTCCTTCCCTGCCTGTAGTTGCCTGTGTTTCATTACTGCCATTCAGCCAGATCACTCAGCGCACCCATCTACTGCCTCTTCCCACTTAAGAACCCATTTCACAGCAACAGAGACAGCTCCTCCTAAAAGGAAAATGCATTCCACATCCCCAAAATTTCACTAGGATGCTCTTCCCAGACCAGAGCAATACCACCCCTCCCTCTTTCTGACAACATCTCTATCAATGCCATTATGGTGGCAGCAGACCTTGAGTTTGCCGTAGCCACAGAAGATGCCATCTGGTCTCTGTAAAGCAGAACTTGTTTAAGGCATAAACAAAGTTTAACATGCTGGAACTGCATGGCACAACCAATGCTCCAGAAGAAAACTGATGGAAAGGGATGATAGGAAGGAGGGACAGAAAGGAGGAGACTGAAAATTGTGTCAAAACTTCACATGCATTCACAGTGCCACCCCTCAGACACCTACCAAGAAAATGAACAGTCAGCTCAGTTAAAGCAAAGGGTAATCAGTGCTCCTGGAGCACTGAGGCTAAAGTAGGGACTAAAGTAAGTCACAATCAGATGGAAAGGATAAAATAATATGTTTCATTAATTTTGTTACATTTTAGGGAAGGAACACAAGCAGAGCACAGCAAAAGGATTAGCTATATGTGCGCTAGCAGAATTGGGAAAACAAAGCAATTTCAGTCAAAATGTGCCTGTCAAAATCCTCAGTGGGGTGCAGAGCAGTTTCCAAGGTAACCGTCACTAATTGTTGGCACAGTGGAAGCCAGTCAACAACAAAAGCACAGAGTAACCTGCACTGCTTAGTGAGGCAAAACACCCCACATATTCCTGCAGAAAGGAAAGATACAAAGCAGCTATTTTCTATCTTTGACAATCTGAAAAGCAAACAGGACCTATGGATTTTTTTCCCCCCGGGTACTGCAATTACGAGTGCAGCAAGACTACAAACGAAATAGCTATTCGATTTGTTTAGAGGCATTAGCTGGGCCCCTAAGGACAGGCCCTGAATTCATGCTCAGCTCTCCTGGAAGCTCGTGAATGACTTGTTTCAATCAAGACTGCTGAAACACTGCGGGGGAAAAAAGACCCAGGTGTCACCCACTGACATTTGTGGAGGGAGAACCGAAGATCCCTCTTGGACTTCATCACTAGGATCTTGACAACTCTACATCCTGCCATTTTGCACTTGGATTAAAACAGAAACGCACAGCAGCAATCAAAGCACTATGAATAAGTTATATGAACCCCAAATAATGCCAACAGATTAGTGCTCGCAACTGACAAAAAAAAGCAGTAACATAGCTTTACAGAATTCAAATATTGGCTTTCAAACAGCTTTTATGAGTGTAAATATTTTGCTGTGAGTAGGTCCTTGATCTGGATGTTGGCAATATCAGCTGTAATTGGCAGGAGGTATGAAGGCAAATAATAGGAACATCAGTTTTTAAATTAAATGCAACCACAACACAACTGACAAGTATCATTTCCCTAATAAACCCGTTGACTTCAAGCTACTACAGCATCAATGAGGATAGTGACAGATTAATTTAATCACCAGGATTCACCAGCTAACCAACAGAACAGGTCAGAAAAGGCTTGTGTTTTGGGAAAGAGCTTTGACTGTTTAATGCATTGAATCCCCAAGGTATAAACATCCAGATTACCTTCAGGGAAGGATGTGCTGCAGTCACTACATGGGAAGAGCACGAACAGGTGAGCTACAGCTGAGTACCTGACCCAGCAGTTTCACATCCTGGTGAGCCCCACAGCAAAGAGCTCATGCCTCTGTGTTTTGGGATACTTCAGGTATTCAACAGTCCCTCCTATGTTCTCTTTAACCTCTAGATTGTAAATCTGAACCACCATTATCCAGCCCCTTAAAACTGCTGGACTTGATCTTAGAGGTCTTTTCCAACCTTAGCCATTTTATGATTCTTATGCTATCTCCATTATAGCAGAGTAAATCAGGTGCACAACTGGTGTCAGACTGGCTTTGCTCTGGTACAAACAGAAGGCTGGAGGGCACCTTTCCCGTGCACCTTCAGCTGTTCTGCAGCACTTGGGGAAGCAGAGGGGAAGCTTGGGCTGCCTGTCCTTGGATTGCTTCCATGTGTTCTGGGTGTGCTTCAGCTCCATTGCCCTGACTGCATTTTCCTCATCACGCTCTTCATCGAGAGAGTTGGTCACATAGTCCAAATCTCAAGGCACACAGTGGCAAAATTCAAAGTGAATCATGCTAGGAAGCCAAGAGCCACTCAGAAAGCTCCCGTGAGCCTCCTCCATGCTGTCTGGCAGCTGTAGAACAGAACACCAAGGGATCAGTCCCCTCCCCAGCTCCCCCTGAAAGATGTAAATCTGTTAAAAAGGAGTCATACAAATGTCAGTACACTAAAGCAACACTTTAAAAATGAGCCCTCGTTACTGCAAATACTTGCTCTCTGTGCATCCCCTGAGTCGCATCTTCTTAAGTCTACTGCCTGGAACAAAATATTTACTGTCAGCATTTCCCAGCCCAGTCAGAGGTGGGAAAGGCTATCAGTTCTGGTTTGTCTGATGCATGGGCAACACAATTTACAGCTAACATGCAGTACTGAAGCAGACAACACTAGACCCTCAGCCAGGGCAATGCAGTGAGGCCCCACTGCCTTTACGAGGACTTGGTATCAGCCCAAAACATCTCCTGCACATACAAAGCAGCTCTATCTTTCCCCAAAATATGAATTCCCTAGGACTCATGCAGAAGAAATCACTTTGGCTTCCAAACAAAGAACCACGTATTTAATCCTTTATCTGTGAGCAAATATACATCATCAGTAACTCACTCTTAAATCAATATTTACTTTTAACTTAAGTACAAGTTAAAATTTCAAACAAAGAGTCTTTTAAGAACCTCTACAGAAGTCAATGGAGCTTCAGCCACCTACAGCAGAAGGTGACATGTCCCTTAAAATTAATTTTTTAGCTCCTTTTGAGATTTTTTTCAACACTTTTTTTTTTTAGGTTTTTAAACACAGTGTTTTCTGTGACCTTTAAAAAAAATTTCAAAGCATGCTATATAAACTCTGCTGGATTTAAGTTTAAAATTAACATTAACCTGTGCACACATTATGTGGGATTTAGTTGTGCCTGGTCAGAAGGATTGACGATCACTCTGTCAATGCCAACAGAATACTGGTTTGATCTGTCAGGGGATATTTAACACACATAAAATGCAGCAATGCCGTGTCCCATTCACCTTCAGGCTCACACTGCCAGCCCAGCTCTGCAATACAGCAACAGCTGCATGGCCCATCACTTCCTACTCCTGCTTCCAAGTCCCTGTACCTTGGCAGGTGGGATTCTCCTGCTGACTGAGGAACAGTGTTCTGTACTTCCAAATGAGTGTGTGTGATGTCTCCACAGTCAGGCAGAGCAGAATGGGGCATACAAAGTTAACTCAGTCCCACAGGGGCTGTGCCATGGATAGATGATCAGAGCAGTTCTCAGCCAAGCTCAGCAGATCTGCATCTCTCCCCCTCTCTTCTTGCACTGCACTAGCTGAGAGGAGCATTTCCTCTGAGCAGGACTCATCCCTGAATGCTCACACAGTCTGCTCCTATCCACTGCAACACTGCCAGCTCACACCTGTGTGATGCGTGTGCGATGTGATCAGAAAAAAGAAATGTGCATCTCCTCTTGAAGAAGGGAGATGTCAAAAACCCTCTATGTATCTTTTGTGTGCACCAGTGCACTGGCACTGGTTGCCCAGAGAAGCTGTGGCTGCCCCATCCCTGGCAGTGTTCAAGGCCAGGTTGGATGGAGCTCTAAGCAACCTGATCTGGTGAAAGTTATCCCTGCCCATGGCAGGGGATTTGGATACAGATGATCTTTAAAGTCCCTTCCAATCCAGGCTATTTTATGACTCTGTGATCTTGCGGACTACCTCTTCCACTTCTTCTGGCAGAGCTGTCTCCTCCTGGCACTTAAACATCTGCAAGCCTTTGCAGCCCTGGTTCTGAGGGATGTCTGGGTGCTGTGCGGAGTGCTGAGACCAGGGCTGGGGGTCACTGCAGCCCCTGAGAGAGCTGCATCCAGAAGCAGAGCTCTCAAGTGTACCAAAAATGAGGAGCTCCTGTGGAAAATCCAGATCACAGCGCAGAAACATTGGATGGCTGAGATGAAGCTGGGAGTACATATGAAGAACAAAAGAAAGCTAGAGACAAGACAAGTGAGAAAAGAGGAAGAGAAGGAAGAGCTGACAGAGCCATTGTGGAGAAGGACAGTATATTCTTAAATAGAGAGAGAATGACAGGGAAAGGAAAGAGAAAGCAACTCATGGACAGGAACAGCTAAGGATTAGTTTCCTTTACAGCTCACCACCAACCTGTGCAGGCTGTGCTACCCTAGATGTGGCACATACTCTGGGTTTGGGGTAAAAAGCAACAGTCACAGATGAATCCTTTTCCCTCTTCTGATATGTGGTGCAAAGCTGTGGATGAAAACAGTTTAAGTACATCAGCAAGACTGTCACATCTATGCAGCAACTGGCAGCATGGGCAGCAGACCTGACTGCAAATCAGTTTCATCCCAACTGCCACAGGCTATATGGGTTGCTAGGAGCTGTACCAAACTGATCATGTATCACTATGGATTAGTCTCAAGGAAAGAAATGGCAATAAAAAGTGAAATACCTGGGGTTTATTTTTACCTCCCAAAATACACAGTGCTTCCAAGGGAAACTGATTTCCATGAAATATTCCTTCTACTTAGGCCGAAGTGAAAATGACCCTCTGGGAAGCAGCTAACAGGTTTTCCTGCCCTGGAGCTAATGATACCTCACAGTTATTTTCCATATACCACATGCAACTAAACCTAAAGTTTTGAACAGGTATTTTCCACACACAGCAGGAAATCACTCATATGATCTATTGTACACAGCCGGGGTGCCTTGAGTTTCCTGCACTTTTGCATGTCACCACGAATGTCTCAGTATTAACAAAACCCCAAGAAACAACCCAAACTGCATTTCTAAATCATCCCTTCAGAAGAGGTTTTCCAAGCACCACTGACTCTGTTTTGCAGTCAATCTGTGAAACAGCACAGACAAAGTAAATGCTTTGCTCAGCACTTCTCAAGGAACAAGTGACAGTGTAAACACCTGCACAAGGACATCTCACTTTGAGTCTTGCCTTTGAATTTCCATGTCAGACTTTGGCAGGGCCAGGCACTTGGTCATCAGTGCTCATCTGCCGGCTATTGCCAGCTGCTTTATGCTGATTTCCATCCCTTCAGTCGGTAAAGGCAAAAAAACCTGTATTAATTATCATTACAAGGACTGAATTTAAAGTGAGCCTTTAATGTACTAGTACCAATTCCACAAAATTAAAAACCCAAACCAAAACACCAGCACATGCCAAGTTTTGCTGTCCTTACCCAAGATATTTTTATAACAAGAGATGACTTTTTCCTCTATATTGTAACCTCACAGACTAAAACAGCAGGAAAGACAAAGAGAGCTCTTCCTTGCTTCCTTCCAGTATTACCTTTGAATTTCTCACTCAAATTAAAATCCAGATTACCTTTGCTTTCCAATCTTAATGCAGAGTAGCTCATCGGGGTGAGTCAAATGAAGAATTTTGCGTATCTATCTCTATCATAATTATATTTTGCACAGAAGATATGCCCCAAAGTAGTATTTCCTTTCCATTTCCATCAAAGTTGTGCCTCAGTGAGGACTGCAGAGTGAGGTCCCCAGTGCAAAGTGCTTCCAGAAGTCTCTTCCCTGTCTCCTTTAACCTTGAAAACCAAATGGTAGAGGAAAGGAGGAAAAAATTAAATCCTCCTTTCCTTTGTCATCCAGGCTGGCTGTGGCTCAGAGCCGTCACAGGGAGCCTGTGTACTCCTGAATGCTAAATAAGCTCCCAGGCTACATACTTTCTCTCAGAGGAGCTTAAAAAGAGATCTCACTCTGTGCAGGGCCATGTTGGCATGGAAACAGGGAAAAAGGGAATCAGCAATGCCTGGCACTCCTTGCAGGAGCAGCAGACTTTGTGTGACTCTCGTTTTTGTGAGTGGTGTGATGGTACCTACCTCCTCTCCACCAAAGGTTTGAACACGTGCCCAGTGAGGAAGGTCCCATATCCAGCCTATGTGGTGGCAGGACTTGACCCCATCAGATGGACCCGAGGACACCACGTGCCAGGCTAACCTGTCCTTAGCCAAGGCTGGAATGCACACCGAGTGCACACCTGAGCTTCCACAACAGGAAAAGCAGAGGAAGCGATCTGTGAAGCACAGGGCTGACCAGGCTGATGACCACACTTTCAGGCACAGGGCAAGGGGTCTGGAAATGCGGCCAGCAACACCCAGCAGCATGTCCCAGGCTGTTACCCAAGAACCTCCTGCTTCCCTTTCAAGGTGACTTTGGAGAAGAAGTGGCTATTTCAGCTCTGAAGCAAGAGTAGCCGTGTGTCTGCAACAAAAAAGCTCTGCTGTTTAGTAATAAACCTTCCTCCAAATATTCCTGCCCTCAGATCAAAACTGGAATGGAAAAGAATATGCTAGCACAGTCCCCAGCAATGCCACCTTCCAGTTGCAATCACAGAGACCTCTCCCCAGTACCAAGTATTGCCCAGTGCTCAGGCATGTCCTTTATGCTGCCATCCTGGGGATGACAAGGATGAACCATTCAAATACCTCATCTCCACCTCTCTGCAAGGGGCACAGCTGAGCCCAGCCCTGCAAAGGGCTGTGCCACCTGTTCATGGCTCTGTCACAGCCCCGTGGCAGACCCAGGGGAACCCTCTTCACATCTGGATGCCATTTCTCCTGCCCTTTACAAGTCCTGTTTACTTCATGCCATTCATAACTGCACAAGCTGTCTCCTACCACACACCACACACTTCATACTCTGAAAAGGACTTCAGCACAACAGGCCACGAATTAGAATGTGGCCTCTGGACACAACTGGCCCACCAGTGACCCTTCTGGAGGGTCAAGATCTGAACAGCAAAGTCTGCATTTACATCCCCTATCAGAAGAGAAAACCAAGCACGGATAGCAAGGAGAGAGGATAGAGGCAAGCAGACAGAAGGGAGACAAAAGTAGAAAATTTAACATCCAGGATGCATTTGGTGTTTAACAGGATACTTCTCATCCTTCAGCAGCTATAGCTCGCTATAGCAGCCTCCCAAGAATGGCTGTATGTGTTTTCAAAAGGTAACTTCAATAAATGCTGCCCATGGAGTAGAGTCTGAAGTAGCGGTGTGGTTGGAACAACATGTTAGAAAAGACATTTCCTTCATAGCCCAGCCTTGTTGCTCCTCATTGTGTTCTATGATTGTTATCAATTGCATTTTCTGAGAACACTGATAGCACCAAGCAAGCACTGGTTGCCAGGCCAACATGCTCTCACTTCTTAAGGAAGCACAGCTGCTTGTGCAATTCCATCTTACAATGCTCATGTGTAACAAGAAAACACCGAAGTGAATCAGACCATCAGGGAGCCCAATGGAAAGGGCTAGTCGAGGCCTTCTCTTGGCCAGATGCAATGCAGATGTGGTACAATGTGGGAGTGACTGTAATGGTGTTACTGCACCTGGTCTGAAAAACAGTCATCAAATGCAGATCTGAACCACACACTCCTAGGGGAGCTTAGGGATCAGAGAGACTCCCAGCCATGGGAGTCAACAGCATCCACACACTTGGGTTATCTCACCCCACTCCCTTTCGGGCAATAATTTTTGTATGTTTGCTCTGCCCAAAACTGTGTCAGACCATCTAGTTCCTACCGATACATTTCAGTCAGTGATTTCTGAAGTCCCAAGAGGAGGTGGGAGGGCAGAACCAGCCCCTCAGAGAGGCTATGACAAAACATGGTGTCTTACTGGATTTAGTGACTAATAGGGCCAGCTACAGAAAAACAGGCAGCGACTGGTCTCTACAGCAGTTATCAAATATTTTAGAGTCAGGGAGAACATAACTGTGGGTAGGGGACGTGTGATGGAATTTCTGGGTATTCACTCCTGGTCCTCTGCAGAAAGACAACTGAGAAAGACCTCTAAAGCTTAATGGAGAATGGTAAAAAACCCAGCAGTTTCCACAAGTGCCCCAGAGGGGCTCTGCAGCCTCCACCTACGCTGTCTTCAGCAACATAATTTGAACATGTCTATAATATTCCACTAATGTGTTCCAGAAAATGACACTTGTACTATGCTTCACACACAGAAGAAAAGTTTCAGAAGCCCAGTATGTTCATCTGTATCTAAACTGGCAGAGATGATAGTGCACAGTAATTACTGTCACATTTCCTGGGCAAAGGGAGGGAGACCAAAATGCCTAATTAACAGCTTCTTTCCCATGGGAGCCATCAATGACATAGTAAGATGCCTTCTTTCAGCTCTGTAAAATAAATAACAGAAATGGGACAAACAAGCAATCACATTTCAGCTCTGAATGTCAACGATTTTGCATCCTTCTGTGCATTTTGTCTGTATTGCCTGAGACATGGCTTGCTGAAAATGCACATCTGATCAGACTGGGAGTCTACTTTTGGAAACAGGCATTCAGGAAGCTTGTTGAGGGGGCTCTGGTAACTCCAGGAGGGCTGGGGCAGCAGCAGGACAGCCAGTGTCAACAGCCAAATGAAAAGGAGAAAGGGGTTCTGTTGGAAAGAAAGACTAAAAAGGCCTCTATACAATGAAGGCTTATTTGTATGTTTACTGGCAGTGCTGTCAGAGCACTATTGCTTGTAAGGCAAGACAGAGAAAGCAAAAGGAGATTAAATGAGATGTCACTA
The DNA here is from genome assembly GCA_035583185.1 of Anabacerthia variegaticeps. NCBI lineage: Eukaryota > Metazoa > Chordata > Aves > Passeriformes > Furnariidae > Anabacerthia > Anabacerthia variegaticeps. The sequence goes on along the minus strand of JAWWEW010000002.1, from coordinate 1,627,948 downwards.
GAGGAGGAACAAGCCATTAGCACTCCATGCAACCAAGCTATGAGTCAGTGCATTTCAGCCTGGAGAGGCTGTCATGTTTGCTGACCCAATCCACAGTGCTGCAGTCCTGCTCCATTGCAGCTCCAGGCCCAGTCCTGTGGGGCTGAGGACCCTGAGCTGGCACAACTATGCACCGTGGTGATCTTCTAACAGTGGTGAGGGCTGTGAACAGTATCTTCTTTACATGGACGCTGGCTACTACAACGCAAGGACATGGGATACAGTCTGTTTCCTTGACACACAGCCAGGTGGCTGAAACAAGAATAATCCCTATCTTCAACATGTTTTTTTTTGCACAGTCAACCTAAAGGGACTCCCCACCCCTGCTCAAGCATTACTAGTTATGCCAGGGAAGTCTTTCAGGCTGGCATTCCCCAGAGCTTACTGAAATATGCTTATTTAAAGAGTAGTTCGTCACAGGTATAAATCTGCTGCAGATGTCTGTTTAGTCCAGCAAAACCAAGCCTAAAACAAAGGGCTGCATTAGAACAAATTACATTCAAAGTTGAAATGTGATTTGCCCCTTCCCACTTTTCTCTTTGGTTGTTCTCTGAAGACTGCTATTCCTGCAGTCTGAATCCCCTCCCCTCTGGGGTAATATCTGCCATCATGCAAAAGCTGTGCTAGCTCTGGATGGAACAGATAAAATTGAACCTCTATTGTTCTCACCTTGTCTTCCAATTTTTCTCTTTTTCCCCCCATCAGTTCCTGCCCCTGCTTTGCTCCCTCACAGCTTTCATCTCCCCAGCTCTCAGCCCTTCACCTCTCTCAGCTCTCCTGCCGCTGAGTCCGTTCCCACACATTCCTTATTCCCTTACTCCCCCCCTCAGCTCAATACTGCCACTTCTTCATTCCTCCTCATGGGTCTAGGGCTTCCTCTCTTTCTGTTTCACTTATAGTCTAATACACACCAGTCTCTGTGTTCCCCCAGCCACCAAAAATCCAAACCTCTCTCGTGGATCTGTCACGGGCTCCCTCACACCCACCTTTTCCATGACTCAAGTGTCCGGAGTGCTCAACCCGTAGCTGGTCCACTGTGCTGTGTCAGGAAGCCTGCTAAAGTTTTCCACTGCCTCTTTGCATCCCACATAGTTTGGGTACCCTGCCAATTAACGAAGGGCTCACTTTGTCACTCTGGTAGGACATGTTACTGTCCTTAACACTGTCTGACACCAGACACAGACACTGTCCTGAGGCTCTGGTAACAGGATTTCAGGAAATGCTTTCCCTTCATCTGTCAAAAAAATAATTCATCAAATAACTGTGTGGGAAGTCCAAGCCCCCTCTGATTACAAACCTGAATTTGCCATATAATGAAGAAAGCACTTAATCAGTTGAGTCACTGTACAGAAGGACATATTGTAGAAGATGGGTCACAATGCATCTAACTACTTTTATCCCTAATTATATAAATTTGATGGGTTAGTCACTACATTACTGAACAGAAAAAACAGATGCATTTTAAGTGTAAAAACTCAAACCTTTGCAGCTTGATATTCTTGCAATTCACGTAAGATGGACTGTGTTGAATTGCTGGTTGGCAGAGCAGTACAGACTCATGCTGCAGTGCATCTGTACTGCTCCTCACTGCTTCCTCCCCATTAGCTGACCACGACTTTCCAGTAAGCAAAGAAAAGGCTGTCACTCTTGTGTTTCATTGGAAGTCTAATACATCCTGTGCTCTACCACGGGGTTCAATCCACAGCTTTCCCTGTCAGCCCACGTCAGAGCGAGTTTCTGAGGATTACACTATCACACCCCCTTTGCAGCACACATCTCACATGACATCAAAATGTTTGGCTTGACAAAATCTGCAGATCTCATCCTCCATTCTTAATCCTCAGAATCCTCACCAAAGATGCTCTGGGACACGGACAGGCACGGACCAGGGAAAGCACATGGACACTTGGTGGGTCTTGGGCCGTGGGATGCAGCAGAGTGTACCAAAGGCAAGGTGTCTTCAGGAGCATGTCAGAAACAGCATGGGACTCGTGGCTGGCAGAGGCACAGGGCTGAGCTCCTCTGCCAAGGGCTCCTCCAAGTATATATGCAAATTTATATGCACAAATGCATATGAAAAGGAATAGCTGCTTTACTGCCCTTACTTATATCACATCCCTGATTCCTGTGTGCTATACCAAAAAACCTGGCCTATTCTCTTTGACTTTGGTGGCTGCCAGATCAGGCCCTGAGGCTGCCCTGTCCATTCTCCCAATTTCCCATCAGCCCATTTGAAAGGAGGGCATTGATGTGTCTCCATAATGCTGCCATTACCAGCTTGATACTGAGACAGATCAATCAAAGGCAACACAACAGCCAGATTCAGAGGACTCCAAAAACTGAGGTCAGACTGAGTAACTCTTAGACAGATGCCCGAGAGACACATATAAACAGAAAGGCAAATTTTAACTCTGCAAACCTAAAAATGTCACTTGCAGTGATGGATTGGATGCGTTTTGGCAAGAACTGTTACTTCCTCCCCCATTACCACCCTGCGCCTCTGCAGTGGTGTTGGCATAAGGTGCCTTTGTCCCGGTGGCCTGACTCTAACCTTTCCCTTAACACACAGCCCCCTCCAACTTCCCTGCAAATGGGTGTCCTGCTGCTTTGCTGTGCCCTGAGGAGACTATTGCACTGCTGCAGAATACCTCTCCCTAGGAGAGGCTAATTTTGTGGCTAAAACCCAGCTCCTGGGTCAATCAGGTGCTGGAGACCTTTCTTAGGCAAAACGCCTCAAAAACAGGGATGGGGTGATGGATGACTGCCTGGGAAATCCCTCCTTAAACTACTGCTCTGCTGCGCATGAGCTGGTTGTTGCAGTTGCTGGGGATTTACGGACTCTGACACGAAGGCTAAGAATCTAAATATTTTCCTAGGTTATAGTGCTGGAAGTGCACCAGGGAAAATAAAAACCCTGTAAATCCACTCAAACCCACATTTTGGCTTAGTTATCTCCATTGACCTTGGCTTCCTGCACATTTTCTCCTCAGCTGTTTGCAGTCAGTAAGCTACCACAAATGATTAAATGGTTCACATTATTGACAATTATGCATATCAGAGTGGCATTTAAAAACCCTTCCTGATACAACATCCCACTGCAATTACAATTTGCAAGCAGACTAACACAGCAAAGATGACTGAATTTGGTGATGAATGACAATCTTGATTTCACGATCAAACATCAAAAATCTAAACATCCTACTTCATAATGCATTGACCACATCCAGCTAGTAAATACTAGCGTAAAGTGGCAACACATGCTTTGGTCCCTTTCTATCACTACAGCAAGTTGCCAACAGGTTTCTCTTTCAAAAAGAGAAAAATTATTAAAAATATATCTTAAGTATCCTAAGATGGTTTACATTGCATTAATTAAATGTGGACTTAGCCAGGATGTGAGTGTGCAGTGCGACAGTTTCCAGAGAGCTAGGAATTCATGCATGAAGGCAAGCAATTCTAGGGACTTTTCTGGTGCTCAAGGGCAAACAAAGGTGCCATGAGATACGCTATATTAAGACTCCCAAACAAAAGCTGTATGTATTGACAATAAGTCCTCACTTATCTTGCAACCTGAGCAGATAGTGAGAAAAAAGCAGGGGAGGAGGAAATGAGGCCACAAAGATGTGACTGAAGCAAATTTCACCCAGATCAAGAGTAATCTCGTTCCCTTGGCTAGTACATGTCCCCAGTCCTGCTGCCTACCCTAGACCACACTGCCTCATTTTGTCTTGTTCTGTTGTTTAACCACTTGCCTCAAAAAGCAATGTGAAAATACACTACTACAATGCCCACTGAGGGCCAGCAGTGGGCTCCTGCCTCCTCTCACCCATTAGCTTCAAACTTCATCAGATCTCTCTCTGACCATCACTCAGAACCTGAGCTTGAGAGAGCCTGAGAAGAGCATTTCTCTCCCCCCCTTCTAAGGATAGGAAACGTCTCTTCATCCTGTAAAGTTATTCCCACTTCTGCACATGCATGAGAGGATTTCTCCAACACTGTGTGAAAAATCTGTGGCAATGGTGAGAAATGCACTTGGTCCTTACCCGACTCATATCAACCCCTAAGAACTGCAGCATCTTACCTCTCCTGCTTATTTGCTAGCCGAGCAGAGCATAAAGCTGGGTTACAGTAAAGAGACAAGATCTTATTATTATCCCCCAATCATCAACAGTGTGTTCACCTGAATGCTCACACATGATTTCTTCTACCTTTGGCTTTCAAATTTTGGCTATCTACAAGAAAAGATTTAAAATCTAAACTTATTTTTAACGGAGATCTCCACTTCCAGCAAAATTGCTTATAAAATGACTGTAGGGCCCAAGAGCCTTACAATTCTCCAGCTGCTGAGAAATTACAGACAGCACCACCAAATTCTGTCAACAGCCAAAAAACATTGCTAGAAAGATCTCTTTAGCATACATGAATGGATGCATCAAGGGCAGTTGTGTCTGTACAAGAGAAATTCTTGCACTGTGCATTTGGGGTTTAAAGTAGAAACCCTGCAGAGAGAGAATTGGTATTTAATTCTAAAATGAAACATGCTTTGCATATTTCATTTTGACACAGTCACACTTGTCTTTTATTTCTGCAAATAACAAGCTGCATCCCAAAAAACTTAACATAGTTTACAAATAGAGAAAGTCCCAGTGAGAATCTAGCTAGATATGGCTGGGCAAGGATGAATAAATGCTGACTCTGAATTGTGGTGTTCCTGGTGACATTGAGCAATGCATTATTCTATGAATAATATGTGGTTTCAAGAAGGTGGTGTTACTTGTAAGCCATACCAGGAGAATCCATCCTTTATGCACTCACAAATGCATGAGCCATCCATGCACAACAGTTGGGCAGTTTCCTACTCCCTCCTAGACCAGAAGAGCTGAGCAGCTATACCAGTCTGTTCTCTCATCCCTAGACAGACAATGCTGTCCCATTGACCAGATGGATTAAGGCATTGTTATGCCTTTCCTGAAGCCTTCTCAGAGCACTGCCCAGGACCCTGGCTAAGGATACACGCTGTGCAAGCCTAGGTGAAGATATGGCCCTTGCTGTGAAGAGCTAGTGCCCTGCCAAAGCACACAGACCCTCATGTCAGCTCCCCAAGCCCCTAGGCACACTTGGCTCCACCTAACATTTCCCCTTGGAGAAATATCCAGTGGTCTGCAGAGCCCCGTGTCCTGCAGCAGAGCATTGAGGTGCATTACCTGCAGTCTCCCTGTCCCCTGACGACAGCTCTCCGTTGATCCCATTCTCTTTGGTCTGAGCATATGTCCCCGGCTGCTCATGGCCACCCAGTCTGGGCCCTTCGTCCTCTCGGTAGGGAAATCCATTGGCACTTCTGACCAGTCCGGCACCTGCACCACCCTGATCCTTAATGTCAGGTGAATGTGGGTGTGAAGAAGCCTCTGTTAGCTGACCTGAAGTCCAGTGCGGTGCCTTGGCTTCATCTTTCCTATCCTCCGCCATGGTTCCTTGCCTTCACCGCTTGGCCTGTAATGACACGAGCAGGAGAGATCAGCTCCAAGGGGCTGACTGTGTCCCTGACCATCAGGTAGTGACCAGGTGCAGCACAGGCATGCCACCAGCAGTGCTACTGGTAAATTCATGTTCAGCAGATAAAAGAGGGTTTAAATACAAAAGTGACCCTGTTTGTCCTAGTCACGGGTGAACTCATTTAAACTCAAAAGAAACCACCAGCAGTAAAAATTATGGATCAAGTCCACCCTGACTCTCATATGTCTTGCAATTATTAGCCCCAGTTTCTCAAGGGCTGTTAATCTGATTTAAACTCATTGATTACAGTGAGATGTTGACCCGCTTAAAGAGACATGAATCACACAGCGCAACAACACCTTCCTGGGGCAGCAAAGGGAAGAACGCCACAACTGCTAAAAGTGAAGCTGGTGTTGCAGTTGCGGAGGGCAGGTGCTTGTCAAGCACAGAAGGACAAGGCAACGTGTCCTCTGCAGCACATGCAATCTGCCACCTCCTGGGACAGAAACCACATCTGAGAACATGCACTGAGTTCCTGAACATATGTTAGACCCTGCTTACATTGCCTTTTACTTGCTGTTTTGTGACCATTCACATTTACTCCCTTTTGTCCAAAATATTCCATGGGGAACAGCTGTTTCTCAGACAAGCATTTGCATTCTCTTATGACTATCAGTATTCATATACACACAAAACCAATCGTTATTTGCTACTTCACATATATTGCAATCCTGTTGATTAGGTCTCATTTGTCCAAGCCAGTAAAAGAAGCCACTGCACAAGCCATAGGCTTTGGGTACTCCTCACACACAGATAAATGCAGCAGTAGTTCCTCAGTATGTAAACCTAGCAAGGCAATAAAAACCATGATCTATGTTTTGATGATAAGATAACCTCTGGGGAGGAGAGGAAGGCTTGCCCCTGAGATAGCTACTTCAAAGTGAAAACCATCAGGCCTTTTCCAAAAGCACTTGCCACCTCTCTTTTTCCTGGGAGAAGAAAAACGAATAAAGAAATCAGCTGAACACCAGCCATGTTATTGCAGAGACTGAGCAGTCTAGAAAAGAAGACACAAACTGAGTAATGCATATATTCTGCAGACATTTGCCGGAAACCAAACAAACCAGAAAAAGAAACTAGTTTCCAAAAAGTCATGTTAGTTTGTAAAAAACCTCTAAACATGACGAAAAGGTTTTGTTATTTGCCAGATAATAATTCAAAATTGATAATTCAACCCCTTTCTGTTCAGGTACTATCATTTAATAATAATGGCTTCCAGAGCTATTTCAAACTTTAAAAAAAAAATAGAATCACGGTGAATCACAAAAATTAGATTTCATTCACAGCATGTGACTCAATCTGTAGTTCCATACCAAAAAAGGAACCTAATAACTCGTTTGCCCCCTGGTGAGATCAGGTTGTTTTGGGCAGTATAGTTCTGCCTGCTCTCACCCTAGCCCAGCACCATTCCCTGGGAATAACTAACTGCATAAGGACTGCAGAAGCAGGTGAAACTTGCAGCCCAGGGTTTCCTCTGAGCTGTAACGAAAATGGCAGGCTGAGCAGTACCTCAAAGCAAGGAGACAGGCCTCAATCAACCACAGAAAGAGTAAACACACTCCACACTGCTTTGCCTTCCCCACCTCCTTTGCCCTCGTGGGACGTTCACCAGTGAGACATTCTGCATGTACTGCCAGAGCCTTAAAGCAGCCATCTCACATCATACCAGAAAAACTAAATTTTGAAATTATGAAAGAGAGAGTCTGAGCGGAGCGAAGACCCTCTCCTAAATACTCTCTGCATCTAGGTCCATTTACTGCCTGACACTAGAGAATATTTCTGATCAGAGCCTTTCCAAAACATGCGGCCATGGGACAAATGTCTCCCTTTGACTAGGAATGAGCAACACACATCGAAAGCCACGAGCATCTGGGATCTGAGGACAGAACAGAGCCTGCTCTGGGAAAAAAATGAGACATTCTCATTTATGTCCCTTAAGGAAGCTCAAGAAAAAGAACACAAAAAAAAACAACCAAAAAACAACCAAAGAAAAAACCCAAGCCCTAACTCAAGGCTTCCCTCACCAGCCTAGTGTGTTTTGAACTTGACAGCAAGCCCCAGGAGCAGGATGAACCTGCCCATCAGCTTCAGCAGTTCTGCCCCTGGATCACCCACGAGAGGAGACCAGAGCTGCAGCAGGACAGGGAGGGTTATGCAAAAGCCAAGTGTGGGGAATGTCATTCTGAAAATCGCTGGGGCAAATGTAATGGTTTTACCCCACCATCACCAGTTTGGAAGCTGTTGTCCCTGAAGGGCCTTTCCTGTTTCCAGGCAGACACCCCCTGCTTTACTTGAAGCTCTTGAGGAAGGATATTCACATCCTCACAATGGACTCTGTCACAGAAGTCTCCTGTGAAAGTAACAGAACTGCTTTTATCTTTAAAAATAAATGCAGTGGGCAGACTGCAATGAGAGCTGTGTGTATCTGGAGGCAGAATTTGGCTCAGTATTTACAATAGATGGTTACAGAGTGAAACATGGATGAATTCATTCCTGACTCTGTTATTCATCAAGTGCTCTCAGAGTTTATAATTGTAGTAGAGACACAGCAAGCGAGTCACACACTGCATCTTTGTACTCAGCAATTTAGCTGTGACTGAATCAGTACAGCCTGATCCATCCACATCTCATGCTCAAATCCAGAATACACGGGTGTGCTGGGCACCATCAGGTTAGTTGTTTTCTGTCATTTTATTAGCACACCATGGAATGAAATTAATCAGGTAATTTAAATATTGACACAGAAACACCAAGAGTGGACAGACAATATGGCAGAATTCAAATAGTGAGAGGTATGCAATAAGAAGAAACCTGGAATAGTTCGGACAATCTAAGGAAACACTGTACTCAGGGAAGCAAAAAGTTCCTCTTTCTACTATGAGTTTCTTAGTCTTTGCATAAACTGCAATGAAGGCTTTCAAAAAAACCAGAAAAGAAGGGCCAGTCAATCCTCTAAAATTTCATGTTGCTTAGTTAAAATTAATTTGTATCTTTATGAGCCTTTCTTCCCTACCCTTTCCAGCAGAACCTCATTATCGGGGAATACATGGCAGCAATGTCACAAGCACGTTCTCACTCTTTGCCTGTCACCAGTGAGAGGCTGGCCAAGGCAGGTGCTGGATCGCAGCAAGAATGGCAGCAACACTCACACGCAGTACCAGCCTTGGCTGCACCAACACTCCAGCACAGCCCCTTACTCCAAAGCCATCCTGCCCACACCATGCCAATATGTCTTGGGGCAGGCTCTGTTAGGTACAGGGCATGGGGTTGTGGTAACACTCCTCCCTCAGGATGCTCCTCACCTTGAAGCCTGATCAAAGCCAGCTGTGCCAGTCAGTAGGAGTGGGGTGGGAAATGCCCCCTCCTTCCAGAGGGATCAAACAGGTGCTGTTGAGCACCACAAACCACACAGTGATACCAACCCACACCTGTGGGCCATGCACAGCTCCCTAAAAGGCTTTACTTGTCCAGACTGACATGGAGGATGCTACTGAGACCCTGGCCATTCCCTGTCCAGAGAGATCATGCTCCACTGGTGGCAGCAGCAATGCAGGAGTGCAGAGACACTTCACAGGCCTTAAGTTCATAACCTGAAGCAGAAATAATGGTAAAAATTAATCCCTTCAGCTTTTTTTTGGACATTTGGGAACTGTACAGACAGAAATTACTTACATAGCTTAGAATTAACACAGAGGGACAAACCCCTGGATACGTGGTTGGACTTTTTCAGATGCTCTACACATATTTATTAATCCACATGCTCTTTAACGTGACACCAGCTCCCACTGCTGTGGTTGGGTTGAACCAAGCCTGAATGCTTTGAAATCCATGTGCAGCAAATCATCCATAGCAGTACAGCATGAGGCCATGATATGCAAAACCCAAGATAATGCTGATTTATACTTCCTGTCATGTTATCTGTCCTCCTATATATTTCAAAGGCACATCTTGCAGAATCATCTTAGCATTATATTAACATTGCCTTTGCATATAACAGATTAATTCTCTACAAATTTCACTTTTTAAGACAACAGAATTAGGCAAATACTGAAGGATTTTGTAAACAGACTGCCCTCCTGCTTCAAGACATGGTTTTACCTGCTCTTGTATCTATTAGCCCATTCACAGGGAAATGAGGCTATTTGATTTCAGGGAAGCTAATTCATTAACTAAGAAAAATGGCCACCTGAACGCCCAGAGGAAAAGCTACAATTCCAGTTCAGGGAAAAGATTAACATTGGAGGGTTCTGAAGGGAGAGACAACAGAAAAGAAAAACAAACCCTGGTGGGGGCATGGCCAGATCCTGAGCTCAGTGGGAAGGAGAGGGGATGTGGCCCCTATATGGCTCCGGGACCAAATTTTACTTCCCAGAGGGCTATTTAGTTCAGATGCACCATAGCACTGACTCAGCTGCCCTGCTCCCAAGTCCAGAGCCAGGAGAGGGAGGGGATTACTCCATGGAGGCAGGCTGGGGTGCAGAGGCTTGGCACCAGTGGAGGCAGGCAGGTGGGAAGGGTGGGTGACACTGCTGCAGAAGCCACAAAGCTCCTGGTAAGGGGGATTGCTTTCACCTGGAGAAACGTGAATCTGAGCAAGCCCCCTGCTCTGTGCTGAGCTACAAACCCTGCTTGACCAGGAGGTGCACTTGCATGCTGTACAGGAGGGACGAGATCCAGCATTCATTGCATTTCCCTTAGTAGGAAGCAGCTTCATTCCACTGCAAAACACAGGAATGCGTATGAGCAGAAACCTTTCAGTTGTTACTCCTTCCTCTCCTGGGAAAGTGTTCATTTCTCTGGGCTGCTGAAAAGCAGGGCGCACCTGAGCTGACCTGCTGTTGTATGTTCTCCTCCAAGAGACATGGTTGCCCAGCATGGAGGGCTGCCCTCACTCCCATGCCCGGGGACCACGTCAACTTGCTCAAACTCCAGAAACGTAAAACTGGGTGTTGTTCTCTCTTGCAATGATGAAATCACAGTCCTAGCAGTTTATGACTGAAAAAACCCAATAAAACTATCTACCACAGAGCTCACTTCTGGCTAAAAAGAATCCTTGTACACCTCATCCTGCTCCAACACCACCCTGTTTTGTCAAACTGTTTCTATCCACAATGCTGCATTTTTACACCATTTACGATTCAACAAGCACCCTCACACACCCCCATCTATCATAGTCATAATTGCTTCCCACAGGAGAGAGAAAAGGCATTTTAGCTGGTGAAGGAGATGGTAACCATAACAACAGCACCATGACAACTATCAGTGGTATCTTAAACATGAGGCAAGGCAAAAACTTATTACCAATAAATTTGGTCCACAATAAGGATTGCAAAAGCATTAAAGAAGCCATAGCAATCAGTGCAGGCGCCAACACAAAGAGACACAAGTGTTTCCGGATGAAATTGCACACAGTCCTTCTGCACGTTTTAAGATGACGCACCATGACAGCCTTGTCTTCTCATCAGTCAAGAGACACAGCAGCTCCTGCTCAATCCTATCTGAGATCTCTCTTGCCTCAGGGAGCTGGAGGGACTGAAGGATAGGAGTGCTGCAAGAAAGCCAGGATGTTTCTTGGCAGCTCCCAAATTTCTCAGTGGAGCCTTTTGTTTCCACAGGACTTATTGAAACAAGCCCTGAACAAGAAAAGGGTTACTCCTAGGAGGGCAACTCTGATTCAGACACACTGCATTAATTTTTCCATCAAGCACAATATCAAATGGGCACGGTGAGCCCTCCTCATGCACTCTGGAGAAAGCATTGCAGTTGGCAGGCTTGTCTGAAAGAGGAGGCTCTGTAGCCCTTAGCACCCATCCAAATGACCTGTGCCAAGGCTCTGACTTGAATTCTGGCAGAGAAAAAGATTCACCAACACTTGTGGCTACATCAGCTTTTTAATCCCCAGTGCAGAAGGCACTGAAAAAAACACCACGAACAAACAGCACTAGCTCCAAGGGCTGTAGTATAGTTACTTGGAATCACACAGTGAAGCGTTAAAAACTGTGGCCCTCTCAGGGCTTTTAAGGGGGAATTTTACAGGATTGCTGAGAGTGGGCACACTAAGCAATGGATCTTTCTCCATTTGAATACTTAATCACCCCCTGCACAGCCTTCCTCTCCTAACCCCCTGGTTTTTCAAATCACTGCAATAATCTAACTGGAAATTAAACCTTTCCACATGGTAAACTTTGGAGATTTTCAACTCTATAATGAAATAAACACTCAACAAGTCAGTCCTCATTTGTACTTTTATAATCTTTTTTTTGCTACCAAAGTAATTATAAATTATTTGCCCCATTTATTAAGAATAATAAATTATGTCTCAAAAAGCTAAGAAGAACAGAGGAAACCTTTAGTTTAAGGGGGTGATCTTGAAGAGAAAAGGAGATCCAGACAGCACCCAGGAGGCCTGACTCTAAAAGAAGAAACATTTTATTGTTTTTTCCATATTTCCCTCTTATCACAGTCACTTCAAACCTCAGCAAAAAGACAGTTGAAGATACATGACAACACCACAGCTGAGCTGGATGCTGGGCTTTATAAGACAAAATACTACTTAAGGAGAAAAAATAATCAATCAGGGAAGAAGTAGAGAATGTGATATAGTCACTGCAGACTAGGGGAAAAAAAGGCAGAACTAGTAGAAATACTAACAAATACATTACAGTAAAAGCACTGTCAATGCTGCCAATGTTTCCTGAGTTTGGCCAGCTGAAACCTTGTCAGAAACAAACCCTGGCTGGCTAACATTGAATCCTTGATTTTCCTCCCTACTGTCAGCTCCATTATAATTTTTAGTGCTTATAAACAGCTCAGACAAAGTCATCTCCTGCTTATTTATTGCACAGGTACAGAAGGTGACAACAGCACACACGACACAGTTTATGATCTTCTAATTCTCAGGCTCATATTTTCAAGCCTGTTTGAAGAAGTGCCAGCCAAACTGCATGTTTGCCACAGCTGCTGCAAACAGGTCACACAGCCATGTGCTTCTTTTGCTCTCTAGTAACACTGATGAGCACTTGTATTTGCACAGGGTCTGGAAAAGGTAACCCATGAAAAAGCTGGAGTGAAATTTTGAAGGTTTTTTTTTTCCTCCACACTAAGACACATTGATTTGATGTTGAATCTCTTTTCTCAGGAAACTCTATGAAGGATGACCTCTCACATTAGGTAACGAGGAATCAACTAATTATACTATTATGGTACTTGCATATTCTCCACATAGGACAAGGCTTTGCTCTTGCAAGCTGCAGTGGAGCTACTCTGCCTGGACTGTTCAGCAGAGAGGTGCTTACCATCTTGTCTGCTAAGCAAAAACTCACGCAACAAAATCTCACTTATCCAGAATCAGCCCTTTAAGGTGTGTCTTTCCCTTCTCTGCATACATGAATTACTTTTACATCCCTTATTTCTTCCAGTTTCACCAAGATATCATCAAGCATAACACATTTACACACGATCTTAGTTTTACTCAGTGAGCTTTTAATTAGAAAAAAAAGGGCTGCCTCTATAAATGTGTCTGCATTTTTTAATTTTTCAAAGGTCTCACCTACCTATGGAAACTAATTCCATGCCTGCTACAACACAATCTTACCTAGATGCCGTCTTTGGGAACATCATCACATCAGCTACTAGAAATGGCAAAAAGCATGTCCTGGGCTAATTTCTGGCAGATTCTTCCCTGCAAATAAATACAGGAGAACCAGCCTACAGCAAAAACATGGGACATAGCTCTCTGAACTCTCCCCAGGGCCATGAACCAACAGAAAAGCAGGTAGCTCAAGAACTTCAGGGAGACACTTCCTGATCCAGCTGTCATCCTAACTTAATTCTGTCCTTCCATATGCTGAAGTAAAGGAACACAGTCAATTATTCCGTAAAGAGCAAGCACCACAACGATGCTAATGCTAAAATGAAGTATGAAGATGATAGCAAGAAAGGATCTTTAAGGCCAGTTGCTGCAAACAGCTTGTTTAGGTAAAAATTCTTGTACCTGGGAAAAAAGTTTCCTCCCCAGGTCAAGAGCAGCAAATGCTGAGAGTGTTTTTAGCTTCAGATCCTAACACTCAGACACACCAGGCAACCATGCCAGTCACACGGTGGAAGAAGCAGCATCTTATTGTCTACACAGGCATTGTTTATTCATGCTGAAAAAGAGCATCAGATGGAAGAAGGCTTATGCTGAGTCCCCTCCACCCAGAATTGCTTCAGCATCTTTGACTCTCAGATTCACAGTCAGGAAACCTTACAGCAGGCTCCCAGAAGCCCCTTACAGCCAACAGTAGTCAATGCTTCTAGCTGAACACAAAACTTCCAACTGTAAATAAATAAATAAATAGTAATAAGGAGACAAAGGATTGGAAAACTTTTGAGAGAGGTTATTTGCAAACAGCCTGCTTCTATATTTACAGCAAACCTGGCAAACTGGCCTAGCTAGTGCTAGACTTTTCTTTCCTAGGGAATGCCTGAACGGTGACTGTTGTTCTGCAAAACCTTGGTCAGAAGTGGTGAGATTGTTTTATCCCTTCGTAGTATTTTCTAACCAATAATGTTACAAATAAAAGACTTATTTTAAATTAAATATGTATGACTTAAAAATATGCTGTCCACCCACACTCAGCCACCACTTGTATGACCTGTGAATGTATACTGTATTTGGGCTTGATGAGATGCTATTATTTTGGTCCATGTCTGGCCTCGATGCCTGCGAGAGTTGGTTCCTTTCTTGTCAAGTTATGGAAAACAAGAACTGATAACTGGGACTCTGGCCTTGAAGGAGAAGCATCTTCTGTACACTGAAACTGTTTTGGGGCCTGACTACTTGCCAACAGCCAGTCAAGGATGAGTCAAGGAGAAAAAGAAGAGAAGGATGATGAAGTAACAACCATCAACCCAAAAAGGGAGACCCTCGATATACACTGTGCAGGGGGGTTTCCAGTAATATAATGGGGGGGATGTTCTGGAGGCCTCTGGGTGTGTGCTGGCCACATACACCAAGAGAGATGTCACAGACCAAGTGCATAAAAACCAGAGTTCCTGCTCCAGGTGGAGGTGTGTGCTGGCACAGAGGAGAACGTTGTTTCCCACAGGGACACCCACTAAGTGTGCTGAGCCTACCAAAGCCCAAGGATGCAGCAGCCAGTCCTCCTGGGGCTTCTGAGCACATTATACCTGTGTAAGAAGTACAGTAACTGTGTGAGTGGTGTATGGGTGTGTGGGAGTTGTCTTGGGGCTAGGTTTGTTTTGTTCTGTTCCCTTATCTCAGTGGTTTTTTTTTTTCTTTTTGTTTGCTATTTCTTTGCAATAAATGCTGTTTGCTTGAATTCTAAACACTGTCATAGTTTCAGCCCAGAATCCTTTCGAATCCTCCCTGGAACACATACCCAGACAAATAAAATAATCTCTCTATATCTGGAAATGGGAATACTCAGAAATCTGCTGTGCTCTAAATCTCTCAACGGTAAAATCACAATATTTGGGATATAATTTTATCATGTGGTAGCTTTATCCTGCCAAATCTTTACTCAACCAACCTAGAAAAGAAAACAAAGCAGGCAACCATTTCTCCAGACTGCTCAGGCACAGGGACAGGAGAGCAAGAAGGATAGAGACAGAACTGAAGGAACCTGAAGCAGGAGCTGATTTTGCACCCCTTGCTTACAGAGGAAGATTTTCCTTCAAAAGGGTTTCAATTCAGCTCTTGGGATGTGCACTGAAAGAGAAAGAGGAATTTATATGCCCCAGTGTGTATTTCAACTACAGTGATAACTTAAAGTTTAGTTTTTAATTCCTTGGGTTCTTGAATTAAGAAAATTAAGGTACCTAAAGCATGAGCAGGAATCAACTTACTGAGTCATTCAGCCTTTCTGAAATCTTAATTGCAGGACTTGTTGTCACAACGAAGACCTGTTACAGAGACTCATCTCCTCCCAAGATCCCATAAGTGTATACAACTACCTGATTCTTGCTACAGGTTGGGTTTGACCTTGTTCTGCTGTCACTCCTTCGCACCCTGTGCCGAGGGGCTGACGTTATGTATGTGAAGTCAGTGGCGTTCCTCCTGGGATAAAACAAAGAGTGAGTGACTTTGTGGAAGGTGTAAAACAAGCCCAGAAATAAGGAGTAGGGAAGGGTAAGAAAGTTGCACTGGATGAAGAAAGTGCATGTCAAAAATTATAAGATGCGACTGATGAACAAATTCAGCAACTGAGGAAAAAGTCTGGGCAAAAACTGAGCCATGGGGCAGAGTGTGTGTCATTTTAATAAAGAGAGACAGCCAAGGAGAGGGAGAGAAGCTGGGATTTGCCATCTCCAATCAAACCATCCAGTGTAGACTCCTGTCACAAGCAGTGGCCAGCATGAGCTGCTCCACATGCAGAGGCAAGAAGATCCACAGACCGTCAGTCTCACATCAGCATGGTCTCAACACTCAGTCTCCACCGAGTTACACATACCTAGTGATTTCCATTGCAGCCAGATGCCTACGTGTCTATGAAGATCCAGATCATCATGCTCTTTCCAGTACTAGCACAGCACAGAGAAGAAATACCTACAAGATGCCTTTCTGGACAAGGGAAGTAACCTGTGCCCTTCCATGGATGGCTGTCAGAAATTTCCATTAAAAGGACAAGACGATACAAAAAGCACAACAGCCACAACAGGTCATGCAGAGCATGGATGGACACAGAAAATTCACACATGCATTTATGTTTTCAGGTGCTTCTGATATCTTTTTTGAGAGGTACCCAGGATTCAACATATGATTCATCTTGAATTTCTCTGAACTTCTTTTGCAAAGTCTTTCGACAGCACTAATGCTGATGTTGGTTTAGGATGCCGGAAAGCATTAACTATTAATCACAAATGAAATAAAGTAGACCTGGAAAAGGTACAGAGAGCTCAAGGAGCACGATATAAGATCTGGAGAAGCTTCTGTGCAAGGAATGACTAGACATGCTCAGACTCTTGATCGTGGGAGAGGGAATGGGATACATGTTTATAAAAACACGTACAGGTGCAGAGGGGGAAGACAAACAGAGAAGAGAAAACAAATAATCCCTCTCTCCACAAAGAGATATCATGCATCAAACAGAACTTGCTGGTGGCAGGCTCCCTGCATATAATTGCTGATTCTTTCCACTATAGGGAATTGCACCATGCAGGAGGCTGGTGCATGATAGAAGTTTATGCAGCTTCAAAGGCAACTGCTGATTTTTTTTCTTTCATTAATTTTCCCATGATTTTTCAATCTGAGAGCCTTTTTGAGGAAAGCAGATAAATAATATGTAGATATAATGCAGATTAGAGGCTTTATTTCCTCATTTAATATTGACTTTAAATATTGTATGGTTTGCTGTCACTCATTTTTAAAGGAAACCATTTTCCATCAAATGTGATGGAATGTCATATCCCCTCTTTGAGCATCACAATGTTTAACAAAATCTAATGAAAATATAATGTGTGACGTAGACTGTAGTGCACTGTAATGAAAAGCACCTATCATTCAGCCAGACTATAGCAAATGAATAGCTTTGCTGGCCTGACAAGTTTCTGTCTGAAACACAACATTACATCCCAGGTATGTGCTGTTCCATGTTCTTCTGCTGATGCAGCAAGAACAGGCTGTGCAGGCCACATCTTGCCACTTGCGTGGGGCTCGTTCACTACATGAAGAAAGGGGGTGCCCATTTTCAGCCTGTTCTGTGGAATCAACTTGATCACCTTAAGCTAAAAACCTATAGATAGCACACAGTGACACTGAGCCTAATGATTAGGTGGGGGACATCAACAGGAAGATCAGCTGAGACAAAGTGTTCTGGGGTAGGGGTGATGCTGAAGAGGTAAAGCACATGAGCAGCAAGGAAGACAGATGGCCCTTCCAGAAGGACCTGGTTATGCATCCAGAACCACCAGTTGTAGGAGGTCTGAGGAGATACTGTATGTAAATGTTTTATAGATGAGATAAAACTCAGAGCTGCAGCAGAGCAAGCAAAGTCTTGTATGTTTTCTTTTTCATTTAGGGCAAGCAGTCTGAAACACATGCCCCACCAGTGACCTTGACTCTGACCCAGAGGGACTGTCTCTGGTTGAAAAGATGATTCATTCACTCTGCTAGAAGGGCTGAATGAATAGGCAGTATTCAGACTGCAGAACACTTATCACTTGGGATTCCCTCAAAATTTAGGTCTGACATGACTGGGTCAGTAACCATGCACTTTTGTTCCTTGCTCCTTGAACAGAAATGTCTCCTTGCATCCTTCAGTGGTTCCCACAAATCAGGTCGATTTTTATGGCTTGCTAATTATTACTGCTAGACTTCTGCTGGGCTTCAGGATGAAAAGTAGTGTATTGCTGAAAGCTCAGGGCACAAAACTTACAGAATAAATCACTGTCTATCTGGCAGTAACAAAACCCAGCCATGGCAGCCACTTAAATATACACATCTGGATAGTGCTGAACTTTATTTATTTCAGAATGGTAGGTTTTGTTCTGCTTTTGTTGACAGAGCATACTAAATACTGCCAAAAATTCAAAAAGAGAAAAAGAGGTAACTGTCACAAATCAGATTTTGTTTAGGGGTGTGTCAACATCTATCTCACACTCAAAGTATCAGATGTGACATTAAGGTTGCAATGTTACACCTCAGGAGCTGGGCTGTGAAAGAAACGAGAGATGACTGCATAATGCTGACTGGGTCTCCATCTGCATATGTATTAACCTACTGCCTAGTTCCATAAACATATTTTATTCTTCCTATTCCCTTTGTCAAGATTATTCCAGTCTCTACTGCATCAGCTGCCCAGCCCAGACCTTGCTCCTGTGGGCTTCAGTCCCTCACCCAGGGCCTGTCCATGTTTGCTGTCCAGACTACAGCTCTCACCACTCCAGACTTTGCAGGTTTTATCTTCCTCATACCGAGATCCACTCCCAGGTTTCATCCAAAGTAGCAGTTTCCTCATTCCCCTTTCTCCATTAACTTCCAGTTTTCCTTCCTGGACTTCTCTTTCATCCAGTCCTTCTCTACAACTTGCCTCCATCTCACTGCTTTCCCATCCTCACCTTTCCCCCCATGCATTTTTATCAGAGTTGTCTCTTTTGCCCCTGATTCTCTGCTTCCACAAATTCTTGGCCATATTTTCTAACTTTGGTTGCCTCTGCATTTGAAAGCATGGACCTTCTCCTCTCCCAGAGACTATAAGCAAAGGAGAGGGAGCTTATTTTTTTTTTCCCCTCCACTCACAGTAATATGGCATGACATGTATTGGGCTGGTCAGGCTCAGGGAAGTTGGAAGAAGCAGAGGTTCTAACAAGTCTCTCCCGACAGCACACTTTCAAAAGACACGCTGTCCCCTCCTACACATCAAGGTTGCTAAAGAACTTCACAGACAAGATCTTGACTTAAAACAGCAAACCTGACTTTCTCAGGCCAGCCTGGGAAGGTAGCCTTGCTCCAGGAAAAGCTGGGGCCAACACATGCATAAGAGCACAATTCAAGCCTGACTGCCAGAGAGGAAAATCGCAGCCTAAGCCACAAAAGGTTTGGCAAAGTCTTATAATGGAAAGTATCAAGCTACCTTAGCCTCACCTACAACACTCTGACCAGACAATGTGTGAATGGATGTGCATGTTGTGCTCAGAGATGCACTAGCAGGTACGGCTGCTGTATCCACAGTGATGGAAAGTGATGATGCAGTACTGCAGGTCTAATGGTCTGATTTGAAGCACAACGTGTAAAAAGACCTGCAAAGACTTTTCTAAAGAGGCAGCCAACTCTTCTTTGTATCCCCTGAAAGAAAGTACAGGTTCAGTCAGGAAAAAGTGTAACAGGTCCCAAACAAAGGCATCTCAAAGGCTTTGCTATACCCTCATCACCAGCAGAGAGCTGCTCCTGGGGTGGCTCTGGGGAAGAGCCAGTTTGGATAGTGGAAGTGCAAAGGGAATTGCTTTGGACTCGGGGCCCCTTTTGCTGAGAGTAATGTAGTGTTCCTGTCTCCTGTTGCTGATCCCATAACCTCTGGTCCCTTCCTCTGGCACCACCACCACGATGCGTCTGAGCCACAGCTGCCCTCACCAGGCTGCTTCCCACCATTCAAAGGGGCACAACATGCCAAGGCCTCTCCCTAATCTCTTCGGAGTAATAGGCAGGAAGATTCTTGTCCCAGGTCCAGTCTCTAAGGTACAACAGGACCTGAATTTACGCAGTCTGGGCCCTGAACCAAGGTTTGCCTTGGCCAGCAACCATGCTGCAGCACAAAAAGTTACACCTCATAGCCCATGGGACAAATGCCATGCAGAACCAGCAGAACACCTTGTTCTGAAGTCCAGATACCCCTCCACCTCCAAAAATGTTCAGAAGCAAGAAAAAAACCTTTGCTTTCCCTACGTCTAGACTTGCACAAAGCGGAACAAAAGAGCCCCTACATCAAACACTGAGCACTCCTACAAAACTGTGAAGAACGCACCCATGAACAAAGAGGCACTAAATTCAGTAAGATACAAACTGCCCCAGTAGCAGTGTGTCCCTCTTCAGTCTCATCACTCCTCTCTCATCCCCTCCCTGAGCACACGAGAAGACATGTCTCGGCATCTAGTCCATGTACCACACCACATCAATCTCTGAAACACCCCAAAGGCCAGTGCCAAATCCTCACAGATGAAAACACTGGTTCAAACACTGAGACCTCCTGACCAATTCACGGATTCTGAAAGTTTCCTCCCACCACACACCCAATTTCTTCACTGCATTAGGCTGAACTGGCATGTGGGGGCATTTTTCCAGGGTACCGTACTGAGGTATTTTCCAGCATCACTGCGTAACCTGCATATGCACTGTCAAAACCAAAGAAATTATGAAAACCACTTTTTTTTCTTTAAAAAACCCCCACAGTACTTGCATATTATAAAAGGAAGAACTCTGCTGCTGTCCTTTTAGCTGTTTCCAGTTTGAATCACTTTACGTGAGTAAGGCTGCAGCACAAACTAGAAGAATAAAATCCTAAAAGCTCCTTTTCCTGAAGCACTGCTTAGGATCAAACCCTACTGTGCACATGCCAAGCAGCAGAGATTTTCAGAGAGGATTTACTCTGGTGCTTTGTCAGTGTTTTCTGTGAATATTAAAAAAGTCAAGAGAAAATTTTTGCAGTCCTCAACACATTTCAATTTTCTTCAAATTTCTGATCAGTTTAGAGAGCTTTACTTGTGAAGTGGGTACTGTTAACATCAGGCTAATAAAGACTACAATATCCACATCATTATATTTGACATAAATCCCACGACCAAGCGCAAAAAATTACCATTTAAAAGATACAGTTGATGTTTCAAACATCACCCATTCAAATGATATGCTGCTTTGAAGGCATTGCACTTTACTTTGTTGTTCAGCTTCCAAGAAGCATTGCTCATAACCCATTGCAGCTTCTGAAACACAGGTGATATTCTTCCCTTTATCACAGCAAGAAATTACCATTGAGACATGTTTTTAAATAGAAGGCTTTTTTTCTATCAGTACTAAACAAACTTAAAGGTGACAGGAAGTTACTGTATAATCAGTTTTCTCCACATAGCTAATATTTAATTGCCGTCTTTTTTCCCTAGTATGAAACCCAGTGTGGCTCTATTTATTTTGGCTCTTGACATTTTACTGCTTTCTCTACTGGTTTACCTGTTCAGAATCTCAGGAGTTCTTAACGTGAAAGATTTCCAAAATCAGCAACAAGATTTATGAACACTGTACTATGCTCTCCTTATCACACCAGAACAATCTTCTGTAGTCAGAAAGGTGCAGAAGGAGCTCATGTTAGGGATGATCCGTACAGCATGCACGGTCTTCTGCTCAAATTCCCAGACCAGTTCTAAGTCAGTGGTATAAAAAAAAGTCACAGAAAATACTCTGGAGACATGGCACTAAAACACTTCTCACTCCATCTCTCCTTCAAAATCTAGATAAAAAAAATCATTGCAACTTAATTCCCAACATTCATTTTTCCATTTCAGTAACTATCAAACAAGGAAGACACAAGATCATAAGCAGCAAAGCCCAGTGCTGTAGCTATGCCAGAAAACACATTACGGTCCTTGGACTATCCCAACTCTGCAAATCATTGTGAAGTGTTTCTGCAAGGCTAAATGAGATAGAAAGGGTGCAACTGGACTTTTATACACTAGAACAAATTGCCAATCCCTTTGCCGGAAAAAGTCTGAGCACCCAGCATGTTCTTGAGGAGGAGGAAGAGCAGAGCAGTGCAGTCTTGCTGCAAAGCAGATCAATACCTGCATGGAAAGCCAAGGAGACCACAAGGCTTTCTTCCCCAAAGCCAAGATGTCTCTGTCCTTCCCCAACCCCTAAGTGCAGCATTCTGTCTTACTGGCAATCCTGTTATTTCTGAAAATTGTACTTTGATGACTTATCTGAAGGTATGGGATTGGCCTACTGGCAGACCGAGGCATGTCTGTGCTGGGAGATCACCCATGTACAGCTCCTGAGACAGGGCTGTAGTTCTTCTGCAGGTAAGATACTCAAGGGTATTTGGGGTGGGGTGTTAGAGTGTTAAATCCTTCACTGTTCATCTCCTGTAAGCAGGCTGTAGTAAAAAAAATCAAAAATAAAAAAAATCACTGGAACTTCATGTATTTAAAAGCTGGAAATATCCAGTACATTTTCTCATTGCAAATCAACTTTTTCCTCAGCAGCTGAGTGAGCTATTTCTTACATTTTCTGGTCACTGCCTTGGTCACTGCCTATCTGCAGGACAGCAAATACACAGCAATATAAATTCATTAAGTGCAATACAGCATCAAACACAACTGAACATGACACGTGGCAAAGCTCCAGCCACGACTGACTTCCTTGAGTTAACATGTTTTAGCCATGTGGTGCTTACAAGATCAATTCATTAAAGGAAGGTAAAGCCTTCAATTGAGATCCTTCACAAAATCTTTTTAACCCCTTCTTGCTGCCTTTCTCTGCAAATCTTCCTACACGAAGAAATACATGATAAATCCATATAGCACTCCACAGTTTCTCATGCATTTTCATGTGTGTTTTGATGGGGGATCATGTTTGAAATGGTTACTTAAAACACCAGTCAAAAAAACTGACTGCTTCAGGAATTACAAACATGGTATAACTGTGATGCCAGAATACATCTAAAAGAATGAAATAGTAATGCAAGAAGTACATTATACATTAATTGAAATCTCTTTACAGAAAGAACAACAATAGAACCTGGTAAAAAGATGACAAATGTTTTCTGCATTTAGCAACACTTCCTTCCATTTTACCTCCCTTTTCATCTCTGCACCAGAAACCCTGAAAATAACCAGCATCACTGCAGTTGTAATGACTTAAACACCCACGTCAAGCACATACAGAAGAAAGCCTAATTTTGTAGGCTTCGGTGCTTTTAAATTATGTTTGTTACCATGAGAACTTGATTAAAATGCCACCCACAAGCTTGCAGAAGGTGGGAAAAACAACAACAAAGCCAAAAAAATCCACTAATCCACTTTTAATCAGTGGTAGTACACTTGCTGCATTGCAGCATTTTCACAAGCTTCACAACCTGCTGCAGAAAGAGGCAGCAGAGATGCCCAGATAGATATCTTTTGCTGAATACTTTATTCTGGAAAAAATTTAGCTGACAGTATGGTTGTCACCCAGTACTATTACATAATATTCCATTCAAGGAAGATAAAGCACATATGCATGTTCTGCACCATGTTACAAAGCTTGTTTCAAAAACCAGATAATTACATGTATGTGGCAAGGTGGGGGCAACTCCTGGCAGTCACTCAGGACAAGAATTCTTTTGGTGGTGTCTGAGATAAGGCCATGAAACACTCTCTTTTCCCCTCCATCTTATCAATTTGCTAGCTTTATAAATTTGCACTGATTTTTATGTATATATATTTCTAGAAATTCAAACGATAGCCCTGTATTCTCTAGGCCTCTTGCTTTCCTCCCCCCTCCCTTTTTAATTTGCAGTCTTTGGATTAATGCCACAGACACTGCATTACTGCAGTCTGACTAGGATCCAGAGTCTGCAGAACAGTCACCCCCAGCCTGCAGCCACTTCAAAGCAGGTAATTAGTACTGTGGCTGAATTAAAAGTCAGTAATAAACCACACAAAGCAGTTTGTTCAGCAGTGTATGTGTTAAATGCTGCAGCTGAGGCAGACTGTAGGAATGCCACGCAGCCAGTGGTGGGTCAGAAAAGGGGAAGAGTCTCAAACCTCTGACCAGAACGACTTACTAGCCACTTACTCAAGGAGTCATGTCACACAGCTCTCTTCAAAAAGACATATCTATTCCCCGACATGAGGGGAAGGATTGCTATTGTAATCAAGAGACTGGCTAGACTGTATCTCATCCCAGGTGAGAAAAAAGTGAATTTCCCCATGAAACAGATCTTTGATATAACTTCAGTGGGTAGGCAGGTCTCTCAGTTCTTCACCTACATCTTTACACAACATAAGCAGTTGGTCTCTCCATTTTGAATGTGTGCACAATGTGTGCACTTGCAGCTGTACTTCCACCTGCCATGAGTTAAACATTGCAGATGACAAAGGATTCCACTAGGGGAGGGGACAAATCCATGAACCAGAAGCAGGGGACACCCCAGAAGATGGTGATATCCCACCTGAATTGCACAGGCTGCATGGAGAAATAGTATCACCTAGGCTAGGGGAGGCATAAACGTATTCTCATAACATCATATGCTCTTAGCCAAGAAAAAAAAATACAAGTGTACTTGCTTGAACTCAGGACATCAGATGTGCAGTGTGGCATTACCCCTACTAGGCAAGATCCTAAAGGAAATTGTTTTACATCACTGTCAGTCATATTTTGGGGAGGAATCCTATGCATCACGAGTGATTTCATCGAGGTCAAAAGAATTACCTTGACTTACGTCAGCTCCAAATCTGGCACCCACTGGAGCCTGCAGCTCCCACATCAACCCCTTCCTGCTCCCACACATGCCACCAACTTCCACAGGGTGTACACCTTGCAGGCAAAACGTAAGCAGACTGATCCTACACATACACAGAAGACCATGGGCATATCATACCTGAGGGTGGGACACACTGCAAAGACATGTGAGAGAAGAGGGCTGGGGTGGGACACGCAGAGCAATGAGAATTGCAGTAGTCATGGTTGAGCTCTACAGAATCTGCTTCCACCCCTAGGGCTCCTAATGCTGTGCATGTGTCAGCTGAGGCCAGCAGGACCAGCTCAGTCCCTTCATTTTTTTGGCATAATTTAATTATAGAAAAAATAATAATAGAAAAAAGACATAATTTTCTATTCTCCCCTCCCCTCTCCTTTGCTTCTCTTTCTTTCTGCTAGTTGCAGTGAATCTGAGATCATGCTCCCAAGAGAGCTGCAAAGAGAGGAAGAGCAATGCTTACAATCATCCAAACCACCCAATGCCTAAAACCAAAATTTCTCTGTTTAAGAACAACCTTGGCTCATCCTTCATAGACATGGACTTTCCAGGTAATTAATAACATTAGTAATCTTAAGGTACTTTAAATAAAGATGTTTATCTTTTATTATCTGTACACTGCTGAGACTATGACTGTCCCACCTCTTCTCTGGATTACTGTTATTATTTGCTGGTAATTTATCTTCTTCTATTAGCCATTAGCTGCATAGAATTTCCTAGAATTGACCAAGGGATGAAGAATTTCACACACCAATGTAAGTTCTTTCAAGATTATCTAACTCTAAAAGAGGTTTTCTTCCTCCTGCAACTGTGGTGTAAATAGATATTCCTACAATCCAAGGATCTTTTGAAAAGCAGAACAGTTTCATGGTTAAGGCACTGAGATTCAAGATCAGAATTAGTCTAGGCCTCTGCTATTCACCTGGCACCACGACCTTGACCCTATGAATAAACAAGTCTATACTTCAGTTCTCCCAGCTGTAAAACATGGATTATAATATTCATCCTGTCTGTAACTTGCCTATTTATGCTGCAAACCCTCCAGGGCAAGGACTGT
This sequence comes from Anabacerthia variegaticeps, assembly GCA_035583185.1. Taxonomy (NCBI): domain Eukaryota; kingdom Metazoa; phylum Chordata; class Aves; order Passeriformes; family Furnariidae; genus Anabacerthia; species Anabacerthia variegaticeps. Next base: position 1,602,355 of record JAWWEW010000002.1, on the reverse strand, counting down.
CTCTTCCCATATGTGCTAGGATGTTCTGGCTCCCAACCAAAGCCTTTGGATCCAGATTTCATAAGTTTTGCTCAAGAAAGGACATTTATCAGACACAACATCTGCCTGGAGGCAGCACAGCAAACCTGAAGCCACAAAAAGAAGACCCAAAAGGAGAGGACTGCAACACTGGCCAACTGACTTCAGAGCCTGAGTGACCTCCAGAGCACACTGGGGAAGCAGAGGCATCTGGGACAGTTCTGGGGACACAGGCAGCCCTGAGCTCAGGCTGTCTAATAGCTCCTGTCCCTGCATGCTTAGAGCTCAGCTCAGGCCCTCAGTGCTGCTGAAAGGGACCCTGATCTCTTAAAACTCTTGATGATTAGCCCGGATTACCAAGAATAGGCAGAGTTTAAAATATGGATGTGAAGTCTCTGATGAAGGTTGCAGTCCACAAACTAAATTAAAGAGCCCCTGCTGTTGGTGTGAGCAGAAAAACAAATGAAAATGCAGATTCTTGTTTCAACTTCATAGGGTTGTTGGCCTGACCAAGTGGATTGTTTCTAAATGACTTAATTCCTTAACAGAATCTCCTTAACACTTCCTACATATTTCCTCCAGGGATCTATATAAAGCTTGCTGCATTTCTTTTTCGTCTCATGGATGCTCCTAAATTTACTTCTACAAAGAACTGCCTTTGGTGAGAATTAAAAATGTGACACAACACAGTGCTAAAATTCATTGAAGGAAACATAAATCATAAGGTATCCACCAAGTTGGCAATACCAAGCTGCCTCCACAACTACCTAACAGGTCCTTAAAATTTCTCCCTGACATTAAACCAGTATTGTAAACGTTCTTCTCAATTCTGCCAGTTACCTCGGCTGAAGATGTGTGAACATACAAGCAACCCAAAAACATCTGGTCCCTAACTGTCTCATTCTGTTTGTGTCCTGGTTTCCTGTCTCTGCCTCACATCCATACTTGTGAGTCAACCTGGCTGATTTCTACCATGTTTGACAGAAGATGCGAAGCTCCCACCTATCAACTTAGGAAATCCACAGATGGGCGAAGGAGAGAAAGGATATTAAATGCCTCTATGAAGGGAAAGACAAGAAGAGCTCATACTGTATTCCTCCTCTCTGGCAGTGGCCTAGTGGTCTATTCAAAGGATGTGGAGCTCACACGCAGCCTTTGCATATGCTCTTTCTGGCCCAATTAACTGTTGAAGAAAAGATAGGTAGAGGATGAAATAGCTGTTGGTTAACCTGCAGAGAGTGGGAAGTCACTGCAGAGAGGGTGTAGAAAGTTGCTGAGAAAATGCTATGTGCAACTCACAGTAAGTTGGGGGATCCCAAAGGTCCAAGGAGTAAATGAGATAATTCAGTGAAGAGTAAGAAAAAAACGACACAGAGAAGGCAAGCCAGGGATGCAGGGAATAGCCAAGTGCTGTGGTTCTGAAGGATCATAGGAGAGAAGAGTGAGTCTTTCACAGAGAACCAAGGGGATGAGAAAGTCAGTGTTACGTGGTACCACAGGAAGGGAATACAGGGAGAGTTAGGGGTGGACTGGAGGTAGAGTAGTGATAACAAGCTCTAAGTAGGAAGTCAACACTGGATGCCATCCCACACTGACAAATAATACCCATTTATTTTAATTTACAAAATAGTTTCATTGGCAACACTGCTTCCAGCAGTGAGCTGAACTCAAACCAAGTGGAAGTCCTGACTTCAGGCATTTCAAAGTACAGATTTGCTCTGGTGGGTTTGGTACATTTCAGATTGTAAGAGAAGGTACTTTCATTACTTTACCAGACCCTCCTCAGTCATGCCAGAAAGCAATACCTTTTCTCATCTTTACTTGGTGATTTTATTGCTAGCTGAAGACAGTTATCTAAACATTCAGAACCTAGGGGGGGGAAAAGGCAGAGGAGGGAATCCAATTCCATTCTGAGGCCACAATTTACACAAGTTTTAAATGGAGCTGAACTGTTTGGTCCATTTCTGTTAGTTGCTACACTGGCCAATATACAGAAATACAGAGCTGCATTACTATACCTGGACTTTTGCTGTATTAGAGAGTTTCCCATGGAAAACATGCTAAAACAGCGGAGACAGACAAGAGATAAAAGAGATGAAGTTGGACTCCTGTATCTTACAACTCATAACACACTGGATTTTAAGGTTAAAAAAAACCAAAACAAACAAACAAAACCCATAAACAAAAAAAACCCCACCAAATAAAACAGAATTAGATACCTTGTAGGCTGTGTGTGCTTTCCTGCTGACATGTCCCTGAAGACGGTTTTCCATCTCCAACTTCCCAGCATGGAGTCTCATGACAAATATGCTCTCACCAGCATGCTGTCTGGCTGCTTACACCTCCACACCTCTGTGCAGATTTCATTGTCAGCTCTTTTGGATCTGGAACAACTCTGCTGTTTGAGCACACAGCATCTAACACAACAGTGATCTAAGCCAGACTTGGACACCTAGTTCCTAATATTATGGCAGCATTAAGAATCACAGCAAAAGCTGCTGCACACAGTGTCTAGTTACCAGGCATGCTGCCATCTACCTTAGACTTGATCCTGTTGTGTCTAATTCTGTTTTCGGAATGGAGTGGATCTTATGATTTTTAGCCGGAAAACTGGTGGAAGAGTAACTGCATAAGCAAGCAATCATTTTTTTCTAGCCCCAAAGAAATCATAACTGAAATAAAGATACCGGGAAGCTGCTATTAAAGAGTATGCTGCAGAAAAACCTTACAAGTGCAGGTACAGGTAACATTATGAATTACTTGTTGAGGCAGGGCTCCCCATCTAAGTGCCTTGCAATCTACCCCAGATATTCCATACAGACATGGCAGAACAACTGGCAATCCTGTAGACTTCTAATGTAAAATTCAAGGATTATTTGATGATGCCATGTCTGTAATGTCAGGTTCTCACTTCCTCACATCAAGACCTCACTTGAGCATGAATTGCATGGCGTATTATATCCCTCCCCCTGCGTAATTATTTCAGCTGCCCAATGTGTCATGGCTAGAGGCTGGACTGAATTATAACTTCCTGCTCCAGAGGTATTAAAAATAAGGGGGGAAAATTACTCATCTTAAGGATGACAACTACAGTATTTTTTGGGCATGATTTTGAAATGTTTTCTTTCATCAACTACGCTGGAAAGAACATCAGGATTCAAATATCTGTTCTTTTCCTAAATGTCGCTCCTCCATACAAACTGATCTGTTTCTCTCTCAAACTCGTCTCATGGAGAATGCTCGCAGCATTCCCATTACTCCCACTATCTCCTTCAAAAGCATGTATACCACCACAACTACTTAAATACACGTAACTCGGGATTAACTCTGAGTGTCAGGTTCACTAGCACTGAGTTTAGGGCTGTAATGCACTCACTCACACTACAAAGCTATTTACAGTTACTAAGTGAAAATGGAATAATTTTTTCCATGAGTGCTTCTCAGGCAGCACCAACTTCCAGCCCCTCCTCAGTGCTGAGAGGCAAAAGTACATCCCTGTGTGCTGTATCACCATCCTGACACCAGCCAGAACCAGATACATTGCAGGGAAGTTCAGAAGGTAAGTTTTCAAAAGCATATCCATGGCAAAAATTCAACTGCCTTTAGAAGAGCTCAGCTTCTTCTCCATGATGTTGATTTTTCTTTCCCTCCATGCCATCTAGGGCAAAATCTCATAATTGTGAGAATTCAACACTAGCACACTAGACTGGTTCTTGAGCTACAGGAAGGACTATGTTGACTGCTGGAGATGAAGAAGCAACTGCAGGAAGCGTTCACAAAACAAAAATCCAGCTCAACAACTCACCTTCACCTTGCATAATTTTGCCCCTCTATCAAGTCACTTAAGTACTGCAGAGAAAGGGAAAAGCTCAGTATTGGGGTTGGCTGCTGATCCTGACAAAGGCACCAAGCACAAGTTGCAACACACAGAAGATTCCTGTCTCCCTTCCTTACCTATCTCTTCCTCAAAACTAAACTCCTTTGCTCATTACGACAGAGGGAACAGAAAGCATGACATTTCCCTCTTCCTCTCCCCTCCTGGTCTCCCTGGTCCACCTCTTGCATTCAAGGAGGTGGGAGAAGGCTTACTAAAAAGCTGCTGCAACTCAAGTAACCTCTGCCTGTCAATTCCTGCCTGAACAGTTTTGTTTCTTGGCTGTAAACAACTTTTAACTATTAATTAGTGACTCATCCTGCTACATAAGATATTACTAACACCACCACCACAATCATGATTGGACAGTGACAAGGGGACATTCTCTTTCCTTTACACTACTTAACAATCACATCTGAATCCCTTCAAAATGTAGCAAATTCTACCTTTGATAGTTGACAAATACAAGTAACAGAGTGTTCAAAATGGCTTGTGTTAAAAACAGGTGTTTACAAATGAATGAGGGTGAAGGTAATAGCTATCAAGATAACCAGAAGAAAAAAAGGAAGAGACAAGTTGATTATAAAATTGATTACAGCCCTCCTTTCAAAGGAGGAAAGAGATAGATTGATGCTAAGTGATAAACACAGAGGAGTCGAAACTGAAGGCTGGTTTCATACAAGGATGCCACAGCCATCTTAAGTTTTAGCTGGAAGCTAAAGATCTCTTGCAAGTGAGATTGCAAAGGAACCTACTGGTTGGCAGGAGACCAGTTTTAAGAGGAATGTTGATGAAGGGGGACAGCATGCCACACTGGCTGTGACAGCAAGTGTGCTATGAACCTCCTTCAGCCCTGTGTCAGAACCACCCTGGTGGGGATGCCTCCTTGCAGCTCTCCCAGTGTCAAGCAGCAGACACACAAGCCAGATGCATGGGAAAGAAGACAATGACAATAACACCACTAAACTCTAACTTGCATTCTGACCACTTACAATCTTCCTCTAGTGCTACAAAGTTCACTGACAAAAAAAACAAAACAACAACAACAACAAAAACAAACAAACAAACAAAAAACCCCCAACAAAATCCAAACAAACCCTAAGTAAGCAAAATGAAAAAGGACAGCAACATCTCCAGAACTTCTCACTCCAGGAATCTAGCCAATGTTTCTTCTGCAGATACTGTAAGAAACCGTACTAATGAGTATCAATTCATATCCCTTTTACTAAAAGCTGTCTTAATTATTGCTCACTGCCATCTTTCTGTACAATGTCATCTTTCTGTTCAGCCATGGGTGAGGGAAATTTCTAAGTCTGAAATACAAGCTATGGTGTACTTAAAGGGCAGTCACTTAGCTCTCCATAAAATTAATCTAAGATGCACATGTATCCAAAGAGGTTCCAGCCTAATCAAACAAACCTTCTCCCTGCATGCTCACCTGGGCCTCCTGCTGTCCTCACAGCTCTGCTCAGGTTCCTGCTGTCAAGCTGCATCCCCATCCTGTGTGCCTCCCCTGAGCATCAGTAGGTTCACAGTAGAAAAAAAGTGCAATTAATGCTTATACTCAAAATGTTATTCAAAATTATTGAGAATCTCAGTGTGACTGAGCCTGCTTAGGAACAGCCCCAGATGAGCAAATTGTCTTGGTACCTTCCTTTTTGGGGGGCCCTTCCCAGAGCCAGCTCACACTCAGAGACAGCACAATGAAAAGCTCACATCAGAAGGAGATGCTGAGTTTGTTCACAACACACAGGGAATCACAGGCCCAGTGGTCAACATGAAGAGTCACTGCAGCAGCCTCAGAAGCATCATATGCAAAACTACACTACCAGATTATGCCATAACACTTCCAAAGCTGAGCCCTCAGCTCCAAATTCTGCAAACGGGCTGTAGTGACACTCCAGCTCAGAGGCACATGAGCTTTACCACCCATCCCTGTAGCTCTCGGTGACACCTTGCCGGTGCTGTTACTCCTCCCCCTGCAACAGTCCAGCCTTGGGGGATGCTCTTAACCAGGGGGCAACACAACAGTCTCCTTTTCCTAAGCCCCCACCTCTTTTATCACAACATTCCTCATCACCCACTTGTGGCACATTATTTCCACTACTAATTCTCACTGTTAGTCACCCAGAGACAGGGAGACAGGAAAGACAGCAATGCTTACAAGATATTATGTCTGGGTTTTATCTTCTAACCACCAATGCAGTGACCTTGTGTAGAAAATGCTGGTTATAATATGTGGTTGTTTCTCTCCCTTTTAATTTCAGACTTGCCCACTTTTTAAACTATCTGTGGTATCTCAGCAGCATCAAGAGGCTATGAGGCGCTCCAAGGATACACTCTACTTCAAGAGCAGTAATTTAGACCTGTCAGTTAAGAATGGGACCTGCAGAGACAATTTAAGCTTTGCACAGCTGACATCTGAGAATTTACTTTATCAACAGTGAGACGGTAAATGCAATAGAACTTCCTATTACTTTAAGCCTTACAGGCTATTTAATCCTTCATTTAGTACTTGCACGCTGCTGCAAGGGTATTCTGGGGCCATGGGAAAATTCCTGAAGCGTGTAGGATCCCTGTAAGCAGCCTTATGGTGCCCTGCTCCTTGGCAGATGCTGGCAGGGATCCAGCCTGCAGGCACGCTGGGTGTTGTACACGTCCCCCAGGAGCCTGATGGAGAAAATGCCAGAGCCATGGTGGCTCCTGTCCCCCCAGAGTTCACAGCCCAGAAGTGAATGGCTCTTTCCCAAACTGCTGGGCTGCCTGTGCTGTGCTTTGCAAGAGAAGGAGTAGCACTGAAATTGTGGGAAACATCATAAACCTCAGGCATGCCAGCAGCAGGTGTCTCAGGGACAGGACAAGCTGGCACAGACAGCCTTTATGCGCCTCCACAGCCCATGGTAGGTCTGTGCTGCCACAGCTTGTGAGAGATAAAAGTTCACGGATGAAAAATCAACTGCCTGGTACCCGTGTGTCTGCTTTTTACAGCCTACAAACCTAGAGAGCCAAATTTGATTCTCAGTTTCCATGTGTCTCAAATTCATAGATCCAGGAGAGACTGCATGCAGAAGTAAACCAGGGGCTGGTCAGGAAACTGACAGATTTATAGGCTTATAAAAGTTCAAAAATTCCAAAACCAGCCTTGTACTCAATACATACACACACAAGTGCATATCCACACAGATACCAGAGTGTACACTATTAACATTTTTCATCCTGTAGTATCAGTTTCCCTTCCTTTAAATTGGTGTTTGACTCAGCAGTATGGCACAGGCTACTCAAGGAGAATAAGGGAGATTGATTTTGCTCACAACATAAGCTTAACCTCACAGAAGGAATGTGTCCTAAACTGGCATAATCCAGCACCTTCCTTTTAGTTAATGACAACACAAAGGAGATAGCTTTTCGCAGATGAATAGAGTTTTTATGCTTGCGTATTTTTTTATGCTACTCTTCAAAGGATGCAGAGTCTGGCCCTTTTCTAGCTTGTTGAGCTGAGATCCTGGGAAGGGAACCCCCACGCTGTTATGCCTTACATGAGCTTCTACAGGCATCTCCTGCACTCACTGAAACCCTCTCGGTTTTACTTGTGTTCCAAGGCCACAGCAAATGCACCACTTCACCCCAGAAGAGTGGCAGTATTTCACTCTGCCAAGTGAAATTACACCAGCAGAAGCTCAGGCACTTTGCTACCCTATTCACACCACATTTCTTCCTTACACTTCATAAGTAGATTTTCAATCAAACTCCACTCCCATTTGCTGAAGTTCAATATTCTGTCTTTGGCATTTCAAACTCACGTTTGTGAGAACAGAAAATACATTCACTTGTAAATCAAACTGAAATGGATACATGTACATAGAGAAATACTGAAAAAACAAGTATCTGCTTATCTACACGACAGAGGCAGCACAGGTTCCCTCTAACACAGTCTTCTGAGATACAAGCCTCCTGAACGTTTTCTCTTTCCCAAAAAGGAGAACAAGTGCATTTTTTTGACGTAACCTAATCATTTCTGATTATGGAGATGTGGCAGCATTATATTTGTGATTACTCTGCCAAACCATTCTCCCGTTTTCTGTGGTACGACTCAATGCAGCAGCAGGACACGACAAACCAGAGCACTGTGCAGCAGCACTGTCACCTCTCTCAGATGCTCTGCCTTTGTATCAACACCATCATACGGACTCAGACAGCTTAGGTCCTTTCCACCCAGGGCTGTAAGCAGGTTCTTGCTAAGACAAAATCAAAACAACTGCTTTCACAAGGGGTACAGTGACCCCCAGCAAATGCAGGAGGCTTTTAAAATAAAACCCAAGGCATATTACAAAAGCAGAAACTAACCTAAGAAAAATTAAGTGTTCCAGGAGCTAGAGGAGTTTTCTCAAGCCTCCTCAATCTGTTGAAGCAGCCTCCTTGTGGAGCTATGCTAACAAGTTAAAAGCTTGTACCTGTTTAAGCAGATGATAGAATGCTGCATCTAGTTGTTAAACAATGCAAACTCTCTGTTCCTATAAAGAAATAGAAAAATACACACTCTATTTAAGTTTTATGCAGTGAATTTAGCCTAAATTCAATGCTATAAGGGCTATAAGATGTTCTTACATCTTATGTGCACACTTCTGTCCAAGCCTTTTCGCCTCAGTTTTATTTCCCAAGGCTCACTTGAAACACATTAATTCAGATCCTCTGTTACGTTCAGCCTGCTTTGGGACCACCAAAGAGTTGCTTAATCCCTAGGACTGCCCTAAAAAAAGCTGGCAATGGCTCTAAAAACCTATCCATCAGGGAAGGCAAATGGAGCGCAGCACAATTCCAGCCAGACTCCCTCCACTAAGAGATCTGTAAGGGCTGCTATATGCACCATCTCTACTGCAGGGGGAATCCTAAGCCAGAACCAGCAAAGTGGTTGCAAAGATGCGTAAAAAGTAATAGAAGAAGAGTAAGAGCCCCCCACTAACTTCCCACTTCAAAGCAGCTGAAGATATCAAGACAGGGAACAATTCCAATTTCCTCTTAAAATTGTTTTTCTTGCCTAACTTGTAGCAGAGGGTCTTGACTTTTCTCCACTTTACCTGGGATAAATAACACAGGTTACCACAGACGTTACTACCCCTTTTGTGACCTTCTTTAATCAGAGAAAAATGCCTGGGCACTAAATGTAGTTAGCTTGCTGAAATAGCCTCTGCATGCCCTGCTATACATTTTCTCTCCTTATGCTAAGCTTTTGATCAGAGCACACTGAGGAAAACATTACCCATGCAAGCAGCAGACAGAAACTGAAGTAGCTGCAATCAGGAAGAAACAAGCCTGCTTGCCACATTTGTCCTTGAATGTCCCCCAGGTATTACAGGGACAGCTGGTACTGTCACCTATATTTAAGGCTGCAGCTTCTCATGTCCATGACACTTGTAATTTTCCTGATTTGAATTGTTCAGAATTAATGCTTCATATATGATATCTGGCTCTAATTAATACTTCTGTTTGGGAGTTGGTTGTTTTAATGCTTCAGCAAGAACAGGACAGGCATCCCTAGGAACTAGAGTAGTGAGAAATACATGACTAAACCAAGAGAAGGACAGTATTAATGATAAAAAGTAGGACACAAGTATGCAATTAAAGATAACCATAATCCATACACACAAAGAGGACTAACCGTAGGCTAGAGAGCAGTTCAGGCTTTTCCTATTTCCTGGACTCTCATTGACACTGAATTAGTCTCCTTGACTGCACCATGTCACTGGCACGAGGCTGTGCTAACTACAGCTTTCCACCAGTTTGTCCAGCTAACATCCAGGAAAAACTGAAAGATTTTACCACCCTGAGGGGGAAGGTTTAGATGGTTCTGACAGGAAATAAATGAAAAGTGACTGCTCCATCTTACTGCAGAGGCTGTCGGCAGAGTGCACCATTCAATTACAAGCAATAATTAGTTACGGTAAATGAGCTATGTGGAAACGAGGCTTCAGCCAGCATCAATTCTACCCACCCGCAGGATGAAGAGGAATGTTAAAATAAGCTAATTAAATTTTCTCTGGCTCAGCAGAAAGATCGATGTTCTTGACAGCAGAGTGTTCAGCACGCAGCATCCCAACAACCCTCTGATGTGTCACTGATGCAATACAACGCCACACAGTCAGAACCAGAGGAGGTGGAAGCACTCCTCTTGGAAGAGGCAAATTAGGGGACAGAGGCATTCAGCAGGGACATTAACAGCAGGATGGACACGCTTGCAGCACATATTCCAGATGGTCAGATGGCATTTTTACCAAAACCAAACTTTGCTTTGCACTTTGTCTATTCTGCCAGCATTGGACGCGCACGCTAATAGTCTGAATTGAAAACTCCATCACCTCTCTGCTAAAGGTCTACCACAATAAATGTGATTTTAACCAATAGCAGAATACCAAAAATACCAGACAATCAAAATACAGATGCCAGAAGTGGGGAACACTTTTATTGCCCCAGGAATCTGCCGGAGACAGGCTCTAATCAGCATTTCCACCTCTTGCTGACCAAGAAGAAAATGGGTTGTTTCAAAGCTTCTTCCCCTAGGAAACAGAAGAGACAGTCGCCCACACAGAGGCACCCACAGCTCCACATTTAGGGCAGTTATCCAAAAAGCAAGAAGTTAACATTTAAGTGCCTGGTTAGAACCCAGCACCACACGTATCAATAGGGTTTTCCACTTCTTGTAAGCATCTTCTAATAATCACAGTGCAGAGTGTGTTAGAATGGGTTTCTTTTTGTTTGTTTTTCTCCCCAGCCCTCTTCCTTGGGACAGAAATCGCTGAAGAACCTGTCCCAATAAGGCATTCACTGAAACTGGCAGTGTCTTTAGAAGAGCTTTGGGCCCCAGTGAAGGACATGCTGGTTCGTTGATGCCCTGGAGACAGGACTGCAGGGGATGGTGCCTTGGCTGCTCTAAGCATCACCTTTCACAAAGGACAGGGCACAAAACAGACAAGTTATTTTTTCACTCCTAATGGAAACCTGCCATTAACAGACTCTTCAATCTTGAATATGCAAACCTATGTCAGGACATGCAAGCTTATCACAGTGAAGCAAACTCCAAGTCTTGTTCACAAATACGGGCTGGTAGGTGCATTTAGCACACACTTGCTTTCACTGAAGTGAAAAAAGATTCTCCTATGATGAAGACTGACACAGGTCCCGACAGCTCTAGGCTGGATGCATTGTGATTTAGCAGCAAATGGTCAAGGAAACCTGTTTATTTTGGCTCAGCCATTTGCCTGCAGATCGAGCATGTCACCAACTGCACCCTATTTCCTCTGCTGTGTATATTTGAGATTGAATTTCCTTCTTCTTTGGTAAATACTTTGACACCTAGTCATTAAAACTGATAGAAAAAACAGAATGTGCATATACATACACACACACAGCAGAGGGCTGAGGGTCTCTTTCATGCATAGGGTATTTGTAACTATTCTTTGCTAATGTGCACCTACTCCTGCTTCTCCTCTTATTAAATGTTCAAAAACAACTGAATTGATAGATTTATACATTGCATTCATTTTAAAAAATGTATCTGTCTTTCAAAGGAACTGCTTCCCTCTCTTTCGCTGGGTATGTTCGAAGACTCCTGTATGAGCTATCCAACAACACACCTGTTCTGCACAGTTATCTGCAATGAAAATCATAAGGACTAAGTGCATACTTATCCTAAGTGCTTCCACTTGTTCCCCTCAGAAAGGAGTTGTTATCCTGAGGGGTCAGCCTATCCACCCAAGGCCCTGATTCTGCCTTGCAGAGATACATCAGCTTCACCACACTGACTGCAGAAACGCGTATTTAAGATTATAAATTCTGCAGTCTGGGAGCTTGTCTTTTGCTACATATACTCCCAGAGCAACAGGCATGCAATGACAAAAGCCCAAATTGCCACAAATTACTTTTAAGTATTTAGTGCTTTGCCCAATGATGCTGCAAATGGATCCAACCCATTAGCACCAAACCTTTCCACACAGCTTCTTCCTTTTACATGACACTCCTCCTCCCTCCTACTTTCCATGTGCCCCATGGCAGCAGAGGCTTAAAATAAGAAACATTTTTCAAAAGGATGCAAAGATAATCTGGTATCCAGAGGGCATAATTCACTAGGCCTTTATTATTATTCAGTTTCCAAAGTGCTAGGGAATGAAGGTCAAATATATCTGAATTTCAGCTGGTGTTGATGCAGACAGCAAATGTCTTTAAAGCACTGCAGCTAAAGGAGGCAATCAAGAGGCCAGGTTATGCTGCTATAAATTCCTGACCATCAGCAGAAGTCAGCTGCTTACCCTGGCTTTATACGTAGCCCTGAGATTCAGAAAGAACTGTAGCAGATGTTGCCTCAACTTGAGAATCGAGTGCAGTGTCACAATGACTGAGGAAAACCTGCACTGAAATTTTCACCATGAGTTTGAGTGGACTTTGGGCAGCCCACAACTCAGTACTCTTCTCAATTCTGGAACATGTCTGTCTCTGAAAGCTCCCTTAGCAGTACTGTTAGGACCAACCTGATTTAGAAAACAGTTTTAATGCTGCAAAAAACAAGCAATGCTCACCTTGCTAACACAAATTTACTTATTCTAAAAACTATTAAACTGCTTCTGTGTTAAAATGACAGGATTACTCCCAACACTTCCTAATTCCCATTGGTTGCCTGGTGACTACAAAATCCCCTCCTCACTAAAACATCCACATCGAATTTTTCAGTTGGTTAAAAGAAATGTTTAAAACCCTTCAAGTTAAGAGAAGTCTATTCATGGGGAAAAGCATCTTGGTGCTGCTACTGCCTGTCTGAGCAGCTCAGAGCTGTGAAGGTAGAAGAGGCAAAGTCTGGCTTGGTTATGACCGTGAGGAGGAGATGGGGGGGATGAAAAGCTCTCTCAGCATCTTGGGTAACTGGAGCCTGAAATATGCAGCAGGCAGGAGACACTGTTCAATCATTTATGGAAATCAAGGTTAGCAGCGTCAGCACACTTGGCATGAAAGGAAACAGTTTCCTCATCCTCACAAAAGTAACTTGTCTGCATCAGTGGCTGCCAGTAAGGAAGGATTAAAGAAAGGACAAGGAAAGCAAAGGATAAAACGAGTATGTCAATATTTTCACAGCTTGCATACAGCAGCCCAGCTAGGTCCCCAAAGGGGTTTGTTTCAGGAACCTCAGAGACAGAGACAATTACTACATTTGATTAAAATATACGGTGTCTGGCTTTTACAAGTGGTGCCTCTAAGAGTTTACCTGACTTTATAACTAGAGGGGAAAGAAAATGTTCTGATGACAGTTCCTGCTGAGGGCATCTGAGGCATTTTCTCATGTTTACTGGCATAGACCTGTCATTAACATTCCACTTCTCTTAGCCACAACTTAGTTCCTTTGTAGCTGCTCACTGAAGATAGGTCTGGGGACTGTTTTTCTGGTCTTGTTAAGATGAATTTTAATGCATACTGCTTGAAAGGTGTACCACCTGCTATTTTATATATATAATTTATTGTATAATGACTTCCTATAAATTCTTATGATAGCTTAAGAGACTTGCAAAATGAATTGCTGGCCTATTTTTTTTTTCTCAGTTTATCAGCAAAGCAGTCACTGAGTTTCTCTTGTCACTGTCTTTGGCTGCAGCTCTGGCTGGCTCCCCCCACAGAAGAATCTGACCTCCAGGAGAAAGGGTATCATAAGACTCTCACTGCTAATGGAGATGCTGGCATATCAATCTAACAGTTTTTGTATTTGCTTTAGGAGGTCTCATCTATTTCAGACACCCATTAAACAGTTGTACAGACACAAGCCGTATTTTCACATGCTGGAGAGGAAAACCTTACTAGAGATTCCATTCCAGACAGGAACTGTCTGATACAGTCACTGAATTAAAGAGAAACCAGCAACCCTGCAAGCTGGCATCCAAAAGAAAATATTTATTTAAGATCTGGGACTGAGAAATCTTCTGCCTGTCAGGGACATAGCATCCTCACCTCAATATCACACACCAGAAGACACGTTTCCACACTTTGGCCCAGCACCACACACCAGAGATCCCATAGGAAGCTGGAGACTTTTCCATTTGGGACACTGCTTTAGATTCCCCTTGCCTCTTGGGGCCAAGACACTGATAAACACTACTAATAACTTTTAGAAAGTTATTATGATTTTTTGTTGTTGAGTTTTTGTTTGTTTTAGTGGTTTTTTTTCAATTTTTTTAAGTGAACAGCAGAAAAAAACAAACCTACTTCAGAATAAAGGTACTGTACTACATGCATCTTATTAAACACAGCGTTTAATCTGTCTTTGGACTAACCACACTTTCTAAAACAAGCCCAGGTCTTAAGCAGGCTCATGGATACAAATTGAAAAGTGTATGTTGAAATCAGACTGTTCCCAGGCAGAGCTCTTGCAGTGGATAAAGCCAGGATGTGCCAAGCTTGCAGAGAGCTTTCTGTCTCAGGCATGAGGAACAGACACCATCAACAGAGAAAATCAGCCATTGCCTTTCATCTCCTTACAAAGGCTTGACAGCCAAGCTGTTGCAACTGAACGAGTACAGGAGCCTTTCCCTCAGTCACCACAGTAATTCAGAGGGAGGAGAGAAAGAAAGCACAAGGCCTGAGGAGCTGGGACAAAGTGTCAGGACAAAGCGTCACAATGAGACTGACAGCTGGCCAGAGCCACTTCAGCTTTGCTAAGCACGGATTTAGGGAAGCTGTGCATCTGGGTGAGCCTGGCATGAGCACACAGCACAGACTGGCCTCGGGTCTGTTCTGCCTACACTGCCACTCCAGGGACATGCTGCAGCCCAGCAGCCACAAGGGCATGTTCTCAGCTGCCATGGTTGAGCCCTGTCCTGCTGGAGCGGTAGGACATTTGCTGCAGAGGGAAAACAAAATCAGCTCCATGCTGAGTTCATTCCTGTTCTGGGTTCTAGGCTCTCTTGCCCAAAGCTAGAGGTTTCCTTTCCCTACAGCATCCAGTACTGTAACAGAGGTATAGCCCATGCATGGGGTGGAGGAGAACAGACAAGGCAGGTGCAACAACCACCTCCCGAAGGACAGCACAGGAGCTTTTCACCATTACTGAGGGAGCAGGAGGGGCTTTCTGCCACTAAGAAATTAAGGACATATGAGATGGGGTTAGAAAGCAAGAGCTGCTGCACTGGCTTGGCTCCATCCTCTTGCTTGAGGATCCTTTTCTGACACACTAGTGCTCTTCATCCTAAAGATTTTCCTATGACATACCAGGCAGACAGAAAATTTCCTCAGTACAACAAATACCCTAGAGTCAACCTGGTATATCAGAGGAGAGGTGTAATGGAAATGCAAAGTAAGGCAAAATAAAAATACATCACTTCTTTTTTGCCTCAGGATGGGTTTACTTTTTTTGTCAATGTGATATGATAGAATTTAAGGGTGTCAATAAAACTTCAGAAGACGATTCTGATGAAAAAGTAATAAAATCCCCTTTGACAGGTTTGTAGACTGTGGGTAACAGCAGCTTGCTGCCCGAGAGAGGAACAAAACTAAGGTCTCTCAACTGCTGCCTCTAATGATAAGGTTGAAGATATATTCCCAGCACTGTCCCTGGTGCAACAACGGTGTGCAGCTCTATAATCCTGCAGTAACCACGGGCAGCCTTTTCCCACTGTGCCTGTTACAACAAACTACATGATGCCAGAAGAAGAGCAACAGTTCAGGATGCAGGACTGCTCTGGGGAGGCCACATTAGTCTATGACTAGTCCACAGGTTTTTGAATCAGCTGGCTGTATGTTATCTCTAATTTTAAGTGCTCTGAAGTTAACTTTGAGGAGTAGAGAGCAGGCTGTGCAAGCTGTGTGGTACCCATGGAAACTGAGCTTAAGCTGTGGTTTTACCCTAGCATGGATGTATTTGAGGTAACAAGGCCCAAAGCACCTTATTAAATAGGGAGGAGATACAGAAGACATTGGCTAGGACACATCTTCAAAGGCATGGCTTCAATGTTGTGGCATATGCATCACCAGAGACATTCAGGATAAATACAAATGGCATAAAAACATTGCTTAAAGACCTCCATCTGGGAACAAACAAGACAGGTGACGCAGTTCACGTTAGCCAGCGTTTCCAACCTTTTAAAAGAAATTTTAGTACCATACTTTGGATTTCTGCTTCTTCCTTCTGCCCAGTTTAGAGCACTCCACAGAAGCAGTGATGTGGCAGTGCTGACCACATCCCACGGCGCATTATCGAAGTATTACTGGCACTATTTTGGAATGAACCATGTCACTTTTCTCAGGATCATACTGACAGGCCCATTTCACACACATTTCAGTATGCACTTCCTGTGCACAACAAAATTGCAGAGCAAAAGCTCCCAGAGGCTTTAAACCTTTTATCTCTTAAATCACCTCTAAACTGCTTATCTCCATTAGCAATCTGGAATGCAAGTTACCTGTCACAAGGTAAAGGGGAATTAAGTAAAGCAAAGTGTTTAGGTAGTTGACAAGGGGAAGCTTTTTGCTTGCTACGCTGGGGATTTTCCAGACATCTTCTGCTGCCATTTCCTTCAGGCCTGCCCGCAGTCCTGCACCTCTGGAGTCCCTAGAAATGCCCCCTGCCACCACCAGCATGGCCCAGTTAAACCCAGTTAAACTGCATCGCTTGATTTTCTCCTCAACCACAGTCAGCACACATAAAAGCTGACTGTCTCTCCCAGACTGGGGACTGCTGAGGTAACTACACCTGCCATTAAATTCCTCTTAGCATGCATCCTGCTTTGTGGAAAAACTAATAACCTGCTGATGACTTATGTTAATGAGCAATGCTCCATGTCAGAGAGAATACGATACCAGATCAGCCAGGAAGAGACATTTCCACTGCAAAACAGGACTCGCCAGCAGTCACATAAGCAGACCCAGAACACAGAATGGTTGGCACCAGCACACTCACATCCAGCCTTGCCCCTTCAATGTTTTCCTTTCATTCCACTGTCCACGTGTCTTCTCCTTCATCCTTGCTAAACTCTTAAGAGCAGCAAACTCAAGCAACATTTGCCTACCATCAGGCATTTGGTAAGAAATACCAATTCCATGAAAAGATGAGTGATGCTTATGGGACACAGATCCCACAGGTGCCACAGTCATGTGGTCCCAGAGGTGTGACAATAGGAAAATTGTCCAAATAGACTGAAGTATGGTAGCTCTCCAGTTCCTAAGAGCCTCAGTCCCTGGATTCCCTAAAAAAACCCCAAAAAACCCCAAAACCCCAAGCTTTTGTATCTAATAATGAAATGAGGAAAATATTGGCAAAACCACTTCTCCTGCTGTCCTACTTACATGAAATCCCTTGTCTGTTTGCAGTAGAGTACAGGTGGATTCTTTTGATAAGAATTCAGGCACAGCTATCTTGCTATGTGCCGGTAACAAATTTGTAAATTTGTTGGGATTGGGCAGAGACGCCATAAAACAGAATTTCAAGCCGGGATAGGGGCTCCAAAACAGGCTGTGGGTGCTACCTGAGAGGCTGTCAATGCCAGATCAAAACTTCTCTACAAAATGGATATCTAAATAATTTGTAGTCACAAAGTTTAGATCATTATACTTAGCAAGTCTGTTACCCTCCATCTGCACAATTTGTAAAGACCGGAGCTCAATTCCCAGCAGAAACCTCTGACTCCTCCATATCCCTGGGACCCCATGAACACCCAGGTCATTTACCCTGCACAGGCTCTGGGCATGAATTCCACACAGCCTCCTGCAACTACCCACAAGCTGAGCCAGGCTCAGTGCTCACCAGCACCAAGATAACCATCTCCAGAACATGAAGGCACGCAGGACCAGCCTCACAGCTCAAAGCAGCCACCAAGCTTTCCAGCTATGTTTGGGGTTTGAGGGCACTTCCAAGTGCATCCTGTCATTAATCCATTCTGCCTGTCTCCTCTAGCAAGAAATCCTACTTATTTTTCAGGGCTCTTTCCACACAGGATGCAGGCAGCAGGACTGGAACAAAACAATGTGCCCATAAATAAAGCTGATGACACAAGTCTTACTGCTACCCACTTGACCATTAACTTTTATTCCTCCTCTCATTTTTTATTAATTTGATTATTCTATTGCTTCTAAAACCTGTGGACTGGCCTTGTCCACATGCTGTGTACACAGTTGGCTATTAGAGTGATCCTCTCACACTGTGGGGACCCTCTCAGACCCAGCAGCAGCAGAATCCCAGGCTGATTCAGTGTCCCACAGCACGAGCTGATAAACCTGGCTGAAACATGGAGGTTTTCAGCTGGGCCGAGGGGCCAGGCAAGGCAGTCATGCTGCTTCTGAAACCTGAGTTACTGTTTGCTTACTGGGCTACACTGAACCAGGTGGGAATTCCCTAGGAAGATCAGAAATGCTTGGCACAGCATTGCACTGATCACCAATGTCCAGAGCTGGCAGAGATCACCTTGCCAGGCCCTGCACAGTTTCTGAAATGTTTCCCCCATACGAGATATATATTAAAAAAAAAACCCCTCACTGCATATTTCAGACTAGGTCAAATGAAAGTTTCAACTGTGTTTTACTTGGGGTTTTCTTGAGTTTTCCTTCAGAAATTCAAACTATTTCATACTGAATGAATTTTTTCTTCTATTTTCAAGATGTCTAGAAAAGGCATATTAAAAACAGAAAAAGGGGGAGGAATTTTTTAGGAATACGATGTTTTTGAAACCAGGCCTTTTGCAGAAAAACAGTTTTCGTCTTATGAATACATTTTTTTTTTCTGTTTAAAAAAAAAAAAAAGGATTTCAGTAGAAAAACTCCATGAAGCCCAACTGCCTACTTCAACATCAACTCCAAACCTAACTCTAGAAAACAAGACCTTCATTACTTTCCCCAGAGATAAGACAGAATAAACTGACCTTCTTTCATCTGGGAGAATAGTTTGCTGTGAAGACTCTCCCCTGTAATGTATATATTCCAATCATTTGTTTATCTGCAAATTATGTAGTTCCTGTGAAACCAAATGTTCTGTATTTAATAGCTTAAGCAATAAGTCATAAAAGCCAAATTCAGCAGACTGTATGTTATTAAGAAATAGGGATCCAGATGGCTAGCTGAGGTCAAGCTGAGGCCAGCGTGCCCATAAAGAATACACACTTCTCTGTCCTTATTAAAGTTTAGTGGTTTAGTAAAAAAAGGAGCATTTTCCTTTTAGAGCACTCATGTCAGATAACTTTGTTTACTTTAATAAAATACCCTACATCTTTCACAAAGTTTAAAATAATTAGAAGCTGCCAGGAGTGGGAGACCACTATATTGCAGGTTCAGGAAGAACTGCTGGGGTCTTTCTTTTCTTTCCACATACTTAAAAAGTAATGCAAACTTGTAACTACATCTGTTGCAAACCAGAAGCTGTGTTGAGGTTCCTGCAGCAGCTTGAGGGTCTAGAAATACTATAGAAATTATAGAAATGAGTCCCACCCCCTCTTTCACAGCCATTTGCTCTGTTCAGCTGAGCCTGTGACAGCAGCTGCATGTAGCTGCAGAGGATGTGTCAACTTTCACTGCTTCACAGAGCTCAGGTGGCCGATTTTGGGTGCTGAAGTCTGTGCTGCAGCCACTGTGTATAACACACATCAGATGAGGCAGGAACCACCACTGCCTGTCCCTGCCCACCATCTCGCCACTAACCACACCAGACAGTTGGCTTTTTGACAA
The DNA here is from genome assembly GCA_035583185.1 of Anabacerthia variegaticeps. Lineage (NCBI taxonomy): Eukaryota > Metazoa > Chordata > Aves > Passeriformes > Furnariidae > Anabacerthia > Anabacerthia variegaticeps. The sequence continues at coordinate 1,582,785 of JAWWEW010000002.1, read as the reverse complement.
GGAATCTGTAAATCCAAAGGCAACTTTTGGCACATTACAGAGGTTTTGAGCATCAGGCAACATTTGGTTAATGTGAAAGGCCTTGGTTCCAAGCAATAAGTTTGAGATGGGCTGGTAAGCACTGATCCATTGAGGTTTCACCACTTCCAGGGTGAAGCCCTTCACCTCTCCATAGGCTTTGCTCCGCAACCATCCCAAGGCAGGCAGGTGTCTGTGGCACAAGGATTCAGCAAGGCCTGCCTCACATCCTGTTTGGTATTGACAATTCTCAACACTGGACTAATTAAGAGTTGATAACATTTTGACATGAGACTAGTGCAAGATGAAGCAGTGAACTAGAAACCAGAGGAAGTTCAGAGAGTCCTGGTGCACTCTCAGATCCCTTTGGCAATATCCCCTTTCCTCCTCTGAAAGTCCTGGTGTCAGAGACTGGACAAAATAAGACAAACCCACCATGAACATTAACAGCCAGCACCAGAGGAGGTGCAGATTATACTGCTGGCCAAAATGCTCACAGTTCCACTTCTCAATTTTCTATTACACTTTCTCTGATAATTCCCTTTATTTATGAGCAGTTCAAAAGTGTATTCCATTATTTCACTTTAATTGGCTTATGATTAAGCAAACAGGCAGTGCTAAGGAGATGAGAAACCATGGCATAACACAGCAGAAAGCATTAAGATGCCTTATTTCCTCCCTCAAAAAGAACTGTACAGTGCATCTGAAAATACTCAGCAAGTGGCACCACAACCAGAAAAGCTGGGCAAGTACAGATTTCTACCCTCTTGAAACTAAATCCCTGTAAAGAAAATAATTATTTTCTCTTGGCACCACAGGCTTCTGATTGTATCAAAATGCATTAAAATGACAATGCTTTACCCTACGCTGACCTGTCTCAGGAAATGATTTACAGTCTGAAAGCTGTACTTCACTTGCTGGGAACTATATAAGTACCTGGTTAGGTACAGTGCCATGCCTTCTCCAACAAAAGACAACACTAAAAACTAGCACTTTTACGAAGACAGAACAAGTCAAAAATAGTGTTTTGACCTCAGGATTACAGACTCTACAGATCACAGCAAAGCCAATAACACCAAACACCTCTTGGAACAATCTTAAATATTTTTTCCCCTAATTTACATGGCAAACTTGCCTCTTTTTTAGAGCTAGCATGTAAAACTTGAGAAGCTTTCAAAGCAGAAGCTCGTTACTCAGAAGCACATAATAGTTTCCTTGAAACACTATGCTTTGCAACAGAAATACCTTAATAAAGATTTTTAAAACTGACTGAAAACCAAAGGTTACTGACCCATTTAACCACAAGGACTGCAGCAGCCTTCTGTAACAAAGGACTTGGGGTACAACGAGAACTCATGCGAAATGAGTCACACATCGCATGGGAAGTCTTAAAGAAAACTCAGTCATACAGAGACTAGCACCTCTGGCAGATACCTGGCAGATACTTTCTTTACATTCTCAATCCACTTTCAATTCACACATTTGAAAATGGATTCCAAGACGTTATGCAGTAATAGAAAGCTGTTCAAGAACACTTGTGTACAGCAATAAAAACCACAGTGAGATTTCAATTTAAGCAGTGATGCATTTGCTAACAAAATTTATACTTTCTATTTTGAGCATATTACGATTTGAAATCCCACTCTATAGCTCAAAAATTATTTCCGTAAATGTAAAGACATACCAGATCTCCTTAAAAAAAGATGATGAGTCATACTGTTTGGGGATATAACATGATGCCAGAAGTAATGGTCTTACTTCCAACTCTAGAATCATATTCTGCCCACCAATTCACACACAGGAAGAATTGACAACACTTGCAGTCCTCAGTCCAAAGTTCAGGGATTGCTCCTGGACAAATGCCTGTCAGGCAATGAGCTCTGCTGAGGGTAAACTTCTGTTCTAGAAAAGCATAAGCAGGGTGAGTGATAAATCAAAACCTCCTTAGTCAAGAGGAACTGCGAACTTCCATGGCTGTTGTACAGAGGTAGAAAGCCCTGCACATGCTCCCAGAGCTAAAAGAGGTGGCTCTTCCTGTACACCTGATTCCTGTACACCAGATTCCAGCAAGAGATCAGCCAGACACCTATCAGTGCTGCCAGATACCATAGCCATGGGTTCCCTTTGTTGGGACCACAGAACCACTGCTAGAGTCACTTCGTACAGCCCTGTGCATCCTGAGCTCGTGCTGAGCCCTGTTACATTTATGGAGTCAACTCTGCAATGCACCTTACAGAGCCAAACCAGTTCAAGCATTTCTAGTTCTCTTTCTCTATCTTAGGACCAGGGACTAAGGGGCCTGAACTCTGAGAAAAATATTTTCCTTTTAACCACATGGCCTGGAAGGTTTCAATTTTCCAGCAGACTGCTTTTGAGTTCTGTATCTCACAGTTCTGTCAGCTCTAAACTGTTGGAGTGAGTCTAGAGGAGGGACACGAAGCTGACTGGAGGAATGGAGCACAACTCCTATGAGGAAAGGCTGAGGGAATTTGGATTGTTCGGCCTGGAGAAGAGAAGGCTTCAGGATGACCTAACTGAGGCCTTCCAGTACCTGAACAGAGCCTACAAGAAAGATGGAGAGGGGCTATTTAAAAGGGGATGGAGTGACAGGACAAGAGGGAATGGCTTCACACTGACAGAGAGTAGGTTTAGATTAGATATCAGGAAAAAAATCTTTGCTGTGAGGGTGGTGAGGCCCTGGAATAGGTTGTCCAGAGAAGTTGTGAACGCCCCATCCCTAGAAGAGTTCAAGGCCAGGTTAGACAAAGCCCTGAGGGACCTGCTGTAGTGGAAGGCAGATTGGAACTAGATGATAGTTTAAGGTCCCTTCCAACCCAAATGATTCTGTGATACTAACCATCAGAGCAAGCACAACAACCCTGTAGGATCTGATTCTACTTATTTCTAGTTTATACCCAAGTGCCAAGTACATCCTTAACACATGCAGACTACGGCTGACAGAGGGACACCTTACAGCAGACAGTGCCCATACTGAGAAAAGCCATTGGTCCTCAAAGAGTTTAAGCCCAATACAGACAAACAGAAGAGAAAAAACATCAGCTCTTACAATGAACCTGTATGTATGACTCGGAGTCTCTCTGTAATAAACAACTTGTCTTTCAGCATCAGTGCAGAATATGTTCATATATAAGTTATACAACAGGGAAGTTACCTATCTTGAGTCTTCCATAACCTGCCTCCTATTTCCCAGCTGTCCTATTATCACCTGCTCCCTGCCTCTGATTTTTGAGGATTAAACGTGGAATAATTTTCATAAATATTTAAGAACTGTGTTGTATTGTGCTATTGTGTCCATTTTTAAAAAATATTATGAATTGAGGTCAAGTAAGATAAAACGCTTTGCCTGAAAACATGCATAGGCTCTATATAGTACATCAGGGAAGCACATGGAAGATTTTTGGAGTTTCAATCCAAGCTCTAATGACAGAATCACTGCTCGTGCTTAGCTAAGGGCTGCAGTCTTTATATGCAGTAAACAGATCATATGGGCCATAGGCCTGACGTTTATCTTAAGCTCCTTTAAAAGCACCACTTATTATTCAAAGGAAAACGTGTGACCTTTTGTGACATCTCTCTGGAAGGAGCTTTCATGTCTGCTGCTCTGAGAAGATTAGAAGACATGGTGTTTTAGATGCAAACTAAGAAATGTTTCTTATTCTCAGGCATTAAGAAACAGATTTCTCTGGGTTTTGTAGGAATTGGGGAAATACATGAAAACAGGAAATGAGCAATGGAATAGCAGGGAGCTTTGTCTGCCTGCCCCCCTCCTCGCCCCCCTTTCCTCTTGCTGTTAGAAGTCCCACTCTGCTCCTTTTGGGTGCTCAGGGGCACTCTCCAGCTCCATATTTATCAGAAAAAGTTGCTTGGAGACTGAGGGAGGCAGCAGCCAAACTGGAGGTGTGCAACAAATGAAAATCTTGTTCAGTTACCTATTAGAAATGGACAGCCACTTCTTATTCCGCTCTTCCTTCTGGACACACACTAGGGCATTTTGGTGAACACCAGCTTCTCCACCAATAAGAAAGCATGCCTACCTCCTCACTGGACTGGCTGTGGCATGGTATATTTTCTCTCTCCTTCTGGATGAGGGACCCAACTGGATAAGGAAGGAGAAAATTACCTCAAAGAAGAAACTAGTTTAGGTAGACCTCAGAATTTGATCACCAGTACAGTACTTGTTTATGGCAGCAGAATTGTCAGTACTCTCAGAAACTGTAAGGCGCCCGAATTGAGCCCCCTTGAGGTAAATCAGACAGTATGGGCCTTTATTAAGGTTTCACTCCTTCAAACCTCTTGTATCCACATGTTTAGTGCCAATTTTCTCATAGCCTCTTATTACTAAGCTGGCCTATTTCCCAGAAAACATATGCCATGTGAAGCAGCTCACCCCAAATTACTACAAACCAATTAAAATGGTTTTCAAAATTAATTGCCTCTTCACTAAATATATTTTTGTGAAACTGTGTTTTGATCTCCTTATTGACTCTCACAGTCTTTTATGCCCTTGCAACACCCCAGCCATGGCAGCACTAACCCAAAATTACTTGAGGGAATCTACAGGCTTCCCTCCTGTGGCTGAAGAGGCCAGAGACAAGTGCTGCAGACTGTGCCACATCCCAGCTTAATGATGGTGATAGTGGAAGACAGGAATGAAGACTGAGACAGAGAAGTCCAAAGGTCTCCAACCAACAAAGGGCAGTTTGACTTACAAAGGCAGAATTACTACAACACGGTGCTCTTCCATCAGAGGGAAAAAAAGTATGTGAGAGGAGAAGCTGCCACTGAAATAACACTACTAAAAATGTGTGTCTGAATTCTGTATAGACATATGGTGTCCCAATCACAGGCTCTACCAGAAGTAAATACAGACACAGCTCATCCTGAACAAGTGTGACAGCGGGGTCATAAAGTCTGGGAAACAGAAGACTGAATGAATCACCTGTAACCCAGTATATGTGCTCTGTGTCACAAAATAAATAATCAATTTCTTTTAATCAGGCTATATCCTCTTTGTTTTAATTAGGCTACATCCTCCTGCTGTCACACAACCTCTACTGGAAACTGCACTGCTAGGGGAAAACAACCCCTTACATATCAGCAATTACTGGACAAAATAATTTTGCGATATTCTAGTATCTCAGCGGCTCACTCTGCAAAGCTAATGAGGGTACTTTCAATTCAGATGGAGACAGGAGACAACATACTGTGGTCATAGTTCCACCAGTAACAGCTTGAAAAGGTGAAGATGATTTAACCAACTAGCCCAAAACTTTGAGGAGAGTGGAAAAAACAAAGTATGATGAAAAAAGACTGAACACACGCTTGGTATGAAAGTAGCTGTTTAAAGTATGAAAATACTACTACAAAACAATTGCCTGTATTTATGTCTGCACTTGTAATAAACGTGTTTCAGCAATTTTCAGTTGTTAGCAACCAATGAAGAAACAACCTCACCAACTTTACTGCACATGGCTGTTTTTACGGTAAGAGACTAGTGGGTGGTTATATGCCTTGAGGGGCTGGAAAAGGGGACCTATTCTTTTGGAAAAACTTCATGCCATGAATTACTTGTTTCAGTCTTGTTACTGCTAAGAAAAATAAGGTAACTGGTTAACAGAAACAAAAACCCAACCCTAATCTTGCTGCTTACAGAAAAAACCCTAGTAATTTCTAACATGTTCTGAAATCGAGAAGCATGTACAAGGAAGCTAAAGGCCATTCCCAAAGTCTGCACCACCACCACCATTCTTACCTATAAACGTTCAGCTAAGTCCATAATAATTACTGTTTAAGTGCTCATTATGATGTAGCTATGTGAACTATGTTCATTTGCATAAGCATAGCACACACCTAAACACCCCCAACTACATCTTATCCAGCAATGTATGGGATGTCATTGTATCAATTTGCTCTTCTGAAGATGATTGACCAAGAAATAGATACCCCCAGCAAAATGTGGAGACTTTTACAGATCTAAGGGTTTTATTATCCATGGCAGTCATGAGCATTTTAGAGAAAACAGTAATCTGGGAACTAAGCAAGCCAAACCTCTCCTATCTCAATGTAAGTGAATAAGTAGAAGGTGAATTATAGTAGTTAATATTAAACAATAAATTGTCCCATCCTGCCAACATTATTAATGTCACTTTTCAGCATAATGCCAGCCCCTGGCAAAAGACTCTGCAGTGACAATTCCAATTAACTTTCCTCATCTTTATCTCACAGGTCACCTGTTAAAAAATGCATGTTTACTCTGTCTTCTCCCTGAACAAGACTGACTGCAGTGGAGGTGAAGCGATGCTGTAAGTCAAGTAGGTCATGCCATCTCAGCTCTACTTTGTACAAGTCACTCTGCATGTTGTTTGAGCTGGCACCTGACATGCTTCCCTCTCCAGCTCCTGGGCTGAGCTGCCTTATGCCCTGCAGACAGGCTGCCCTTCCTTCCCTTAGCACTGGAAGGGAACACCAAGAGCCACTCTCCTCATCTGCAAACCTTAGCAGAAAAATCCCCCGCTAGCAGGAGCAGACCTTCTCATGTCAGTACCTAAATCAGCCCAGTGCACTCTTCACTGATCAAAGCAGCTCCTTAGGGGTCCAATCCAAAGCCCAGAGAAGCTGATGGAAGTTTTCACTTGGGTTTCAGCAGACTTTGAATCATGTTCTTTTGATGGCATCATATAATTCTCATAATAAACACAAGGGAAGAGGGGGAGAATCTGTTCTAATGCAATCCTGTGTTCCCCTGCCCTTAACGAAGGGGTGGTCAGAAGAATCAGTCTGTTACATCAGGAGTGCTCAGGACCCAAAAGGTGGTTTCAGGAGTCCATCACAAGCTGATTTTACAGCTGCAGTGCACAGTGCAACGACAGCTACCAGCTGAAGAGACAAAGCGGTAATGTGGATATGTTCTCAGGGGAAGCATGTCTCTCCCTCTTGGATGCAGTCATGCACAGAGGCGACTGTAGTTGAGTATTTGCCGCTGTGGACACACTTCCAGTTTGTATCCCTCTCCCAGGAACCGTGTTCTCTCCCAAAAGGGAACTCACACGTAAAAGCTGAGACCACACAGACTATTGTATAGCACCAAATAGGCCTCACATAATACCAAAATCTCTACAGATGTAAGAGGCAGACAGGCTGAAGAGGGAAATGATTCCAGAATGAAGGAAACTTCAGCGTTTCTTGGACATATAACAAAGAAAGTGCACATTTGCTTAATTATCCATAGCCCCTTAATACACATATAGGTCAAATGGTACAGGTTTTCCTTGCAGACAAGCCTGCAAGAACTGTCTGCACACAAACACACACAAATTCATCTCATGCCACAGCAATATTAGATGATTGAAGAAAGAGGACAATCAGCAGGAAGATGAAGCGATGCTTAAAGTGATGAGATCAGCTGTTAGATCTCAGCTCTCCGATCAAGCGCAGAAAAAAAAATAATAGGAACTTCATTGCCTTGAGTCCAGGTGTATTTCGCTTTTTCTGGCCTTCAGAATCAACAACTGGGTCTTTGCTAGGCCAGGAAACAACTAAATCCAGGTCCTCTAGTAACTCTGTCTTGACATAATCAAATAGGATTTGGGTGCCCACAGGAGTTTCATATGACATAAGCACAACACACAATGAACTTTTGGCCCTAAAAGCAAGTTTGCATATGATGATTAAGCAGTTAAAATGTTCACTTTTGGCATTTTAAATATCACAACAAAAGCATTTGCCATTTCAGCTTATAGAAGCAATTGCTAAAGTTGGTGCCCTGCCATGCTACAGGCTTGCTGCAAAAAAACCAAAGAGCGTCACTTAGCATTTTGCACTGACCCACCCAGAGCACATTCTCACAGCAATGCCTTCGATCTATGAATCCCCTGGGAGGACTGGAATCCTTTTTCAAGACCTAGGTTCACTCCTGGCAAGTGACTGACCCAGTCACTCCAGTTTCAAGTGAATATAGGATAGGTACAGGCTTTAGATAACTATACAAATGCATATACTTCAGGTAGCTATCTCAGAGCCTTCAGATATATGAAGGTTTGGGGGGTTTTTCACACATTTTCTAGGAAATGAAAAGTCATGCAGTCAGGCAGAAGAATAGGAATTAAATTACTCAGCCCAAGTTACAGAGCAATCAGTGAAAGATCTAGGAGAAAACTGCCTTCATGAAAGGAATTTTGTGTAACAGTGTTTAGAGAACTCTTAAGCACTGTACAGTTGCCCATCACGTAAGATACTTAAAATTTATGGATTGCTTCTTCATCTCCAACCTCCTCCTCTCCCCCTTCCCAGAAATTTCAATTGATACTAGTTAAGCAGGATGAAATCACTGAGCTTGCAAGGATCACCAGTTGCATGACTGGAGCCTAAAAAGACAAACAAGCCTGAAACACTAAAATGGGGAAAATCTTAAAAGTCAAGACAACCTGAGCAGTATTCAGCAAACATACAATTGCTACAGGATGAACTCCAAGCACCCATTTCTGCAGCCACCCAGGAGATGTGCCAGCAGGCTCCTATACCATTACTGAGACAAATGCATTGCAAATCCTGGGAACAGCTGTCTTCCCAACATTTTTCATATACAGTACCTTGTGCTGGAGGTAAAATAAGTCAAGGGTTTAACCTGAAGGTTTATTTTTTCCAATTTTTTTTTTTTTTACCCTTTAAGGGTAGCAATTGTTCCATTGCTTTGAACTTAAAAGAAGTGTATTTAGTAACTCTGAACATATTTTCATACATGCAATCATGTTGTGTCTCAGTGTTCCCACACCGGTTTCCCAACTTTCAAACTGTTTTATTGTGTGCCTAAACATCTACAATTACTCACATGTCTTTTACAATGGCCCGACCACCTCATACCTGCTCCTGTTTTGCTAAAGCAAAAATGCAGCGGTCCCACAGTCCTTCCTCTTCCAAATGGTGCTCAGGCTGGTGAGGGCAGGAGGAATGAATGTTCATTTTCTACGAATTATTACTCATTGCAACAGAACAATACCACATCGGTGGCCAGTCTCAAACAGAATTCTAAACAGAAAAGCAACTTTCTCTTCCCCTCCCAACTGATGCCTTTCTTTTTGGTCAGTTAGGTGGGGGTTTTTTCAAGACACCGGTTCCTGCTTTAGTTTTCCAGAGAGACTCTGAACAGTCACCTTCGTACAAGAGACCCCTAACACACTGTAGCTGTGACCATGAGCACTCAAAAAGAAATATTCTTGGTCACAGTGTTCAGCTTGCTGATATTCCAAACTATCACCATCATTAACTCACCAGCCCAGGCACAGCATCATAACAACACCTCCTTTAGAATACATCAAGAATGGATTTATGCAGTGCTTATTGAGGCACTTTAAACCTTTTGTAGATGCTCAAGATATCTCTGTGGAGCAAAGATGGAAATGGGCAAAACCAGACCAATACATAACAGCAAAGACCTCAAAATTCTATTGTTGATTTACCCACTTATGTATTAACCACTTCCCAACTTTCATCTCTGGTGAATGAAGGAAGGTTTTGCGAGTTGTCACATTACATGTGCTGGAGGACCTGCCTGCCCCAACCTGTACCGGACTTTGCTATAGAGTGAGCTAAGGCAGTGATGAGCGACGGGCAATGTTAAGCACTTGAGGGCAATTCAGTCATCTCTAGTCTCTGCACAACCACATGGCTACCTGTAGTTCTCAGGAACACAACAGTAGGACGACACCTCCAATAGCTATAGGGGAGCACTGAACTTGCCCAGGCTTAACCTCTGTCTGGGAAAAACAAACACTTCCAGAAATCTTCCAGAATATTCCAGCTTTCTTGCACATATTTAAACTCTCATGACAATTTGTTAAAGGGAAGACTGTCAATTGGCACTTCAATGCTTGCAGACTTTTAAAAAGTCTTGTTGATATTGAGAACACCTGGACAGAACAGATCAACAAAACATGAACTGCAGACTGACTCCTATTTCCACTCATATGCAGTGCTGCAGATCTCCTGCAGCTGCTTCATGTAAGTGGATTTGGACTTGGTCCAGAGATGCAAAGACCTGCAGTCTGCTCAACACTGCCATGCAGACGCTGGAACCAACCACCTCTGTATGAATCAGTACCATCTCCTGACAGCAGGTAAGTAGACTGACTGGGACATGAATGAACTGGAACAACAAACAGTATCTACAGTGTGTTACACATTTGCTGTTACATTTTTATTACTGTTAGCCCACTTGAAAAAGCCTTCAAACCTCTCAACCCTTGCTAGCAAATTTTTTCAGTTCCCTGAAGCATCTGCAAGGCCCAACACTTGTTCTCCTTGAAATCCTGCTTTTTTTCTCCCCTCCTAATATAATAATAACAGGTATTTTAGCTTTCAATGCTTAATCCTCCAGCTATTGTTCATATGGCTACTGTCTTCTGTTTGACGCAAAGTGCTCTATTAAAGCGCTACGATTAATCAAGATGATAAATGCTGCAGTGAGGCCCCAGCTTATCAATCATGTTTCTTGTGCAGAAAGGCACTCGTGTCAAAAAGGGGCAGGGGAAAGCCTCATTTACCACTATTGTAAGTAAGATTATTTTCTGTTAAGAAAAGTGGCAGCTCCTTTATCCCACAATGAATGCAGGCTGACCAGCAGTTTAGAGACCTAGTAAGAGATGGTTAAAGATATTAATAATAAAACAAAAGTTATCCTGTGTGACGGGGGACAGATGGCAGCCACACAATAGCCATCAAGTCTATTTAAACAGATAAGCAGCCTTCCTATGCCCACCCCAGCTCTGGACATATGCTGATTCAAAGACTGGCTCTGGTTCCATGGAGCCCTCTAACCTGAAAAAGGTCCAGAGGTCGTGTTTTTTCCTTCCATGCTCTCATTTAGAAATCTGCCGGTTCTCTCTGTCAAGCACAGCACAAGCAGAGCCCAGGACAGATGCTTCTGCCCAGAAGTGATAAGCTATGCCTCTGTGCCTTGCACATATGTGCTCCAGACTCAGGGACAAAGCAGCACAGCTCTGGGAAAGGCCAAGGAACACGGCATCGGAAACATGCCAGCCAGTCTGGTAAGCCCGGTGCTTCCTCGGGTTTCTGAGACAAGCTGCCATGGATGGCAGAGGGCCACATGAGCAATGTCCATTTCACTTCAGAGATACAGACTTTCTGTTCAGACAGAGAGAATCAGTGACAGACATAGTGAAAAAGGACCAGAAAACCCCAGTGTCAGCCAGGGTGGCCAGAGCAGGCAGCCTGCAGGGAGTTTTGAATGATGGATCAGTGACAGACTTAATTCCACTAAGCAGCAAAGGGGCTCAGATGCAAGGCCAGTTTCTGCTATGGGGAGCATTTTACCAAAAGCAAAAGGTGCTGATGAGCCTGACAAACCAACAGCCAGAGACAAGTGGAAAAGCTGTAGGGGAGGCATTGGGAGGGCTGGTGAGACAGTTTATCTCAGCAAGGTTGTGTGAAGTTTGATGGGCCCTTCCCCCACAGACACTGCAAAACTGGGGCTTTTAATACTGCAAGGATTACTTCAATCCATAGGCTTAACCTTCCTACAGCAAACCTGCACAGATGGAGTGCCACTGTCTTCCACCAGCCAATCTGTCTGCCGCAGCCTGGCGAGGCAGCTCTTCAGGTGTGGCCAGCAGCTACAGCTCCTTCCAGGGGTTGAGGGCCCTGCTTCCCACCTCTCTGACATCCTGCAGTACTTCATCTTTATAGTTACCTGACTCTGATGATCTCTGCAACCATCATTGCTGGGAAATGAAAATGAGTTCAGTTCTCATAAACACTCATGGCTGTAAATTCTCAAAAGCCTTTTTAAGCTTTGCCATAACATATGACTTTCTTTCCCATGACACAGTTTATTACGCAAATATTTCTTTCCCTTGTTTTAAGAAGAAAGGGAGCAGAACTGCAAGGAAGCCTACTAACACCATAACATGAATCTAAAGGTGGCAACTTTTATTTTTTTTACATTATGCACATGAACAGTTTGGGCCCCTCATTACATTTAGTAAACTATTCAGAACAGAACTCCAGGTGGAAAAGGAGAGATTCACATCTGGAACTATCCTCCACTGCAAGGCTAGCCTAAGGCTTTTCAAGTGAACAGTCAATTCCATAGATGCTACATTAGGCCCAGCAAGAGTATTTTTAAAATTATTTTATCAATCTTAGCTCAGTAACAGTATTTCAGAATACCTAAATAATCTTTCCACCTGATGAGATAGAAACAATTATCTCCCTTTTGACAGATGTATAAAGGTAAAAAGAAAAAAACAAAAGAAAACCCTTATACATCCCAAACAATAGGGCTTTATAAACTGAGTGATATTCTGAGTGAGTGACAGAAGGTACACTCCTTTCTTCCCCTCGTAATATCATGGATATAAAGTCTACTTTTCCATATTATCTATGATTATTAACACATATATACACAGGCCAAATTAATATTTAGTTACAGAAAGAAGCTGATTCATTCCAGGAATTAGTTTGTCCATAAAACTTTATTTCAACACACCTCATAGAAGTAATTCTAACTCCAGGACTTGTTCACTGCTATTAAATAGAAGAGTTTGTTTAGTTAGTTCTCCTGCCTGTTTGGATACTGCAAAAAAGAATTTTGAAGGTCATGACAGTGTTATTACAAGGGCTACTTGTAATAAAGAGAGCTCTAGAAAATGCAAACATGAACCCTAATAAAATGTGGGTGAAGGTGTGGACAAAACCACAGTGATTTGAATGGATCCCCTTCCCTATGTCTCATTGCTTTTCTCCAATTTAAAGATTACACACATCGTATTTCCTACAGAAATGAGAGCACACAAAACTATTCTTTGGTGGGTTTTTTGTTTGTTTTCTTTTGGTCTTGTTTCTTTGGGTGTTTTTCTTAATTCAAATCTTTTTAAGTGAGTTCTTTTGGGGAGTTATTCTTGGTTTGCCAACTGCAAACTGCACAGATGTGTTACTTGTACCACAGAGCACCATTTCCATCTCTTCTGTTCTATAATTAATCACTAAAGTGCTCAAGTCTCCTGCTTGTGAATAACACACACATTGGTATTTCAAGTTGTCACACATGCTAGCTGGTCACACAATTGTAAAATTACTTTTAGTAGCTGTACACACTCTTGAATTTACCTTTGCATAATTACTTCCACAAGTGTTTGCTGAAAGACATTTTTACTCATGGACACTAAATACCATCAATCTAAGAAAAAGCACATTCATTTAGATACCCAAGGGCGTTCTGTGTACATTGCAGGGAAGGTTACTGCAGTGAGAAATCCTGCCCATCCCTCACTTTTCCCTTACAAGATCTGCTGTTCTTATCATTAATTACATAACACCAACACTACAACTAATGTCACCAATTCTTATTTTAGTGATTATTAATATGCCTAGCTGTGCTGCAGCCATACTTTGTGGCAGCTTTCCAAGGAAGAGGACCCTAGGCACTGAACACCCATCAAAGGAGAACTAAGCTTCTGCTCAGGGGCACATCAACAGCAACTACGAGTACTGTGAGCCCACAGCACCCACCAGGTGCCAAGAGAACAAACCTCTGTGGATCCCAGTGGGCTTTGCAAAGATACAGAGGCCCTTTTTGTATATGCACAGGACTATGGGGTGAGAAGGGGAATCAGTTTTATATCTTGGCTTTCTATCTTCTTCGAGGGCATTCAGCACATTACTGAGCATCCCAAATTGTTTCTTTATCTTATCATGACTATTAAAAAAAGTGCCATCTTGACTCACTCTGTGGCATCTAGTGTTCCTTCAGCTTTATCATCATGTTGCTAAACCCAAGGAATGATTACCCAACTGCTGTCTTGCCCTTTAGAGATTCAGAGCACACAGTGTAGGATCTGCACACTGGCTCCAGCAGAGCATGTATGACGAGTGAGGAGCTCACTGCACTGCACATTCAACTGCACCTCGTCTCACTTAAAAATTAAGTACACTTGCTTCAAAATTCCTATAAACTTTAGAAAGCCACAGGAGCGGCAGTCAGACTTCACTTGGCTTTTCCAGAGGCCTGAGGAAGTCACCAGAGGAGAATGTCATCAGGTCAGGGTTCTGCCCTGACTGGACAGCTGATCCTGAGAGCAGCCGAGCACCTCCACAGGTGGCCAGAATTACATCTCACTGAAGCTCCAGAATGAGGCCTGGCAACACAGGCACGCACTGGCATACACTGAACTGCAGCAATACATAAGCCCAGAGTTAATATCAACCTATCAATACAGTTATCACCCATCTTGATTCATCATAAACCAGGGTCATACCCTGTTGCTGACATGGAGGACCCTAATGCCAATCCACCAGCCAGCCAGGCCACCACAATCACATCAAGAATTTCCAAGAAGGGGTTTGGATCAAAGCAAGTAAATCCACTCTTAAACAGACTTCAGTTAAACTGTTCCAACTATGGAAATCCTAAAGCAGGTAGTTCTGTCCTAAATTATTAGACATTACTGGATTTGTCCCTTCTCTGACCCCACTTTGGGGTGACTGTTACTGCAGACATGGTTTTTATGCCTCTGCATTCAGACGGAAATGAAGGCAAGCTGGAGTTATCGCTGAGTTTGCTCCCCAGTGGGCTCAGGGCTGGATACAAAGGATGAACGATGCAGTGGTGCTGCATCCCAGACAGGGCAGCCTTGTTTCTAGGACCTAGAGTGCCCAAAGGCAGAGCCTGATCAATCTCCACATCCTTACAGCCTTGTGGTTTTCACTCCTGCTGCCCCTCCTCCACGATATCTCAGTCTGAAATATTTTAAAAAACTAAGGGAGAGGGGAAGGGTGGGAACGGAAGATTCACATGGACAAGAGAGGCTTCAAACCCTGTGAAATTCCAAATCAACTCTATTGACATCTTATATTGCAAATCAGCAGCTCAGAAATGCCAATAAAAACCTTTCTGATGCTCACAGAGGATGTAAGACAGAGTTGCAAGAGAGCAGCAGTCCCTGGCCTGTGCACTGCTGCCAGACCAACACTAGACTGCTGACCAACACTACAGCCCAGCACAAGCATATACAGGCAGGTGAATAGTGCTTCTGGCACTACAGAGCAGAAAGAATTAGGTGCTTTCCCCATAGTAAAAATGAGACACCAGTTCGGCAGAATTTCCACTGTGGTATACTGCCTGTGCTTGCACTGTGCTGCCCTGTACTTGGAGTTGGCAGGGATTTGTCAAGGAATTTTTCATAGAGATGCGTTGTGACTTTGTTTCCACATCTGTAATTCAAGCACCTGAAATGGGTGTTTGAGGATGTGACACATGCAAGACCCCAGAGCTGTCCCATGTCCCTTTCTCTCCCCTACCAAATGCCGGGCTATGAATTCCACCATAAGATCAAGTTTTTCAGTATCAGATGCTACAATCCTGAGCAACAGCAGCACAGTGCTCAGGTCCCTCCAGGCATGAGGATGGAAGCAACTTGGGAACTAGAGAGACACAGACAACTAGATTATACACGGACACTTAAATCATATCTCTATGATCTCTCCCCCAACTGCTCTCTATTTCTGTCGCTAGCAGTCATGAACCTCTTCCCCTTGATGATGAAAAGCCTAAAGAAAGGCACCTCCTTAAATGTGACTCATTTTCTTTTAGGCAATTAAGGCACATATTTGCATTTTTAAGAGAAAATATACACATCAAGTAAGAAAAAGAAGAGATGAACCCAATTTACTAACCACACATACTGAAAAATCACCTTATCGCAAGAAACAGGATGACTCAGAAAACATGTAAATAGCTCCTGTGATTTAGCACTGACTGACACCCAATGCGTTAAAATAAATTGCCCATGATTTCTCTCAAGCTCCATGCTAATGCACTCCACAGAACATCAGTGAAAATGCAGCAGTGCGTAACTATCTAGAGGCTTCACCTGGTGGCAAATAATGGAATGAATTGTCCCCTGACCAGGACAGGGAAAGGAAGTTAATCTCCAGCCTTTCAGGGAATGTTCCAAGGTTGTAAAGCATGAGTCAGCAGCACTGCTGCTGTAGAGGTTTTTCCCTAGCATGCTACTGGCAGCATGATCTCTTGCCTTTCCCAGCTTTGATATGCCAGCTTAGTGTCCATTAGGAAACAGACACCTTTTGCATGAAATGGGACAGATCAATTGATTGCTATTGATTCATTAACATCTTAAATATCATCACTGACCCGTACGATTGCCATATACAGCAAAGAAGAAGAAAGAGTTCAGTTGATGGGTGAAGCTGGGAGAAATCAAGTCTTTTACTAAACATATTTTAACCTTTTCATTGGTACTGCTAGTACAGTAATACCACATTCACCCTTGTTACTGCAGCCAAGACAAAAGTCATCATACTAAGTTTCATGATCAAATCCAAGGATCTCAATCATTTTGCAAAGCTGATGAATACTTCTCCTGAGAAATACATTGGCATTTCTTTGTATGTTTTAGAGACAGAGAAAATAAGGAAGAGAAGGAGGATACAAACTTTTAGAAATTAACCTGACGGTTTACAGGTGTTCACAGGAACCACAGGCCTGCACCTATTCACTTCTGCCTCCCGTTGAGGTCATGTCAATTGAGCTCCTTGTCAAGTTCATCCTCCACTGGATTCTTGTGCCTTGATGATTACTTTCTTGGAAGGTTATAGAGGGCCCTTCCTAACGTTACTAAACCAAACTTCTGCTGTCTAGCTCTTAATATTTAAATCTAGCTTGACAGAGAATTAAGGACACAAACTTATTTTCTTCCTAGAAATGAAAAACAAAACTGAGTCCTCCCCATAAATGAAGAAAGCACTGCCATAACCTTGTCATTCTCTGGGACTGATCTTCCAGACAGGCTGCACATACACACCGTGGCTGGCCAGCCAGCATTCCAGAGCAGCCCTAAAACACACTGTGTCCTGCCCAGCTGACAGCACAAGGCCATAAAGAAACTGGGAATGGAAAATGTGGCAAGGAAGGAGAGGACAAAAGACACAAACCCATAGAGAAAGAACTTTCATCAGGGTATGATACATTAGCTCCAGTCTTACTCACAGAAAACCAGTTTTGTGTGGATTACGTTTTCTATAGATAATAACTTTCGAGTCCATTGACCAATTTCAGCCTGCTGTTACAGAGGTAACTGTCTTCCTACAAGTCCCATGAAAACAGACATTCAAATACAAAAGGCAGACCCTGCAACTGACCCCGTTCCTGTCCCAGCTGAAAGAAAAGCCATAACACAGGACCCTTATTTGTCACCAACCAGTTTGACTAGGGGACAGCCTTTCTGATCAGTAAAATGGCAAGAAAGTCTTCACTTCATCAGGCACAAGACATAAATCACAGGAAAGTCAGCACCATCCATTCCAATGCTCAAACCAATACTTATTTCATGTAATCATACGACAAGACAACATTAATCCTGGTGATCTAACCGTAGCACTAGTAAACAAACCGAGAATGTTGAAACCCAGCCTGGATCAGCCATAAAGCAAACTTCCTCCTTACCTCCTCCACGAGGGCCATCACAAGTGTGGTTAAAAAAATGGATGAGGATCTCAGGACAGGGGAGATAGGGGGGCCCAAGCTCATTCCTGAAGCCGCCCCCTGCAGAAGAGCCCTGAGAATGAACTGACACCATGCATTTCTTCTGGATGCCTTTGGCGCATTTGGTCCCCACATCTTATGTTTAATTGCAGGTGAGTGCCAAACATCACGTCATCCTGGGTGCATGCCCTGGAGTCCACAAACTGTAATCCAGCACACCTCATTGCCACTGCATGCTCTGGCTTCTGATACCTTTTTCTATCAGCTGAAAAAAATGTTTTTCTTTTGATATTCCAAGCCATCTTACACCACCCCTGTGGCCATAGGATTTTTAAGTCCTGTCAATCTAGAATTACTTCTCTTCTTACAGCACAAGTGCCTTACCTTTTCTTCAAGAAAATTACATTGTATGAAATAATTTCCATTTTTGCCAGCACAACATCTCATTTTCTTCTTTGTAGCCTGAAGGAATGATTTGTAACATGCATCTTAAGGACCCAGATCAAAGGAGGAGGTTAAAATGACAGATAAATCGGAAGTCTAAGAAATGTGTATTTTCATATGTATATGTAATGAAAAAACCCAACAGTCTTCACCAACTCTAATTTAATAACAAATAGCTGATGCCCTTTCTTTGTTTTTGGGAGACCACTGAAGACTGATAAGATGCTGTGCACAGGAGATAACAGACATTTCCATAGCAGATGAAAACCATTCATCTGAAGGGATCACATTGTCAACAAATTGGATTCATTATCTGCCGATACTATGAAAACTAGGCAGTTATATGAGTCTGCTAACAATGTCACCATTTCTATTCATTTCTATTCCCCTTCTCCAATGCTGCAGCAAAATCTTGGATTCTGACATCAAGCCCAGCAAGCAACATTAGTCCTTGAGACAGAGTTTGCAAAACATTAATGAAATCAGAATGAGACTGCAGTTTGGCTTGTTGCCCTTGGATAATGGAAGTGAAATTAAAAATAGAGGGAAGAGAAGCGACTTGCTCTTAGCTAAAATCAGATTGTTGAAGGCATTTTTCAGGAATTAAAGCTTTTTCTACACTACCTATTCAAGGTTTTTCTGCTTCAATGAGTCTAGTGATAACTGATACCAGGAGGAAAGAGTATTAAAAGCAACTAAGAAAAACTAACAAGTAAAGCATTCCTTTCAACAGTTTCATTTAACCAGGAAAATCTATTAGGCAAGAAGCCTTCTGCCAAGGGCAGAAAGAATACAAGGGCCAAGAAAAGAGAAGACAAAGAATAGAATTGTATATAAGAAAAACAGGAGAGACTATCCTGAAAAATTCACAAATGCTTTCCCCCAGGAAGCAGCACTTATCAACCAGCCCTACCAATTTATTGCATGAAATTGATTATTCATTTCCTTTCTGAGGGATGCATTGTTGTGCCCCTCATCCTTGCCAATGCCCAGGTTCTGGCTTGGGGTTCTTACCTGTCTGGGAACCTACACTGGCCATGTCAAGAGTCCAGGCTTTCTCACAAGTGAAACATAACTGCCTTTCCTGAAGAATTTCTTGGGTTTTTTAGTTTGGCTTTCAGAAGGCCCCCTGAAAATTCAGACTAAAGACATGCACATTTTGATTGCTGCTCTACAAACACACACATTCCCTCCAGGTCTAAATGCAAGGCTAAGTACGATAACCTGTAGGGCACCTGGGAAGAACAACACATCATAAAGTCTGGTTTGGTAGGTGTTGGGTGAGAACCAGTACCTGAGAAGTTAATTTAATATGGGTATACCTTTCCCCTTCTCTACCAAGGTGGAGGGAGCAGATTTTCAATTCTGCCTAGATTTTTTTTCAAGTGCACAGCCCCCACTGCAAACCAATGAGATCTGTATTCCTTAAATACCTGACATCTGAAAGTTCATTAAGTGACTTTGTATTGTTTTCTATTCTGCAAGGTTTTATCTCCTTCTTTCCTTTATGGCATCAAGGGTTTAAAGCAACCAAAGCCAAAATGTATTAGGAGGAAGAGGACAATAAACTACTTCTCCTGGGAACTAGCAATAACACTGTCAAAAAACCCCAGCTTGCTTTCTTCATTTTGATACATAGACATAATTTCGGAAGTGCCAGGGGTATGTCAAAAAAAGCCATCAGACAGATGCTCGCCCCGTGCTGTCATGTCCTGCCAGGCTGCTGAAAAAACCATAGAAGCATGAAAGCCCCGAGCTGAAGTACACATACATTTTGGCAGCAGTGCACAGGTTAAAAGAAGTTTCCCTCTTCCATGGAAGTGATACAGCCTGAATTCAGCATTATGCTTTCCACTGTGATAGACTGTACCTGCTCTGAGCAAGCCAGAGAGTTTAACCCTGTCCTTGCTGATGTTAAAATCAGTATTATGACACCCCCATATCTGGTATAACAGGAGACAGCCCTGCACCCTCACTACACTAAAGCAGACAATAGACAAGTACTAGGGTTTGTATCTCGCCCTGTGGTAGCTGCAGCTGAAAGGACTCATTAATTAGCTGGAGCATATGCATACACATCAAAAATAACTTTACAGTGCCTGCCAAAACAATTTGAAAATCTCTGCAAAGCTGTCACGAAACACAGCTGGACAAAATGAAGAAAAACAACTATTGTTTAAATCAAAAAACAAAATAACAAAGAACAGCCCACGCCCTGCATCACATTCATTCCCACACTGAAACAGAGGTGTCCTACCTTTCCAATCGGTGAACAAGCAGATTCCAATCAGCGTGCTGTGTCCAAGACTATATGCTGAAAAATCTGTTAATACAAAACAAAGGGAGGGGCAAAAAATAAACTGAAAACACTTAATTTTGGCTGAAAAAGAGTTTTCAGCTCTAAGAAAGGTTTTTCTTCTATCATACAAAGACACAGATGCATAAACATAGCCATATAAGCATGTGTGTATGAAGGTGTGTGTACATATAACTCACATTATGCATGCATCAATATATTTAAAAACAAACCCACAGAAGTTTATTACCTATTCATTTTAATTCATCCAGAGTGCACCACTACAGAATTTAATCTACAGCAGATTGAATCCAAAAAGCTTCAGCATAAAGGTATAATTCTTTAAAATTCTCAACAAAAAAACAAAGCTGACATTTTTAAAATAAAATCGTTACCAGCTCACATGCTGCCATACCACAAAAGCCTATCCTTAAATAACTGCTGCATAATCATTCTCCTGGAGTGCTGTTATCCATCCGCTCGCTGCCTATCTCCAGACAGACGCAGTCTGCAAGCCACCAGCTTGTATCGACCATGTGTACGTCAGGAAAAGGAAAACTGCAAATTAGAAGAAGTCCCCGCAGTGGTGAAAAGGAAAAGAGGGTGAGTGGGAGAGGAAGAGGGAGTTCACTGGCCACAGAAATTTCGAGAATGATGACAAACCAGCAAGCTCCGCCATCATCCACTTACAGTAGGATGCTGCACCTCGCCGCTGCTGAAGCAGTTTGTCAAGGGGTTGCTGGTATCAAATGCCTGACTGGCATTTTAATTGCATCCAGCCAAGTGTGTCTCCAGGAATCGGGCCTTTAATCCTATGAATATCATCAACCGGTTTCTTTTGTGCTGCTGCCAAACACACACAGGCACGCACTGCACACAGGCACCAGCACACCCGGGTTCCACCATGATGCCAATCCAAATCCTAAACGGGTTTTATGGACAGTACATGCTGAAAAGGAGGGCTGGAGGGATTTAGCATTTTCTACATTATGGATTAGGAGGGCAGTTCGCTCTCCCCCTTTATTTTTCTATCTGATGCTTCTGTTGGCATGTTGGAACCAGCCTGACTGTGCTGTTATCTGAGCCTTGCATTTGCTTATTCACACCAAGGGGAAATAAAAGAAGGGGAAATGCAGAAGTGCTGCAGGACTGTAGAGGCATGTGGGATAATTCAGGACTAATACAGGAGCAGAACAGGGCTCACTGCTCAGCTCAGCTTGAAACCAAGCTGCTGTGAGGGTCCAGTTTTGCTGTCCCTATTCAGCTGTTATGCCTGCTTTGATCTGATCTGATCTCATCTCTCTATTCCAAGGCTTTCTCCAAGACAATATTAATCTTGGTAGGAAAAGGGACCTGTGAATTCAGAAGCCACCCAGTGCTGTGGGAGGAGACAGTGCAACTGGGAGGGACAGCCAAGAAGGGGTAGAGGAATGAATTTTTAAGAGTGAGAAAAAATTAAAAGATGAACTGGTTTGGTTTTGAGCATTGGAAGTTTGTAATGAAGCGGCATAAACAGTGAAGGAGCATTCAGGAATAACCAATGAGTCCAACCACATTCTTAAGGACTGAGGACAAGCTTAAATTTCCCTGCAGTCAGGACACACAAGTCAATTAGATCCACTTTGCAGCATGAAGCTGGTGCTTCTCAGTCCCTGTGACAGCAGAGCACTTGACAGGGAAGGATATCAGGAGGAAAATGAAGTATCTCCCTATCACAAAGTTTGGGAGAGCTCCAACAAAGACCATTTACCTCTGAGGAAGGGACAAGGGGTTTTCAGGAAGGAGTAACAATTTTTCCAGCAATTTCCAGGGCTACTCTCACAAAATTTTAGGGGTAGAGGGCTGCAAAGGGAATTGATCCCTTCTGTCTTTCCCCACAAGCATGACAAGACAACCTCACACATCCATCAAATTTTGTGTCAACCAGAACTTCCACTCTTATTTCTATAAACAGATCTTGGTGACTTCAAAACATCCGTCCTGACCTGCCAGTTTTTCTCCACTCTCTAAACCACTGCAGTGGTCAGGAGGATGAAGAAATGGAGGAATGTAGCCCCAAAGACAGGCTGTATGGGACCAGGATGGCAGCAGAGCAGGTACCACAAAACAGCAAAAAGGCCTTTGGAAGGAACAGAAAAAATGAGCAAGAGCAGCACTAGCGCATTTCTTAGACCTTTCCTCTGAAAAAGCATCCTGTGACTCACTGGAAGGGGTGCCTGCTGCTGCCAAACCTCCCACTGCAGAGCTCATCCTCTCCAGAAACCAAGGAAACCCTAATCCTGCCCTCACCTTCCTCAGCCTCACCATTTAACAGTTTGTGTTTGTTCACAGCCTTGCTTTGGTCCCTCTCCCACTTCTACAGCTCCCCTTCACAGCCACACTTCCCCCAAAGCAACCACGAGCTCTGGGAGGTCCCAGAAACAACACCATGGAGTTGGGATGGTGGAGGGATAGCAAGAAGCCCTGAAAAATGTCCTATAATTTCTCTCAGATGTTCCTGATGGAACTCACGTGGCTCACAAAGGACAGTTACATATTGCCAGGCTCTGTCCTACAACCTGAAGCTGATGGATAATTCTTCAACCAGCCATCCAAGTCTCCTTTGATCTGCCTATGCAAGCATTTCCAGGGACACAATCTGACAAAACAGCCCATGGCAAAGGGTTTCATCATAAAATACTGTAAATAAAAGACCATCTTAATCATCAAATTTGTCCTGGCTGCCCCACGATATGTCTTTCACACAGCTATAAAAACATTTCTGACAAGACAAAGGCACAGGAGACAGGGATGAAGAGCCTAATCCAGGTAAATGCTGGAAAACTGACAACGCTCAGCCCTGCGATTTAACCTCATGTTTTTCTGGCTCAGCCACAAAAGCATGAAACTCATCACATAAAACCAATGCACCCCAACACAGTGAAAATACAAACAATAGGAAATCAAAGTTCTGCAAATGTTTAAATTACATTTTCAAGCACTGTACCTCTTGAAGAGGAGTAAAAAACATTTACTGTCTCAGTAAAGGACATGGTAAGACTCTGACTGAAGTCTGATCCAAACTCTAAAAGATTTCACCTGTTCAGCTGGGTTTTTCCTGTTTAATTCTGATATTCACACAAGATAGTGTTTCATTAGTGCACTGCAAGAAGGCTTAGAAAATCCAGCTGCAAACTGGGTCCCTCTCCGCCAGATGCTGGGCAGACCAGGAGACAGCTTCCATTGTAACAAAGTACTAAGAAGAGTCAAAACCCTAAAGAAACAGGGGGATGGTTCTCAATTTCAGGATAATGAAAAAATAAACAAACAAACAAACCAATCATGGGGCTTGGGCTTACCCAAGGTCACATACACTTCTGTTCCCAAACCAAGCAAGATACTTCCAGAACCTCAGTCTAAGATTCTTCCACCAAAACCACTGCTGAAGTCTTGCAAGCAGCATTTAACAAAGGACTTGTGGGTTGGTTGCTTCTTTTTTAGCAAAGACTGGGTGAACATTTTATGCAATGTCTAAAATAGAATCCAGTATCATCAGTGATGTAGATTAAGAGGAATAAGTCTACTGAACAGGAACTGCACCACTCTGGTAAAAATAGCCCAGGAAAAGGGAATTTTCCTTTCATTTGCTATTGTCTCACCACTTGAAACAGTGCTGGGGATGGCTGCCTGCTGGAGAGCTTGGGAGGAGACAGATGCTTCACCAGACTGTAGATATTATCTGTTCTTCTGCAGCAGTAATAAACACCAGACTATCCTATTTTACCTGCCATTTGAGGGGAAAATTTGCTTTTACTTCCCCGTCCTCCCTGAGGCGGGGAGAAAACCAAATAGAAGGGCATTAATCAACTCTAGAAAAACACATGGAGTACAGGACACCGGCTCTTTCACCAGGGCTACACCATGAGAGAGGCTGAGGCTGGAGTCACCGTCTGTATCTCTATGGTTACTGACAATGGAGAGGATGGGGAGGAGCTGGGAAAAGCTGCAGGCTGAGCTAGCAGCCTCTGTGGGTGTAAACGATTTCAAGGCAGGTTAGAAAGTCTCAGGATGCAGGGGGACCCTGGTTTTGGTTTCTATCTTCTCCCCAGAGGAAAAGCATGCAAGGGCTGATCTATCCACCTCATGCAGCCCCCCTCCAGGGCCTTCTCAATAATGTTGTTTCAATCTTTATGGGATTCACCTGCCCTTCTTCCAAGCCTAAAATAGGTCTGTACAAGTGACATTGCCCTTTCCCAGCATCCCATGCAAAGGCAGCTCTTTATGGTGAGTATCATGGCCAGCACCCATTAACCTATCCACTGATACAACATGGACATCTGTGCAGCATGGTTATACAAACGAGCCTTCAAATCCCAGGTAAATTATGTCCTGTCTTTCCCCTACTCCTGCTTATTTGTTTCAAGCTTGTCAGACAGATACTTTCAGGAATGATCTCTCTGCTGTGAATCCACGCTGACTCTCCCCAACTATATAACTGATATGTGGAATACCTAGAAAGGGATCTTCTATTTCACTCTGTGTCAGCATGTCACTGAAATCAAGCTGGAAGATGTAGGATATTTAAATTCTCCGAGGCCTGCTTGTCAGAACAACTAATTCTGCACTGAACCCTTTGAAGCCAACAGATAAATGTATTCTTTGGCTTCCTTAGGAAATTCTTAGTTTCTAGCTTAGAGACCAGTGAGAACAGAAGAATAAGAAAGCAAAATTCAAGGAAGGTGCCTGCTAGTCCCCAAACCTTGTATGTATATGTGGTACAGTTACTAGTAAGTGTTGTAAGGGAACCTTTGTATTGTTACCCCAAAATAAACCATCACCTTTGCCCTGAGTACTGTATGTGGAGGGAGACAGCAAACCTCCATCTCACAGAACCACTGAAACATCAATACAGCCATCTGATGTGTCCCAGTCAGCACACCCTCCAAGTGCCTTGTCACTCAACTGTCCCTGGAAGACAATCTAAATTTTTAGTTGGTTCTCTGAGCCTGCAATATCAAAAATAATTGACAGCACCAACCCTCCCACAGAAACCAATGCCACTTGAGAGTGCCACAACTTTTCAAGAGACCAGATCACCGCACTGCACACATCCATGAGCACAAAGTCTTCAGAGGCTCAAGACAGGCCTGTGCAGTCAACACTGCATTACTGGGAGGCTCAAGGCTTATTTGTGCAAACATATGCTGTCTCGATGGGTGTGACACACCATGTGCATCTAA
Organism: Anabacerthia variegaticeps; assembly: GCA_035583185.1. Lineage (NCBI taxonomy): Eukaryota > Metazoa > Chordata > Aves > Passeriformes > Furnariidae > Anabacerthia > Anabacerthia variegaticeps. The sequence continues at coordinate 1,557,272 of JAWWEW010000002.1, read as the reverse complement.
GAGACACACTGACCATTCCTCCGTGCTATCACGAGGCTTATGACTAAGAAAATATTGCAGGCAGAAGCTCTACCACTTGCTCGCATCTTTTTTCTCTCCTGGCCTACCAGTGGGGTGATGAATCAAGACAAACAATTGTTTACAGAAAAATATCACCGCTACTGTAAAAAATTTACTCAAACTTCAGTTTGTACTTCACTTAACCACGTAATGCTCTTCAATTAACTGTCATATCATACCTCATAACAGAAGTCTTAACTATTATTCTATATTAAATTTATAAATAAAATATTTTCAACTAATGAATCATTTGTTGAAGCAGGTTTTGCATAATGTGCAATTAAAATATAAACAGAGCTGGCATGGTCTTAAGGACATGTAAAGCAGTAACTGCAATATAAAATACACAGATTTATATGTTTTGTCTAATCATAGGTTTTGAATGGTATTTCAATTCAAACCCCATTTATGTTTAGGAAAACACATACTTTTTTTGCAATCGGTGGGATGTTGGTACATAGTTAATGCAGTAGTGAAAATGGTGGTTTTCCTCAAACAGCTGTTGTCCTGTTCAGAGAAAAGGTATTTGCTCCTTAATTTAAAGATCAATGTTCCCTCAGAGATATCTTCCCTAGCAGCTCAGTACTGCCTTCCTGGAAGCTGCCAGCTGGTTATTTTTTCTGATGTCCACACTTTACTTCAAGAAATTTTTAAAAAACTCACTGCTGTTCCTCGACAGCAAAACCAACCAGACAGGCAATAGAAATTGCAGTAACATGTAGTAACATGTAGCAGAATTGGTTTGAACAGCTTCTCACTTAACTGCACTTTATGTAAGGAAGGCAGTCAGGCAGAAACCCACAAAGAGCTCCCAGCAGCTGAGCCACCAGAGGGGAAGCAGCTCTCTTCTCGCCTCAGAGGAGAGACAACAAAAGCTGTCTTCAGAGAATGCAGCTGACTGCCAGCCTGACCCACATGGGCTCAGAGGTGGCACTGACAGTATGATGCAACAGCTTTTTCCCCTCTTCACATGAGCATCCAGGTCCTCTGCATGGGGATGAGCCTGACCAATAGCTGTCCCTTCACAGACTTCATGTTTCCAGTAAAACCAACCACAATTAACAGCCACTTGGACTTCTAATACACAGCCCAGCTAAAAGAACCAGCAGCCCTTCTTTGGGTTCAGTGCATTTGGATCAGAATTTGTACTTATGTACACTCTTGTAGCACTTACGGTAAAGGCAAGGAGGGCTGGTGTTACAGAGACCATCTTTGCAGAGGACCCCGTTGCAAAGGGCTTCTTAATTCTGACTGTCGTGTTTACTGTGAAATGAACAGAACAGATACTGCAGGCTAATTCATTAGCTGCTTATGATTGATCCTTGCTTTCATCACCATAAAGGCGGATTTCCTGTGGTTAACATAATGATCGTAATTCCCTCTTTGCTTACACACATTTCAGTCAGACATTGCTCCACCGAGTCCACAGCACAGTTACTACATCAAGACTAAAATGGGTTTAATGCCTGGAGACCTGAATTAGGTAACTTACACATAGCTTTCATTCACCCTGATCTCACAGTGCTGTCCAAAATTATTTTTAAGCTATTTGTACATGCGAATTACTCCCCTCATCTCTACCAGGTAGTTGCCCTGAGGGTGAAAGGCAGCAGATGTTTTGCAGTGCTCAGTTATGCTGCCCACAAGCTCAGGGTACAAAGCAAACAGTGTCACATACAATCGCCATCATCAGGGAGACTTTTGGGAGGTGTAACGTGATTATTGTCAATTCTGGTTTATCAGAATGGGGTGGAAAATCTGGAAGTCATTAGGCAAAAGGGAATTTTGGATAAATGAAGGACCTTGAAACTTATCTGATATACCTCAAGGGATGTGACCTTCTTTAAGATGAAGTAGTACTTTGATCAAAGGCATTATAGATGACAGGCCCAAAAGCAGCACTGCCAGTAAGTCAGGGAACTTCTCCTGCTGCTTCAACAACTGCCAGAGGAATTCTTGCTACTGTAAGCCATCCAGACACTGGTTTACACTGTATTCAAAGGATCATACTGTTTAGCAGACAGTGATACCACGGCAACACTAGGGCACCAAGGAGAGTATGATCTGATATTAAAAGGGTGAAAAGCAGAGGTGAAGATGGAGAGAGAAATTGCCAGTCTCAGCTTCTCTACCATCCTTCCCTGAGTTTCTTTGGAAGATTTCCATTCAGTTTGGCAGGCAACAGGAGAAAGAATGGACAGCTCAAGAGATAAAGGTTTATGCTCTGTGCAACTCTCATAAGATACACAGAACCAGAAAGGAAAGACAGAAATAAGCGAGTTTAGCAGCTTTAACAACAAACTCTACCAGTACAGAGGAAGAATCTGCTAAGCTTTCTAAGAGCCTCAATACTCAAAAATCACACAAAAAAACCAGAGATGAATGCCACATAAATAAGGGACAGCAAAAGCACAGGAATATAATCAGAAAAGCTAAGGAACAAACTGAATTACAATTGCCAAGGAACATAAAAGGCAACAAAAAAAAGAATCAATGTGATCTGAAAAGCAGACAGGACAAGTCACGGTTCAGCAGAGAGGCACAACAAAGATGATGCACAAATGCAACATTTGTCCAATTTTCACAAGACCAACAGCGAGCAAATACCAGACATGATTATTTTAAAAAGAAGCAGAGCTCCAGGTTAGAATAGTAAAGAGCAACTCAAGAAACATTCAAAGCAAGATAGATGCAGCTTCGAAAGTTGTGTGAATCCTCCCTGACTCACGAAGAGTATTTAAGGTTTCAGAACAGATCCCAGACAAGAGTCTGCTTTATCTTCACAAGTATCTTTCCAAACATCATACTCTCTCTTGAAAGGTCAATTACAAGCCAATCAGTTAAATGTCATCTTCACAAAGATTTTGGAGAAAATAAACAACAGAGTAGTTTACAAGTGCCCACAGGATAAGAGTATGACTTAAAAATTACTCATGGCAATATAAGTTTGTCAATAAAAAATGTCAATAAGCTCATCTCCTAATTTTGTATTTATAAAATTCATGTTTCATCCCAAGTTAGGATGAGTTTGTCACAGGAAAGCATCTCTCAAAACCAAGATCCTTGCAGCGTACTGCAGAGCAGTTCCCAGTTCTAAAATCAAGGAGGGAAAAAAAAGACTGAACAGAGTATTAAGACACAGGCCTCAAACATGTAAGTAAACAGACCAGGAATAAGCAGCTTGGCAGTAGCCTGGCAGCAAAAGGCTTACCATGGGGGGAAAAAGGCAAATCACAGTTTTATTTATCCTAATAGGGACGCTGTCCCTAAAACACTAGGATAATTATTCCATTTTCTTTGTTGGTGGTGATGTCTCAGCCGGAGAAATGCCAAGATAGATACTGGCAAACTGGGGAGAGCCCAGATATGAGCAAAAGGGAGAGTTTGGGAAAACATTCTTCTGATCTT